>JAPWDM010000004.1:55615647-56215647 GCA_035578155.1 Brachynemurus nebulosus | reverse complement strand
ACCTAGAGGGCTGAAATTTTGTACATTATTGAGTTAGTATCCGGTTAGTGCCTTTTAGGGATTTCGCATTACCTTGCTCCCCACTTCTCCCATCTTTACATCGGAATTCGATGGTATTGTTATATGTGTTTAAAATGATTTATTTTCATACTAATACAAGTAGGCATAGTAAATTTAAAAATAAAATGAATTAACTGTTATAGTACGGGAGGTAGTGTCATATTTTCATTTGTGATTTTAGGCCGAATGAATTCTATTTTAAATATTAGATTAGTACCTAATAATCATCAAAACGGGCGTCAGCTCAAGCCCCCGCAGTGGACTAAGAAGAGGCAGCGAGTTTAATTTTGCACTGTTTTCTGACATTTAGAACTGTCAAATATTGTCTATCATTTTACATTACAAAAAAATTGTTATTATAAAATATAGGTAAAAAATTATTTTTAATTAATTTTTTTAAAATTAATTTCGATTATAGCAAGTTAAACAAATCTCTAATCAAACATAACTATGGAAATTAAAATTATAATAACAATTTTTTTGTAATGTAAAATCACTGGACAATATTTCACAATTCTAAATGTCAAAAAGTAGCTCAAAATTAAACCTGTTGTCTCTTTTCGGTCCACCGTTCGATGATTATTAGGTACTAATCTAATATTTAAAGTAGAATTAACTCGGCCTAAAATCACTAATGAAAATACAACGCTACCTTCCGTCAGGGCCGGATTAACCCTGAGTGCCGCCCCTAGGCACCGTGAAATGCCGCCCCTATCTTTTCTTTGAAAAGAAGCAAATCTTAATTTTTCCTACTTTTTTTCGAACTTTCTCTTAGAAAATAACTGACGAGCAAAAAAAAAAACGTCAATTACGAATTTTGCCGCCCAGTTTTCAAAATATTCCGCCCTTAAAAACTGGCCGTCCCTAGGCCATGACCTAGGTTGGCCTATTGGCTAAGCTGGTCCTGCCACCCGTACTAAATAAAAAATGTAATAAATATTGTAGGTAATTTAAAAAATATTATTAAAGTCAGTTTTTATTTACAAAATATGATTTTTGGATTTTTTGGAAAGGAAAAATATCTGCTTTCCAGTTCACTATTTAAGGTCCTCTTTTATATATTTAAAACACAAAGGCTATTGGCGGATAAGCATGGGTAGGAATGTTGGCTTTTTTCCTGCTAAGTGCTATCGACATAAAATTGAAATTTGCTGAGATTCAGCTCTTAAAACCTTACCCCTTTCTTAAAGCCCCGATCAGCCGGACACTTATCATTCGTTTTAAAAACATCAAAATGACAATCCGCCTATACCCTTTCAACCACATTTGGATATCTTGCAAATACCAAAGATGTAGCAAAAAATTCAACCTGCTGTTCACGGCGTTTTTTATTTTATCCGTTAAATTGTCTTATCATATTACACTTGAGTTACCGGAAACACGGGTTAGTGGGGCCCTAAGGTGTAATTTGAGCCCAAAATGGAAAAAGTATTATTTTTTGTTTTGTGCTTAATGTAGCCAGTAGTAAAAGTAAGTTAGAGGTTTATCTGATAGGTAACAGCACTAGGTTCACTGTGTCTATGTTTAGGTAGTTCTGAAAATTGACACTAGGTATCAGGCGAGTGTTGTTTACCTCTATTTGAAGTTGCTGTTTCTGTTAACTTTCAACTGTAAAAAATATTTCGATAGCTCACAAAGTAAGGTAAGTGTATAATTTTCATATTTGCTTCATTACTAAAGCGAATTCAGAATCATTCATATGCCAGCTATTTCCTTAGTTTCTTAATTTAAGGTTTTGATAAACCAGTTAACATAACCTTCAGATTAGGGTAACTTAAGCCCATTATATCTTTGGGATAAAATGGTACATGGATCCAATTAAAAAGGCATGGGAGTGGTCCAAGAACAAGGACGTATTGTACATTAAATGGGAAGATATATTTAAAAAAATACCTCCACCTACACTAATCAAAAAATGATTATTCTCTTTAGGTAGACTAAAGGCACACTTTAACTCATAAAAATAATTTGGTACCCATAACAATTTTTGTTTGAAAACTTTTATTCAGTTTTGGTACCTATTTATGTTTTTTTGAATAAATACATGTTTGTACAATGTGTTTTAGTTAGTAACCAACATCCTGCATGGTCTCAAACTGCTTCCAAATGGAAATCACTTGGAAATTTAGTTTTGGGCTCAAATAACCCGATCTTGAGGTTAACTTGAACCAAAATCTAAAGATGTATAAAATTTATGAACCATCAGAAAAAATCCATATTATATAATAAACCCACCGTAGTCATATACAGATTAATATACTGAATTCTCTATCCTAAATAAACATAACAGTTACACTAAATTTTAAAAATTATCAGATGATTTGCAAATCTGGGCTCAGGTAACTCGTGTTTACGGTATATCTTTTTTCTGAATGTGTTTTCTACAATTCAAATTTCTTGCCCAAAAGTAATTTAACTCGAAAAACTATCAACCCAAAAACACGCCAGGACAGCGTCGCGCGACAGTCTATCAGCTAAATAACGAACTTTTTTTTTTTTATTGTTTAGATGCGCCACAACTAAGGTGATATGCATCGTTTTTAGATAGTACTATTGTTTTTGATGATGGGAGAATGATTACTGATAATTAAAGTGTGAGGTATGGTAATGTTGGAAATGAAGAATCTCCCCCGGTCGGTTTCGAACTCACGATCTACTAGACAAGACCGGAGACGCTAACCACATAACCAACTCGGGGTCAACGAACTTTTTAATTGTTTGATTACTTATTTTGTTTTGTTTTATAATAAAATAATTATGTACGGGAAGATTCTCATTCATATCCCTTTTATTTAAGTTTTTGCCAGGATTGTGATAATCGACACATGAAATCTGACGTCTGAAAAGTATTCGAATCATAATAATTACCAAATAAAATTTGACGTTTAGAAAGATATCAATATTTAATGTATTTATTCAAATTACTTACAATCACACACATAATCTTACATTTTTCTTCTAATAATACTGGTACCTATTTTTAAAATTTTTCTTCCTGACGTAGGAAGTTTAACCCAATCATTTAAGGGTTTGACCTCGGAATGAAACGGAATAAGCTGGATTTTCTTATATATCTTTATTTTGGCATCCTAAATATTCCCTCAAAATTCTCATAAGATCAATTGTGAGTACCGAGTTCTTACCAACTTAAAATCCAATTATCCTCAATAAGAATATATATTCAAAATCTACTTAATAAATCTCTAACACTGACTGACTGACTGACAGACAACGCACAGCCTAAACCGTTGGGTTTAGAAAAATGAAATTTTTTACAGAAGTTCCCTATGTAATGTAGATGAGCACTAAGAATGGATTTTTGAAAATTCGTTCCCTACAAGGGTTAAATAGGGAATATGTTACTATGGCTATTAAAATAAACAATATTATCTTATTTAATAAATATTTAACACTGACTGATATCCTGAGATGTTGCTAATGGTAAACCTCATCGGGTGGGTATACGGTTAGTAATTTTATAAATTACTCCATTATTCATATGAAAAATGGTAAATAATGTTAAATAACAATTTAATTTATAATTAACATATTTAAATATAATAATGTATTAAATAATTAATGAACTAATATTTAGCAAATAATTTCGTTAAAAACCGTTCTACAGATTTAGATTCAAGATTGACCTTATGCTATAGCATGTATGGCTGAGTGCTCCCACTAATCGCGCTCTATTCCAAAATAGTTAAACGCATCGAAAAGTATTTGAAACAAAATTTGTAGAGAACTTTATGCTCGATAACTTTTATAATAAATACAAAAGCGATCTGAGGCAGAGGAAGCGAGTTATTTCTAAAAACTGATTTTCGCCATATTTGACCTTCAATATCTAAGGACACTCCCACTTGATCGTATGAGACTTTTGAGGGAACATTTAGGATGCCAAAATTAAGGTATATACGAAAATCCAGCTTATTCTGTTTCATTCCGAGGTTGACACCTTTTTTTTACTAAAATGGTTGGGCTAGTTAGTAAGTACGATTTTTATTCTTTTTATAGATTTATCATCTGTATATATTTGTGTGTATTTTTGTATCAAACAACCCTTGAGACAATATTAAACATGTTCCAATTTTTTAAAAGTATGTACTTGAGACTGGATTAATATAATGAAAAATCATCACACAAGGGTTCAATTTATCATGAATATAATTATGTCGACGAAAATGCTGATGTCATCAAAATAATACAATGATGTTAGATAATGAAATATTCAGAAATCTTGTTACTATAAACATTGTATCATTCATTTTTTATACATATTTAACCGGAAAGAGTCCATATTTTATGGAAAAATTAATTACATGCCAACGGAAGCCAAAATTATAGTAGCTTAAGTTTGATTAAAGAGCGAAATAAGACTGGTTAATAAAGAATTCAGTAGTAGAATACGTAGATGCGATCAGGGGTGCATACTAGTTCGCTCCCGCGGTCAAATTTTAATCTCATCTTGAAAAAGGGTCGTGGGTTAGTTCGCTCCCGGGATGTATACTAGTTCGCTCCCGCGGTCAAATTTTAATCTTATCTTGAAAAAGGGTAGGACAGGTAAAATTTATTACCTAAATGACAATTAAATAACTTAACAATTAAAATTTTATTTGTTTAAAATTCGAATTTTTAAAAGAGTTCAATATTACTGTTAATAATGGGCATTTAGTGTGTTGTGTTGTATTTACCTTAGTTCAAATTTTATTTGTTTTTGATGCACTAATTTGTTTTTGATGATCTAAAGATGATTTAATCAATCAAAAACTCAAAAACTAGAAAATTTGAAAAAATAAAAATTTTTTTCACCATATTCAAAAATAGTAATATTTATAATTGTGTGTGCTTCAAATTTTGTAAGTTTTTAAGTGCAAAGAAGCTAAAATTCGATATGGAAGTGTGCGAAATGATAAGTGAAAAAGGCAAACCCATGTTAACTGTAAATAATTATAAATATAATTTTCACAAAATGCTCTCGGGGGATGTGAATTCTTTATTTTACAGTTACCATCCAAATATATTTCAATTTATTGAAAATTTGAAAAATATTCAAACTGATACATATATTAAAATTCGCAGTAGTCATCAACAGAAAAAAGTGTATCGCAAGACAGTTAATTTGCGTAAGGAATTTGTAGACGGGAAAATTTCGTTATTGAAACAAAATCTAATAAGTAGATTTGACTTTGTAAAATGTATGTCATGTAAATTTACACCAAATTTATAATGTATTTAATATTAAATTATAAAACATAAAAACATTCTCATTTTTTTTTATAATGTATTTAATATTACATATTATATTTTTTACAATGTATTTAATAGTAAATTTATAACGTATTTAATATTAAATTATAAAACAAAAATAAAAATATTCTCATTTTGCTGTTCAATTTGTGTACATAGTTACGGGAGCGAACTAGTATACTACCCTTCAGGGTTTTCTGACCGCGGGAGCGAACTAGTATATGGTCACGGGAGCGAACTAGTATACGACCCTTCAGGGTTTTTTGACCGCGGGAGCGAACTAGTGTGCGCCGGCGATCAGCGGCTTGTGTCTCTCTGCTGGCTTCACATTTTAAAAGTGTAATAAAAAAAATGACCTTTTTCGAGACCGTAATAAATTTTATGACTTACTTTGGCAAAAATATTTTATCCTTTTAAATTTTTCAGTATTTTTAAATTGTGTTAAAAAAAAGTTTAAGTTCTATATGGATTTATATGTAACGAAGCAAAAAACATAGATCCTTGATATTGCTTGCATTAAAGTTGGGAATTTCAAAATGCCAATTAGATTATGAACTTTATTTTATCGGCTAATCATGATTTACATCCCGCGGTTGAAAAAGATCGACCCGATCCTTTCTATCTGTAATATTTTTATTTGCAAACTACTTACCTACCGAAAATCGAAAATTTACAAAAAATGATTACCTGAAACTATATGTTTGAAGAAATTAGATAATGAGTTTTTGGGAATTCTAGTTTGCATTTTGAAATTTTCAACAAGTTCTAGTAGTCAAAGTAAGCAATTTAGTAAACATTTCAAGGATCTGTGACTTTTTGCTGTTTTTATAATTAAATAATATTGAATCCCACAAGAACATTTAATCGGGATAAGATTACACCATGTGTTAGATCAGGGTAAATAGTGTCTCTGTGTGTACTAAATTTCATCGACTTCGATTTAGTTAGTTGGATGTGATTTAGCAGTTGATTTTGTTTCCACCGGGAACCTTCAATCGGGATAAAACTATCCTATGTATTATTATTGCTATTGCATTCATTATGAATTTCCATAACCATTTCAACACATTTTTATAATATAACTAAGTCTGACCCGCGGCTTCACCCGCATTGAATTAACCTCCCCTCCTTTGTGTCTCCCCTTCTTTCCCCGGAAACCTTCAGTCGGGATTAAACTATCCCGACTAAAACTATTTCAAAATTATTACTATATGTGTTCATAGTAAATAACGTTTGTATATTAAATTTTATCAAATTAGATTCAGTCATTCTACAGGAACCTTTAATCAGGATAAGATTAGCCTATGCTTTAACTCAGGATTAATCATGTCTGTGTACCAAATTTTATCAAATTCGGTTTAATTATTTGGACATGATTTTGGAATTTCTTTTGCATCCCCTGGGAACATTCAATCGGGATAAAACTATTATACGTGTTATTAAAATTCTAGCTACATGTGCTCATAATAAATAGTGTCTCTATATTATATTTAATTAAATTCGGTTTAGTCATCCCACAGGAACCTTTAGGCGCGATAAGATTATCCTATTTGTTAACTCGGGATAAATAATGCCAGTGTACCAAATTTCATTGAATTGAGTTTTGTTTTTTGGGGTGTGTTTGAATAATTGTTTTTGTATCCCTCAAGAACTTGCAACCGGGATAAAATTTAGCCCATGTGTTAATTTAGACTATTTAGAGTATAAGGAGTGTGTATATAAAATTTTATCAAAATCGGTCCAACCGTTTCTGTGTGATTGAGAACAAACATCCAAACATCTAAACATCCAAACTTTCACATCTATAATATTATTAAGATATTAATTTTTAGTTAAGTTACATATAAACCCATATAGAACTTAAACTTTTTTTTTAACACAATTTAAAAATACTGAAAAATTTAAAAGGATAAAATATTTTTACCAAAATAAGTCATAAAATTTATTACGGTCTTGAAAAAGGTCAATTTTTTTTTTTTTATTTCACTTTTAAAATGTGAAGCCAGCAGAGAGACATAAGCCGCGATCAGCTGTTAATACACATATGGCCAAATCGTAAACCATCTGCAAATCAAATAATACAGTTGGTATACTTAAAAAATTAGCGAACAGTACATTTTGTGCAGTATTAAATTTCTGTATTTAATCAGCTATATAATAATTTAAACAACAAAAATGTACATAAAAATATTAGGCCAGTAAAACTAGCTCAAAAATTTGTCGAGCCTGGAAAGCTGGAAATTGTCTCAATCTTTTTGTTTTACATCTAAGTAAAAGGATTTGAAGTTTATCCCATTTTTGGTAGTGGAATTTTGAGCTGGGACCAAAAAATATCGAAATTCTCGGCATTTATAGAAAAAAAAAAACATTCGGATATAACAAGAATTGCAGAGCACAAAATTTCGCATTTATTGAATACCTTATCATAAAGATACCATAAGCAATAAGTGATATATGGTAGGTTAAATAAAGTGTGTTAGTTTTGTTTTATCATTAAATGTAGCAACCTGTAAGATCTTTATTTTAATTTTGTTTCCTGGCACTGGCAGCACTGTTCCCAACAACAGTATTTGACTTATTAATTGTCAACCAGCTGCCACAGATGACAACTGTTTGTTTGTTTATTCTACAGTGTTTATTTGTTTTATTGCTTCTGATGTTATTAATGGAGCATGTTAATAATAAGGTTTTGTATTGACAGTTTTCGGTTGAAGGTTATATTTTTGTTTATGACTTGTTTACACCCATGAATGGCTTCATCGAGTGAGTTGCGAGTCAAGAGAAAAGATATCCTCAATCCTGCTGAAGTATATCAAATATGTTAAAAGGAACTATGGTAACAACACAACAATTGTTTTTTATGGTTACCCGGAAAAATTGTCAAAACGTGGCACCAAGTCTGTTGAACGTATCCGCCGAAAAAATAAATACATTGTAGCAAGTGTCAACTTTGATGGATCAACGTCCCTAACAATGTCTGAAAACTTAAGCAAGAAAACTTTACTGTGAAGCAAACTGCTGAGAATGCAGATACTACCATCGTCATGTAGGCGATTAAACTAGCTCAGCAGTTTGAACGTGTTATCAACGTGGGGTAGGATGTTGACATTCTTGTGTTCTTAACTGCATTTGCACCCAACTCATCCACTATATACTTTTTGAAACCTGGAAAAGGACAGTCCAGCAATGCTTTTTATTCACCAATGAGTTTCAAATACTCTTCGGCCTTGAAAAGCAACATCCTGTTCCTACATGCATTTAGTGGCTGCAATTCAACATCGGGCTTCTTCAGGCAGGGCAAAATGAAATTTGTTAAGCTTATGGGAAAAACAACAACCTATATGATGTAGCTAATGTTTTTAACAATCCGCTTGCTACACCCTACGAAGTAAGCACTGCAGGATGAATGGTTTTTTACTTATTTGCAAAAAAACTAAAATTTTGCCGAAAATTTAGATATTTTTGTGGTCCAGCTCAAAAGCTCACTAAGAAAGATGAGACAAACTTCAAATTCTTTTACTTAGATGTAAAACAAAAAGATTAAGACGATTTCCAGCTTTCCAGGAATTATGCCCTTTCTTAATCCTATTTTTGCTGACCTATACAGGTACTTATAGTTTGTGAAACCTGAAATATGAAAAAATATTATAAAACAATTTCCTACTAAATCAACAAATAGTATATTACTTAGTAAGGACCGTAAGTGTTATTTTTGTTGCCTTGAATGCACACGGAGAGAAAATTCCTATAAAAATTATTGTGCTCATACTACAATCGACGTGTAACAGGCGAACATATCCAATTTTTGTACGGTAAAATTATAAAAATTACAATAATATAACTATAATTTTTATAATTTTACCGTACAAAATTGAATATGTTCACCTGTTACACGTCGATTGTAGTATAAGCACAGTAATTTTTATAGGAATTTTCTCTCCGTGCAGTTTGAAAATCCAAGGCTGAAAGTCGAGAATTTTTAAGCATCCATCGCAACAAAAAGCCAGATTCTAAAAACAACCAAGATCATTTTACGTAGAATTTCAACAATTGTGTTTCTCCAAACCCTTTGAGGCACAAATGAAAAGAAAACAGGGATGTATAAACGAATCTCTATCAAATACTGTTTTCAAAATTTGAATATTTAAAAAAAAAAAATCAAGTGAGTTCGATTTTTTCGGGTACCATGAATTTTTTTGAAGTACAAAGGAAAATAATAGAGATACAAATAGGCACAAGCGAATTTTTAATGAAGGATGTTAATATAATTAAAATGTTCAAATTTAGGGCGCCGGCAGTTTTTTTTCTATCTGTTTACCCTTTCAGGCACAAATATTATAAAATGATATACAAACGGATACAAGCGAAGTATAAACGAGCTGTATTATTTATTTTTGAATTTTCGAAATTCGAGGGCCAGATTCAGACCAGTTTTTAATATTTAGGATTAGTATATTATTCAGCGAGCTGGTAATAATAGCTATTACTCAAGAAGATGAAATTGCAATACGAGCCGAGTTTACGAGGCGAGTATCGTAAAGCATCTGAGTAAGTAGTAGCCATTGCAAGCGAGTAGAATACTATACTTTTTATACGACTTTCTTCCTTTTTTTATTTAAATAAAATTGAATATAAATTTTTTATTAAAAGAATAAAATTTTTAATCTATCCTTAATTTTATTAAATGTTTGTGTATGTATCTATGGAAATGATCAAAATAAAATTCAAATTGTTTTGTTTACTTACATGTTACTTCGCAACATATATGAAATTAAAACTTATAGATATATTACTCACAAAACAATTGAAAGCCCATTGAATAATGGTTAATACGGTAATCTCATTGGTCGAAAGGTATTAAGTAATGATCATTCCTTCACACCTTTAAAATGCCAAAATTTCTCAACAATTTACGGATACTTAATGAGTGTGTTTTTCAATAGGAGTAGGAAAAAAATTTTACCGACTAAATCTTTCAACAACGAATTATTTTTAAACAAACGTAATCTATCCGTTACAACATAACTCCTTTTTGAACAAACAATGGTTTCTTTTAACGTTCATATAGACGTTCACAGTATCATCTTCGTTTTAACTTCCTCCGGTGTATGTCCGATTTAAAAAAAAAAAAATATTAAACAATTTCGGACTTACACCATCGAAATTGGTAATTGTTGACATACACCGGTGTATCTTATCATTCACCAATATCAGACATTCACAGTAACATATTCACAAATATTGAACGACATCTCTAACCTTACTATTGTTATACCTTTTTAGATTCAAATATTATCTTGATGATAAATCATCAGTTGGCAAGAGAGGAAAATAATATATCATACAATTCTTTTTTATTCATTGTTACAGGTTGTAATCGAACATATTACGGCGATGTAGGAAAAACATACAACATTGAATTACATCGACCGCGTGAAGATATACTACCATTTATATGTCATCTAACATTCAAAGCGGCTGGTGATTCATATGGTGATATTGTACAGGTATGGAAACATTGATAAACGTTTCATATATACAATTTTTTTGTAAACTAATAGGTATGTGTATATTTGAATATATAAAAAAAATTGAAAGTAACTATAAAATATAAAGTAAAATTCTTTTATTAACGATATAAGTTAAAAATTCGATTAAATAAATAGGTTTTCAGTAGGTACTTCAGTAGGTAGTTTTTCAGTAGATGGTAAAAAAGGTTCATTTTCCCAAAGATATTTAATACCGTTATTTTTATTTTGGACTGCGATCTACAAGAAGGCTATTCAGGCTTGCGTAATAAAAATTAGAATTTAAGAAAATCAAGTTTTGTAGGTGCAGTACTCGAAAATCTGATAAAGTGTCGCTTTGATATGATATAAACGGTATTTTATCAGATCATGTTTTCAAATTCTGGTCAGTCATGAATTGGTATATCATCTTTCCAACCTAACTTTGATATGATGCCAAAAAATGACAAAGTGATTAGTACTTTTCAAATTATTACCATTTTTCGCAATTCACAAATTTGAAATTTCCGGTTTCCCGCCAAAAAGTAAGTGGGGCGCGAAATTTGTCTAGCTACTTTTTCATTCCAACCGATGCACTAACTAGCACCACTAAAATATTTGTCAAAAAATCAATAGTAAAAAAGTCTCCCATATGGTGCGAACTTTATGAAAGACACTATATAAATATATATATATATATATATATATATATATATATATATATATATATATATATATATATATATATATATATATATATATATATTTATTTATTTATTTATTTATATTTTGTATCATGGGAAAAAAGTTAATTTAGCTCGATTTAAGAATGCTCATCAAAAATTAGCTCGATAAAAAATTTTTAAAGGTCGCTCAAAATGTTTTAAAATTTGAAAATGGGCCAAAATTCCATTTTCTTTTCTCGTCAAATTTTTTTCTCATCCCTGCATGTGTTTGTACATTGAGTAATAAAAAATTACTCCAAATTTTAACTCAAACAATTTATAATAAAAGGTCGCTCAAAAGTTTTGAAAATTTTTCAAGTCAAAATATTTAATATTTTTGAGGGCCATTAAAAATGATTACTCGGTGTACAAACATATGCAGGGATGAGAAAAAAAATTTGATGAGAAAAAAAATTCGATTTTTGGCCCATTTTCGAATTTTAGAATATTTTGAGCGACCATTAAAAAATTTTTTATCAAGCTAATTTTTGGTGAGCATTCTTAAATCGAGCTAAATTAACTTTTTTCCTATGAGTCAAAAAGAAGGAAAATATGTGGTTTTTTTGCGCCACCCTAATATATATATATATATATATATATATATATATATATATATATATATATATATATATATATATATATATATATATATATACATAGGTTAGGTTTGAATGTCTCTGGTGGCTTCACATTTTAAAAGTGTAAAAAAAAATTCACCTTCTTAGACATCGTAATTAATTTTATGACTTACTTTGGTGAAAATTCTTTTATCCTTTTTTTGGCAAAACCAGTTACATAATCACATTGAAATGACTGAATCAAATTCGATAAAATTGGGTACACAGATACTATTTACCCGGAATTAACACAGAATTATTTTATCTCGATTGACGTTTCCTGTGGGATGCAAAACCAGTTACATAATCACATCGAAATGACTGAACCAAATTCGATGAAATTTGGTACACAAATAATATGCATTCGTAGTAAATAGCTTCTGTAGATATATCATGGAATTTCATGGAATTTAGTTCAGTCATTTCGCTGTGATTAACTAACTGGTTCTCTATCCTACAAGACCCTCCAACTGGAATAAGATTAACCTATGTGCTGATTCAAGATAAATCATATCTGTGTACAAAATTTCATCGCATTCGGTTTAGCTATTTGGACGTGATTATGTAATCGGTGTATTATCCCCCAGGAACTTTTAATCTGGAAAAAATTATCCTATGTGTTATGAAAATTATTGCTGTATGTGTTGACGGTAATTAGTGTCTGTATCCTAAATTTTATCTAATTCGATTTAGTTATTTCGATGTGATTATGTAACTGGTTTTGCATCCCACAGAAAACTTCATTCGCGATAAAATAATTCTATGTGTTAATTCCAGGTAAATAGTAGCTATGTGTTATTAAAATTATTGCTGTATGTGTTGACGGAAATTAGTGTCTGTATCCTAAATTTTATCTAATTCGATTTGGTTATTTCAACGTGATTATTCACACGAGGAGATTTCGTTTGACCAAACTTCTTGTGCGGATTTTTCATACAACCTTAAAAACCAAATTTTTATAACCATTTCAACACATTTTTATAATATCAACTTTTAGTTAAGTTACATATAAATCCATATAGAACTTAAACTTTTTTTAGCACAATTTAAAAATATTGAAAAATTTAAAAGGCTTAAATTTTTTTTAGCACAATTTAAAAATATTGAAAAATTTAAAAGGATAAAAGAATTTTTACCAAAACAAGTCATAAAATTAATTACGGTCTCTAAAAAGGTGAATTTTTTTATTACATTTTTAAAATGTGAAGCCACCAGAGACTTTCAAACCGAAAAAACCATATAAATTTTATAATCCCAAGTTCAAGACTTACCATGACGCAGAATGAAAATTCGCTAAATAGTGACAATATAATATGAAATAGAATATTGTTAATATTTTTGAGGCCATAAGATAAAACTTTCTAAATTTTATATTTAGATCGAACATGAAACATTGTAGCTTTTGCAATAAATAACATCTTCGCAGAAATTTATACAGAAAATATCAAACTTTGTCATTGTTTATTATCTGTTTATATGATACGGTTATAATGTTGTTTTCAATTATTAAAATGTATTTACGCTCCACTCTTTACTATTAATTTATATGTGAAAAACTTTTCTCATTAACACAATAATATGTTCAATTTAATTTTAAAAGAAGTTATAAAATGTTATGATAAACAGAAGATATGAATTTCACGTTTGAATACAACATAAAAAGGGCAATAATTTTCAAATAAATTATTTTAAAAAGTTTCACAAAATCATAACAATTGAAAAATTACTTAAGTTGTTATACAAAAGAAAACAAAATAGCCCTGTCGCAGCATCCTGCATAGCATAGCAACTTTCTGATTACAAAAATTACTTTTTCTCGAAAACTCAATTACATAGAGAGTAGTAGGTTTTGGGGCATTCTGGCGCCAACTACCCACCTGCCTCCTCCTGAGGTCGTCAGAGCGACATCGGGAGGAGGTAGCTAACCTATGCGGGCCCTCGTGCCCAACCTACCGGAACCCTGGTGAACTTAGCTTAACCTAAGAATTATACTTTTCACTACTAGATGGCGCTGAACAATAGCCAACTCTGTGCGTAAATTTGAAAAATTGTCAATAGATAGTGCTCAAAAACCTTTGATAGTTATACTTTTCACTAATAGATGAGGCTGAACACTAGAGAACTCTGTAGTAAATTTGAAAAATTGTATATAGATGATGCTGCAAAATTCTTTGGTAGTTTTCATTTTTGCTAATATGCGCTGCTTGTCTGAGCACTAGCGAACTCTACTCCTAGATTCAGAATTCAGCCTGAAACAGGTTTAAACTTGTATGATTGTATAAAATTTTATAAATTTTAATCCGAAAATTTGTACAGGTTTTCCTCTAAATAAAAAAAAATTTTTTTATTTTTAATAAATTCATTTAAAATTAATACATAATATATTCTTACAAAGCAATTTTTATTTGCATGTGCGCAGCGTCAGTATGTCGCGACATTGAAATATGATACTTCCCTTAAATCACCCCAAATGTCACGTACTTTGGTAATATGATACGTGTACAGTAAAACCTGTTCTGATTTTCTCTTTTTTTTTTTACATAATACAGTAGAACCTGTCTTAGCGGTAAAATATTTCTTAATTTTTAAAACAATTTAAAAATTCTCGACCTAAAAGCAACAATACAATTTCCAACAATGGGACCGTCAACAACAATGAAAAAATATTTTTTGAGAATGAATTGGAAAAATCGAGAAGAACTCACGGGATTTTGATAGCATCGGAAAAAATTTATGAGTTTTAATACTGTATTTATTCTGTAGCTATACTTAATAAAAAAATTTTGGAGAGAAAATCAATCTTTTTTATCTATATCACATCCTTAAAAGTCTAAAATAATTATATATGCTAGCAAGTTTTGAAATGTGTATGATAAGAATACTATTACACTTTATTAATAAGGACCATCAGAAAATAAAAAAACAATCTCGGCGCTCGTATACTTATGGATGTAACTGTACAAATGATAATTTTCTTAATACGCATCCGGTCTCAAAGGTCACTTTGTAATTAATACATATATTATTACAAAGGATTTTTTATTTCCACGTACATGACATCGGTATGTCGCAACCTTCAAATATGATGACGTCAGCAATTTGATAATTATAAATAGAAGTATGATTTTTTTTTCACTCACAATTTGATTTGAAACTTTGGTTAAAACATTAAAAACTTATTGCTGCAAAAAAATTTTTAATTGTTGTGTTAAAAATTAATTATTGTGAAAATGGAATCCATTACTACTGGTGCTTCATTTGGAAACAAAGATAAGAGTGCAACAAATTTCAAACAACAATAACATTTTTCAAAATTCTAAATTTAAAAAAAATTTCGTTATTTTTGTAAGAAATCTTATTATTGTTTATATGTTAAAAGTAATTATTGTATTTCGCCAATTAATAAATTTTTTTTTGTATTTTAACGGGACACAACTACTATCTACATCACCAAAATTTACAACATAAACTTTGGTATAGTAACAACTTTTCAGCAGATTATATAAAAACAATAATAAGAATAAAATCTGACCACAATCTCACGCCCTATCACTTAAACAAAATTAACGTAATACAGAATCCATTATGTTCATGCGGGGCTGAAGCGACGGTAAATCATTATTTAAACTGCTCAAATATATCACATCAAATTCAAAAATTCTACAAAAAGCTAATTAAAAAAGTAATCACACTACCCGTTAATTTTAACTTCTTAATACATGATCCTAAGTCTAAAATTTGTAAATTAACCATTAAATTTATACATAATAACAAAATAAAAATTTAAATGAAAAATATCAAATTGTGTTTCGTCGAGGACAAATTAGACAATTTATCGTCTACGAAAACAAAACAAGTAAAATCAATCACTATTAATTGCATATTATTCTGTGGATTACATAATAAAAAACATTCCGCATCTTAATATAATATAATGATACAAATAGACAATTTAGTTTTACATAAATTTTATTATTATGCATTTATACTATAATAGAGCAAGATTTTTGTACCATCTTTGTATATATTATTATGTTACTTATATGTTATATATGTATAATATTTATATGTAGGTGGCTATTAGTATGCTGTATGTTTTTTGTACAAAACAAAGCCAATAAATTTTAAATTAAAAAAAATAAATAAATTTTTAATAGTGTACCTATTATTTAAACTATACTTAATAAAAAAAAATAAATTTAAAAGAAAAAACCGATCATTTTTATTTACACCCATCCCTAAACAATAAATCAAACTAATTTTTAATATTTTACCTTAGACTTGATTCGAATATAAAAATTTACATAATTTATGTTGTGTTCAATTAATTAACCCTTATGTAATTTAATTGCCTATATTCAGGAGCCTGTAGGACTCACCCATTAGTTTATAAGAATTAGCATAAAGAAAAAATAATAATGGCCATTATTAATTTAAAATTTATTTATTAAAAAATCAAAAAATACATGATAAAAATATTGAAATTACAAAAAATACATGCTAAAAAATTTTTAAACGCATGTTAAATATTAAAATTAGTTTGTAAAATTTTGTATATATCTGAGTAATTTTGTAAGTTTGTCGACGGCGACGCTCCCGAATCCGGACCACTTTCCCAGCCCAGGGGTGCTGATTGATTGGTTTCGCCTTTTTCAATGTTGTGTGTGATCCACTTCAACAATTCGTCGTCTCCTTCTACAGACTTTGGACTGAAACGTAATCGTGAAATGCCATATTCTTCCACAAGCTTCAATATACGCTCCAACAGTTTCGGACTAGCTTACGATATCGCTTTCCGCATCCACTTCGTAAGATAATACGACAACATGTCAAATCCATCTAAGCTGTCTTCACCAATGTCCCATTCATTGAATGTAAGTTTGAACAGAATATCAAAAGTTTCCACAGATGAACCCCATTCAACAGCTAACTTTATTTTTTCAGGATGAAAAATTTGACGACCTCTTGATGCTATGGATTGGATCATCTCCAAATCAGATAATCGGATGGCTTTATCCAACATCTTATTCAACAATCGATTTTTGGCTGTGGATTCCTCCATTGTTATAAGCTGCTGAAGATCTTCGCTCATTGTTATGTTTTTTTTTTCACTTGGTATTGCTTCGTCGAAAAAATTTAAACTGCTCCGGCTCATCATCATCATCATAATTATATGCTGCTCCATGTTGGTGGGGGATATGGAAACTGTTTCGGCCAATCATCATCATCATCATCATCATACGTATATGCTGCTCCATGGTGGTGGGGATATCATATCAAGTCTTTGCTATCAATCCGGCTATTGGCGCTACTTGGAAAGCTAAGTTTAACGCCTCCTATAGGGCCGTAAGTATAACCCTTTACCCACAATTTTTTCATCATCGTTAGCGACTGTATTCTCATCATCATCATCATCAGCTTCTCCTTCGCTCGTAATATCTTCGTTATCGCTAGCCGATGTTTTTTCATCGCTGTCTTCGTCATCATTTGATATATACTTTGACCCTGGCTCAATAATATCACGTTTTTCCAATTCCTTAATAATTGAGACAATCCCCTTTCCAATGTCATTTTCCTTTAATTTATTAAAATGTTTTCGGTTTTTCTCATTTGCGATATAATCCGCAAAACTGGGATTTACAATATGACGCCTTTGCTTTAAATTGCGCATAGTATTAGCCATTTCTTCTCCAATTTCAGTTTGAGTCACTCAACTTCTTAATTCATCTACTAAATGGTTCGGATCATCAAAATATTCTTCTTCATCAAGATGTTTCTAACGATCATTATGAAGGCTAGCGTTTTCATCATACTTCAGACGTTTAGCTTCTCCATTTATTGAATTTGATGTTGAAGGTCGTTCCTTTTCTGCTGAATTGTTACCTTCTTGTTCTTCATCCTTTGCGCATGCGTTTTGAAGCTCTTCGATCATTAATATGTCTAGACCAGTTTACAAGAGACCAGCCACTTTTGGAGTAAAACTTGTTTCTTTGTAATTATCAGGCAATGGTAAATACTTTTGTTCATTAGTCATTGTTTTCGTCACCGAATGTAGAATATTATGCGAGTTTTATAAAGCATGGAATTTACTTCTGATTGCTTCTGTTGCAGCTATCATACTTTCATTAAGTCATCTTTTGCACTTTCATTAAGTCTTCTGTTGCAGCTATCATACATCCTTAAGTTTCTTTTAGATCCATTTTTGTCACCTTCGTCCTGATTTTGAAATACTGGTTTATCTTTCTTCTCTTCTTCGATTTCATTTCTTGCTCCAAAGATATCTTCGTTTTCACTATCATCTTCATAATTAGAGTTTGACGATTCACTTTGTCTTGAAAATCTCCTGTTCTCTGCGTTGTGCGTCTCTTTATTCGCTGACTGATTAGCGGAATTTTCAAATTGACTTATTCCATTTTTATTATTTTTATCATTCTCCGACGAATTATGTTGAGTTTTTAAATGACGTGAGAGATTAAAATTTCGCGAAAATTTCATACCACAAAATTCACAACTATGCATAGCTTAACAGTATTACGATTGAAACTTGTTAACAAATGGCTCAACTGAACTTGACTGATTAAAGATTCCGCGGGTTGAGTCTTATATATACCTACGGAGTGACTCTTAGCGAGTGACTCTTTCGGAGCGGCTCCTTGGGAGTGACTCTTTGGGAGTAACTCTTTGGGAGTGACTCTATGGGAGTAACTCTTTGGGAGTGACCCTTTGGGAGTAACTCTTTGGGAGTGACTCTTTCGGAGTAACTCTTTGAGAGTAACTCTTTGGGAGTAACTCATTGGGAGTGACTCTTTGGGAGTAACTTTTTGGGAGTAGCTCTTTGGAAGTAACACTTTGGGAGTAACTCTTTGGGAGCGACTCTTTGGGGGTAACTCTTTGGGAGTGACTCTTTGGGAGTGACTCTTTGGGAGTACCTATTTGGGAGTGACTCCTAAGGAGTCTGTCTTTGGGAGTAACTTTTTGGGAATGAGTCTTTGGGAGTAACTCTTTGAGAGTAATTCTTTGGGAGTAACTCTTTGAGGGTGACTCTTTGGGAGTAACTCCTTGGTAGTAATTCTTGGAGACGTACTCTTTGGGAGTGACTCCTTGGAAGTGACTGTTTGGGGATAACTCTTTGGGAGTAAGTCAGGGGCCTGTAGGACTCACTCCCAAAGAGTTACTTCCAAAGAGACCCCTTGGGAGTCACTCCCAAAGAGTTACTCCCATGGAGTCTCTTTGGAAGTAACTCTTTGGGAGTGAGTCCTGCAGGCCCCTGAATATAGGCAATTAAATTACATAAGAGTTAATTAATTGAACACAACATAAACTATGTGAATTTTTATATTCGAATCAAGTCTAAGGTATAATATTAAAAATTAGTTTGATTTATTTTTTAGGGATGGGTGTAAATAAAAATGATCGGTTTTTTCTTTTAAAAAATTTTTCATTAAGTATAGTTTAAATAATAGGTACACTATTAAAAATTTATTAATTGGCGAAATACAATAATTACTTTTAATATGTAAACAATAATAAGATTTCTTATAAAAATTACGAATTTTTTTTTTTTTAAATTTAGAATTTTCAAGAAGATCCAACGTTTTGAATTGCAATTTCAAGAAGATCCAACGTTCTAAATTGCAATTTATGAGTTAGCCCGATTGGTCCATGGTTTATTACTCCCAATTGCGGATTGTTCTGTAGCCACGTGAGCATCTGTTCCTTGAAATTATCAAATCTTGCTGGCAAAGATATGTAGCCGACCTCCAATTCTAAAACTGTCTTCATTTTCGATGAATCGAATTTTGATGGTAGTTGACTTGCACCCATTATTTTATATATGTATTTCCAATCTCCATATCAGAAAGTTTAATCCATCGTTTTATTGAACCAAGTTTGTTTAATTGTGTCATGAAATTTGAAATTTGTTGCACTCTTGTCTCTGTTTCCAAATGAAGCACCATTAGTAATGGAATTCATTTTCACAATAATTAATTTTTAACACAACAATTAAAAAATTTTTTACAGCAATACTTTTTTAATGTTTTAACCAAAGTTTCAAATCATTCTGAGTGAAAAGCATACCTCTATTTATACTTATCAAATTGCTGACCTCCTTATTTTTGAAGATTGCGACATACCGATCATATGGTTATACCCATCATACCGATAAAATTGCTTTGTAATAATATATGTATTAATTACAAAGTGACCTATGAGACAGGATGCTTATTAAGAAAATTATTATTTGTACAGTTGCATCCATAAGTATACGAGCGCCGAGATTATTTTTTTAATTTCTGATGGTCCTTATTAATAAAGTGTAATAGTATTTTTATCATACACATTTCAAAACTTGCTAGCATATATAATTATTTTAGGCTTTTAAGGATGTGATATAGATAAAAAAGATTGATTTTCTCTCCAAAATTTTTTTTATTAAGTATCGCTGCAAAATAAATCCAGTATTAAAACTCATAAACTTTTTCCGATGCTATCAAAATCCCGTGAGTTCTTCTCGATTTTTCCAATTCATCCTCAAAAAATATTTTTTCATTGTTGTTGATAGTCCCATTGTTGGAAATTTTATTGTTGCTTTTAGCTCGAGAAGTTTTACATTGTTTTAAACATTAAGATATATTTTACCGCTAAGACAGGTTCGATTGTATTATGTAAAAAAAGGGGAAATCAGAACAGCTTTTACTGTACATGTATCATATTACCAAAGTACGTAACATTTTCTATGATTCAATGGAATATCATATTTCAATATCGCGACATACTGACATATTATATATATATATATATATATATATATATATATATATATATATATATATATATATATATATATATATATATATATATATATTATGTATATACACATATATATTATGTATTAATTTTAAATAAATTTATTAAAAATAAAAAAATGTGTTTTTATTTAGAGACCTGGACAAATTTTCGGATTAAAATTTATAAAATTTTATACAATCATACAAGTTTAAACCTGTTTCAGGCTGAATTCTGAATCTAGGAGTAGAGTTCGCTAGTGCTCAGACAAGCAGCGCATATTAGCAAAAATGAGAACTATTAAAGAATTTTGCAGCATCATCTATATACAATTTTTCAAATTTACTACAGAGTTCTCTAGTGTTCAGCCTCATCTATTAGTGAAAAGTATAACTATCACATGTTTTTGAGCACCATCTATTGACAATTTTTCAAATTTACGCACAGAGTTCGCTAGTGTTCAGCGCCATCTAGTAGTGAAAAGTATAATTCTTAGGTTAAGCTAAGTTCACCAGGGTTCCGGTAGGTTGGGCACGAGGACACGCATAGGTTAGCTACCTCCTCCTGAGGTCGCTCAAAAAACTGGCTGGTGGGTAGTTGGCGTCAGAATGCCCCAAAAGCTGCTGCTATAGAAATAATGATTGAAAAACGTATCTCATATGATTTTTCTTTACTATGATATAAAAAAATTCATGTGTGGGGATAAGAGTATTTTCCACCAATTTATAAAAACAAATTAAAATTTAAAATTTTTAAATTAAAAAAAAAAAGAAATAATAATTTCTAAATTTTAATTTGTTTTTATAAATTGGTGGAAAATACTCCTATCCCCACATATAAATTATCATAATCCATCTAAACTCCTTATTACTTTTACTGATACTTAAAACTTTTAGAACATTTTTGGAAAAAGCTCACTTTTTCGAGGTTTTGAGCACCGGATATATTTGGCTAGATAAGTTATCCAAGGATTGTGACCTCTAACATTTTCAACAAATTTCATAAAAATAGGATGTTTCTTTTCGGGCGGACATACGTATTATCGACGTTTTTCGATTTTCACGCGCCACAAGTTATTGACAGCCAAAAATTTTAGAAGTAAGGGTTTGGTGATAAATTTTCACTAGTAAAGCTTAATTAACACAATGAGACTTACCTGTCCTGTGAATTATGAAACTTATTATTTTTACATTCTGTACCTATATTAATCTAATATATAACGAGACATATTTTATTTATGCCCTGTGTGTTAGTGCTTTCATGTAAGAATGATTAATTAATTCTAATTAATTATCTAATAATGTTAACTTATAATAAAGCAGAAGAGAATATTTTTAATTTGATTCTTTTGTTAGACTTAAATGCTTATAAAATAAGCATTGATGAATGAAAATAAGTTGCAGTAAAACAATAAAAAGTATTAAAATAAAAAAAAATGGAACTTTTTGTCATTTAATGTAAAAAAACTCACAAAACATGAAAAACGGCGATTACTCAAAATGTTGATTTATACACTTACTGCTTTTTGGCTTAGGAGGGCAGTGTAGTTGATTGGAGATTTTAACAGTTTAGAAGAGGTATATTTTACGTACAGGTTTATACGTATATTATTTATTTATGCAATACGAGATTAGAGTAAAATAATTTATTAAAAACCATTTAATTACCATAGCAGTAGACTAATAACTACACATTTGTTAAATATTTATTTAAAACAACGAATCTCTCGACATGTAGTAAAAATTTTATTACAAATATGTATAAATTTTAATCAAAGAATAATAAATTGATATTTTCAATTCTCAACTAATAAAACAGATGTATCTAAAATATTAAATCATACATATAATATTCATATACTCTATTTTAGAGTATACTGAATTTGAAAACACAACTAAATTATCCATACTGATAGAAAAATACAGGAAATTGAAAATTCTGAAAATTTTTTATACATGAAAACCCATATATACGTATAAGTATCTACATGCACTGTGCCATTATGTGTATGTATAGTGTATCCGCTCACATCTACACATACCAATCATTCCAAAAAATTAGAGTGTATTTAGTTTATATACGCAGCACATACAGACGACATTAAATTAAAGAAAACCATACTGTATTCTAAAAAAAGAAAACTTTTCAATTAATTATAGATTTATAATGTACCTGAAGAACCCGTAAAGGGTGAAATATATATAGTACAAATCAATCAGTGATTTTTATTCATGGTGAGAAAGCTCCTAAAACAATATCCAAAATTATTTAAAATAATCTTTATATTTAAAATAATCGTATCAATCAATATTTATTGTAGTGACCTGAATGATGGAAAGAAACCTTTCTGAAACGTTGTCAAACAAATAAAAAATTTTTTTAATTTTTAATTTTTTTTTTATAAATTGGTGGAAAATACTCCTATTCCCACATATTATAAAATTACAAAATTTCATTATAAAAAATTTTTTGGAAAGAATTTTTCTTTTGTGAGTTTGATTCTAATTTGTACATTTTAAAATAAATTCAAAATTTGGAATTTACTTCTCAATTTGGTTTTCATTATATTTAAATTTTTTATAGTAATATATTATGACACCAGCCATAATAGTTGAATTTTCCTTCTAAGAAAATTCGCTAAAAAGGTTTTTGTATACATTATATAACACAAGCACCCTCCGTAAATTGTCTAATTGTTATGTAAATATATTCCCAGCATTCTACATGAAATTATTTCATATACTTGCTTGTATGTAACGATAAAATGTTTGAATTTCTCAAAAGACGGAAATGGTTTTTAAGAATGATCTTATATTATGTATGTAGGTACACAAGAAAGTTTACTTTTGTAATTTAAAAAATTAATAATAGTCTTATGCGGTATAATGGAAAGGTACAATGCTGTTTGCCTTGCATAATCTGTCGTTCCTTTACTCACTCGTTTTTACTTGCTCAACAATACCTAATATAATTTTATTTTTCTTTTCTTTACTTGCTGGTCGACGAAAGCTGAAAATATTTCATCTTTATCAGCATTTACTTAATTAAATTATTTAAAATTACGAAATATCGGAATCTTGTACGTGAAATTACTCAACTTTTATTACGTTTTAATGTTTTTTTTCCTTTAATATTTTCAAATTGCAAACAAAAAATATTAAATTAATGAATATTTCTTTCGATATTTTAAGGAAAATAATATATACATATTTATTCTAATTAAATCATGAATGTTATTACTAAACAGAAAAAGTTTTCTTAAAAAAAATATAAAATTATAAAAATTTTTTTTTTTTTTTTTGAAAATTTATATTACTTATGTATGATATACTTGCCTCTATTATATCAATTAGTGTAATATTAATTTATTAAAAAAATATAGAAGTTATGAAAACTTGATTTGGTAACATAGAAAATGTATCTAGTTTTGATTCTATTAAACACATCTTAAAAAAGCTTTACTAATTAAATTAAACGCGATATTAATTTACTTTTCTTGAGTTTTTAAAAAAAGTTTCCATCGATGCAATCAGAAGATTGTATTCTTCTAAATTGTACAACAGGGTTTCCAATTTATAGAACATAATTTTAACCAATCTAATGAAGTCAATATTAAACGTTTTGTCAAAAATAACGACATTAATCAGTTTGTGGAATACTATTTAAATCGATAATATGTCACCTTCTGAACCTTCTATATTGGCAACACAAACATATTATGTTGTTCTAAATTTAGAAAATATTGAGAGAATTAAACGCGTAACATGCTCATTTGGAACAAGTTTTGTACTGATTTTCTGTCAGCATGCTTACTTAACCTAGGAAAATGTCTTCCACATAAGTTTGGAGATTTGAAAAATTTGCATTAGTGATCCATAATGATACATTAAGAAGTTCATTTTGTAAAATTGTTATATAACTTTCAGTTTAAAATTGTATATTTTTTGTAAAATATGCCTTGAACGAATTGTGAGGCGGTGAATTTTCTAGCCGGTGAATTGTTGTTCTTGAATGTTCCATCGGTGAATTGTAGTCGGTGAACTTTCCTGAAAGCGATGAATATAGGTTATATTGGATGAGGTTTGCCAGAATCTTACGGATCCAAAAATACTAAAATAAACTACCGATCCGATTTTGAAAATCTTTTCAATGTTAAAGTTAAATTATTTTAGACGAATAGCACCTTTATGAACAGATAAATTTCAGATTAATAGGTGCGCCAGGTTCCTAGGGCCACAAAGGTGTCAAGAACAAACTACCCAACCGATTCTGAAAATGTTTTTGTTGTGAGAGAGTTAAACTATTTTAGATCAATATAAACTATCTTATATAAGGTTAGCCAAGATTCAGAGGATCTAAAAGCGCCAAAAATAAACTCCCCAACTGATTTCGAAAATTTTTTTACTGTTAGAGAGCTAAAATGTTTTTAATAAACACAGGCCAAGTCATGTGAAATCCGACCGGGTTCTAGTGACTCAAATGCGTCAAAAATTAACTGCCAAACTTATTTTGAAAATTTTTTGCCAGTAAATTGTTTGAAAATTCCCTATATTACGTAAGATGCTGCGACAGGGGTGTTTATTTTTTCTATATTGTTTAGAATTTATTTGGATTTACAAGACAATGTGAAATTTTCTTCTTTAGTTTTTATAAAAGAGAGTTATTGTGACCCTTCTTATTTCTTTTTTGTTTTCAATTATTAACACCACCGCACTCCCCAGAAAAAATAAACTTAAAAAAAAAAGAAAAAAAAACGAATAAAAATTTTGATATTTCATTTATGTTTTCAATTGATACATCAGGTCGGTTTTATCGACAAATTAATATGGAAATTCCATTTAAAAATCCATAAATTTGCAGTGAACCTTGAAGATCGTAAGAGTTACAAAGCTCCTGACTCTAACCGGCTGCCGCCATCGGTGTCTACAACTCTTATGGGAACAGTTTTTGGATTATATCAACGGTTTGTTCGTAATATAAATCGAAAATATCAAAAAATTCAGCCTGTATATATAATTCTTCAAGTGGAGTAAAAAAAACTTATACTCAGCAAAAATAGTTGAGACAACTTTTCAACAATTTTTTTTGTTGAAGTTGCATTAAATTATCATAAAAAAATTGTAATATTTACAGTCGGTAAAGTTTATTTTTACTGTACGTTCTTGCCCAATACGTAGGAAATATATGGATATAAAAACACATGCACACATAATCTTGATGTGAATCCTCAAAACTTCTATTATCAATATAATATGAATATTCATAATATAGCTAGTGGATTTGTTTTAATAAGCTTATACAAACATATGTGGATCAACTATACGCATGAATGGGTAGTAAGCGTTTGAAAACAAAGACGGATAGTCCGAAAATAATATCTCTAGTGAGTGGTACGTACTCTCAGTGTAGAGGTAGAGGTTAGTACGAATTTGAATGTAGATGGTGAAAATAAATGTTATTATATTAAACATCTCGATATTAGGTATACCTAACCGGCTGGCTGGCTAGTTAGTCCATCCCACATTAATGCCTTGGGTCCCGTAATCAAAGGTATATTACAGAGATAAGTTATGTATAATATATATATATATATATATATATATATATATATATATATATATATATATATATATACATATGTATCTATATATATATATATATATATATATATATATATATATATATATATATACATATGTATCTATATATATATATATATATATATATATATATATACATATATACATGTGATTAGAAACTTACACTTTTTATACTATTGAATTGAGCTATAATTGTAGTATGTATGTTACGCTCAGAGATCGAAATCAGAATCGTGAATTTTTGCACAGGGTTTCTCTTAGTAACGCAAGCAAGCACAGAGAGAATTTTTGGAAATTCGTTTTCTAAGGAGTTAAAATAAGGGATGAAAATGTATATAGAAAACCGTTAAGTCTTGAAATGTAAAATTTTACACAGGTGTTTCATATATAACACAAGTGAGCACTAAGAAGGAATTTTTGCATATCTATCTTATAAGGGGGGAAAAATAATGGCTGGAAAATTGTATAAAAAATTGATGGGGCTAAAAACGTGAAGTTTTGCACAGAGGTTTCTTTAGTAACGTAACGTAAGCTAACACCAAGAGCAGATTTTTGAAAATTCATCCCTTTAAGGCAGTAAAATAAGGGATGAAAATTTATATGGAAACCAGCTTATGTTCACGAATTAATCTGAGTGGAGTTTATAACGACATAGTGTGTACAACTAGTCAACCTACAACAAATTCACACGAAGGAAGTCGTAGGAAAAGGGTATTTTATGATAAAAACATTATTTTTTGATGTCAAATTCGTGGTAATTTAGGCTGCCAGCCGCTGTAATCTCGTATGCGTACCTATGTATTTTTTCTTCTAAATAATTAAGCAGCACTAAAAAGATCTCAATAAAAAAAGTTAATTCAAAAAAATTAAAAACCCCAACTGCGCAAATAGCAAACTAAAACGATGGAAACAAGATGAAATAAAGAAAAAGAAACAAAAAAGTAAAACAGTCGATGGTATACATATTGTATCAAGTTAAACAGAAATATTTGATGTCTCCTACTGTTTTACTTTTTTGATGATTTTTTTTTTTGGGTTGAAGAATTTATGCGATGCAATTTATCATATTTTGGCAAACTAGCCAAAAATTGAATAATAGATTAACTCAACACAAATACGATTTAAAAAGACAAAAAGAATCAACGGGTTTAGCTGAACACGCCTTAAAAAATATCCATAGATTTGACTTTGAAAATGCAAAAATTCTTGATAAAGACGGCAATTAAAGAAGAAGACTTCTAAGTGAAGGATTGTTTATTAAACTCAATGACAATAATTGCAACAAACAAATAAAATCATTAGAACTGGACAATGCTTATTTGCGATTCTAAATCATTTAAAAAATTGCTAATTACAACAAATGTAATTTTTAAATTAATGGTACTTTCTAGTAAATATCATTACGTAAGCTATACAACAAATAAGAAGTAATATTGAAACAAATACAGACAGTTACATCTAGAAAGTTCGATGTTTACTTATCACAAACAAGATTCACTCAGTTAACATCAGTTTATTTATTATCAAGGATTTTTTGGTGATGTATTATTAGGTACGGAGTTTTTTGGAAAAAAATCACCAGTTTACTAAGGATTATTTAGTTTTTATTTTTTTATAATTCATCCTTGATGAATCAGTATACCTGAAATTAAAAGTAAATCCGACAAATAAGTTAGTAAAAGATGTTAACTCATATATAAACCAACTGGAGACATTAGGATACATTTCTAAAACTAATTGCAGATATCTGAAACCAAAAAATACTCACCTTCCAAAGATGTATTTCTTACCAAAGATACACAAACCTTTTAATACTCTTGATGACTTACCTTTTCGGCCAATCTGTTCTACTTCAGATACTATTTTATATAACCTAACCAAATTTTTCTCGGACATTGTACAAAGTGCGTATTCGAGCAAGTATGACATCAAGAATTCATTTGAACTAGTCAAACGAATTCAAAATACAAAAATACCTTATGGTTATAAGTTAATTAGCTTAGATGTACAGTCACTTTTTACAACATGTCCTACAACCATTTTTCTTGAATGGGTCGAAAAAAAGTGGAGTTATATACAACCTTTTACCACTTTGGATTACAATACATTTTTGAAAGGTTTACATTTAATAATAAATAATTCCTTTTTTACTACAAAATATACAGAAGGTGTTTTTAGGCAGGTGTCCGGATTCCCGATGGGCAGTTCTCTGTCAGTGGTTGCTTGCAATGTGGTTATGGATTTGCTGGTTGATCACTATCTAGAAAACTTAGATTATACCTTTTTTTTATGAATATGTGGACGACATATTAACAGCGGTTCCATATGATGGTATGCAGCACGTCCTTGATGTGTTCAACTCCTTCTCCGATAAGTTACAATTTACGATTGAGCTAGAAGAGAATAGAAGTTTGACATTTTTGGATGTGCTAATCACAAGAGATGAAAATAACATACTTGATACAATGTGGCATAGAAAGTCTTATTGCTCGACTAGGCTGATCAACTGGCACTCTGGACACCCGTTGCATGTCAAGCGAAACATTGCCTACAATATCATAAATAGAGCCGTTAATCTGACTCATCCGAAGCACCGCCCAGAAACACTAAAAATTGCCAAAGATATCTTAAAAAAGAATAATTTCCCTTTACCAATAATTAACAGCACAGTAAAAACAGTCGTACACCGACACTATAATAATTTCACACCATCTAATAATACCGACAATACGACAAAATATAATAATTTTTTAAAAATACCACACTTAGGACAACATACTGGCCCCGTATCCTCTCTTCTGCGGTCAAATAGCTTACGACTGGTATTTAGTTATTCTCTCACGATCAAAAATTCCCTTTACACCAGACAAAATCCAACTACACCACCTGAAAAGAAGGATAATCTTATTTACTCCATTCCGTGTGCTGGTTGTCAACTTTTTTATATAGGCCAGGCGTCGAAATCGTTAGAGCTACGTCTGAAACAACACCAGTGGGATTTGGCTAGAAGTGATTTTCGTACCGGACTGGCGCAACACTCCAATGAAAAGACCACCGTTTTAATTTTCAGAACACGAGAGTGCTGCAATATGAGAGAAATCTCAAAAAAAGACTGAATCTAGAAAGCCTGTGGATAAATACACACGAAAATTGTAACAATCAAACTGACAACTCGAATTTGACAGTTTATCATCAGCTGTGTGTATCTGCGCAGAAGATCCTAAGTGATCATAGTAGTCGGTAACACAATAACTGTTTTTATCGATAAATACACTAGTCGGTAGAAATATCTTGACATATCTCAACTAATCAATAAAAATGTCTCAATACATTATATTATGTGCTCGTTTCGTAATCCGTTTTTATTGTTTTTAAAAAAAAAATTAATTGTTAATCTTTTTATATAAAAAAACTTTTTATTATTTTATTTATGTGACAATCAGTGTTGCTCAATTAATTTTATTTATTGACATTTTATTAAAGAATAAGTTTTTTGTTTTATAAAAAAACTGTAAGTAATTTTTAGTTCTATTAATTTTATTCCAAAAAAAATTGTTTTTTTGTTGTAATACTAATATGTTATTTAGGGCCTGATGAGGAGACAGCATTGCGTCTCGAAACGTTGCTAAAAAAATAAAAAGTAAATAATCCTTAGTAAACTGGTGATTTTTTTCCAAAAACTCCGTACCTATCAGTTTATTTTAAACAAAGATTCAGAATAGTATCAAGACAATACTAACAAAATGGATCTTGTTTCTAATGTTTTGAATAATATTAAACAATCAAAACATACAATTAGTTTTTTCCTTTTTCAATTTCTTTTTTAAATTATTGACAAATTTCTAGTGGAAATGTAAAATGACAAAAATTATATATTTTTATAATTTTCTGATACTTTTTATTTAGTTAACTCAATGTGAATAATTGATTTTTGCATGGTGAGTAATTTATAACTAAGTAATCTTTTAGATTGTTTTTTGTACATATGTCTCATTTTCCTGTTTGGTCTGTCTTGTTTTAAATTACAAAGTAACATAAATTCTATAAGCTCAATAATTTTCCATGTAAACCAAATTCGTTGTTTCTGGTAATGAAAAAGTAGCATTAAAATTCAATTAGAAATCATTAACTAAATTTAGTTCTACTAATTATTAATTATTTTGGATATTTAAAGTTAAAAATTGTATCTTCTTAAGTTCAAACCCATTCTGGAAGGTAGCCTTTCCTAAAAACCGTAAATTTGTAAATGTAAATCAATGTAAATTTGTTTTTAGAAATATTTTTATAAAAAATTTTCTTACTTGTAAAATTGTTAAAATGTTTTTATTGTTATATTTTAGATGTATGTTCTTGAAAATGGCGACAACTGTGCCGAAATATATTGAACAAAACGAAATAAAATTCTTCTATGGATTTTGTTAAAAAATTTTAGTTTTTACACAAATCCTGTAATCCTCATTACTTTGCGTAGCGGTCAAACGGAAATGAAAGTTTTACTTTTTTTAATTTTTGTTTTTCTATATTTCATCTTGTTTCCATCATTTTAGTTTGCTTTTTGCCCAGTCGGTTTTTTTTTAAATTTTTTTAATTAACTTTTCTGTTAAAAATTTAATTAACAAACATTAGGGTTATAATTTAAATTTTTAAAATTAAACAATGGGTGACTCATTGTTTAATAAAATGAATTTCAGCATAGTAGCATTTAAAGAAAATGTAAGCAAAAAGTGCTGTTGCAGTTTCAAGCTATTGGGCAGTATCAATAATTACAATAATTATTGTAAAAAATAAAAAAATAAATAAAAAAACACCTTGCGTTTGTTTATGTCCGTTGTTAATACGTGCTTTTTCAAAAATGTCGAAGAGCTCATCAGCCCTATAAAAGTAACGTATTTTTGAATCACAAATACTATTAGATCCATATTCAGTAAATTTTTCAGTGTCACTAATTTTTAAGACATCATATCATTTAAGACGGCGATACTGTTTTGTTTCTTGAAGTAACGTTACGTATCGTTCGTTAGTCAGGCCCGACGAGAGGGTGGGGTAGCCGGGGTTCCAGCCCTGGGGCCCGGACTGGAAGAAGGGACCCGCAGTTGTCATTAAGGGGCCCCAGGAAAATTAAAAAGAACTTTTTTTTTGCTCGTCACATTTTTTGGGGGAAAATTTTTTTAAAAATGTGATTTATTCCCGGGTTAGTAATGAAAAAACGACGGTTAGTAATGAAAAAACGACGATCGGTATTTGTCTTCATAAACTCATTAAATTTATCATAAGATATATTCTATTTATTGGCCATGATTAGCGCACTAATATTCATTCACACTTACAAATAACAGTCAACAATGTATACAAATACAACGGTATTTAGTTGCAATGCGCCAGTTGACAAATAACAATCTGTCCGTCATACTAGGATTGCATCAACTAACCATGTAGAACGCGTTGTGGCTTTTTTATTTGAACACGTCGCGTTGTGGTCAAATCTTATGAAAGCCACGACGCGAATTTCGCTTTGTGATCTTTTTGAGTTAACCACAACGCGTTGTGGCTGTTTTTGCAAGTGTCACAACACGAATTTCTTTTTTGCTCATTTATGTTGTTAATTAATGCATTAAATCAGTTTTATCGAAAATTAACATATAGTCCCATTTACAAATCTATAAGTTTGTGTCATAGCTCGAAAACCATAAGAGCTATAAAGCTCCGGACTATAGCAATCGGTTGCCCCCGTCGATATCTACAACTCTTATTTGAACAATTTTTCGATTAAATCAACGGTTTGGCTGCAATAAAAATGGCAACTCTCGAAAAACTCACATAGTATATAAAGTAGGGACTGGCAATAAAATATTTGGAGTTTTTTTGACAATATATATACCAAAAATGAAAGCTGTATTGTGCTTAATTTTTTTTTATAAATTGATTAACAAAAAATTGTCTATAGTTGAGCAGAATTCATACACCATGGTGCGTCAATATAAAAAGAAAGTGGGTATAAACTACATAAACTGTAGGCTAGGCGCAACAACCGGGGAGGTCCAAGGGTTTCGAACCCCCTAAAATTACCTGGAAATTTCCCTTCAATTTATTTTATTTATGTTAAAAAGTAAAATTTTTAGTGGTTTACTAATAATTTTTATCTGAAAATCAAATTTTCGGAGACGACATTTTATTGCAACATTTTCCATTGTTATCGGAGAACTGCGTTATCGAAAAATTTGATTCTTTAAATTTTTGTGGCCCCCCTGTAGATATGTAGTTGTTGCGCCCCTGCTTTCCGATATTAAAAGAAAATCGCTCAGACAAGCTGCTGAATATTTCTAGGTTCCCAAATCGACGTTGCATGATAGACTGAAAGGAAAATCGAAATAAAATTCATTTAAATCCAAAATGTTTTATTCCACCCATCAAAAGTCATTCGCGGATGCAGATATTTATCTTAGCGAATTTTCAGTTTGGAAATTCAGCTATTTTGATCTTTTCATGTCTGATTTTATCCGTATGCATGACTGAATGTGATTTATATTGCAAATAAAGCACTGTCCAGATTCGCCCCAGACTGAAAAAATCGTCTAGATTCGCGCCAACTGGCAATACAAGAAAATCTTTTGAAAGAATATAGACCTCAATCTTTAATAGATTATGATTGCAGTGTAGGTATAAAATAATAAATCAATAAAATTATTGTCCGCTTGTATATGTAATACTTTATTCCTAAACGAACATGTCTGTCACAGTATTTGCATTTTATAATCCTATCCTTGCTCTTTTGTTGCACAAACACGTATGTATGTATTTATTTTGTCTATTACATTTTATTAAAATAACAATGATTTTGTAGTGGTTGAGATTCTCAACAAATTGTGTATCCCTCCTTTTCTAAAAATAATTATAATGTAATTAATGCCCGTTGTTGAACAGATATCGTCAATTATTGCTGTTTTTTTTCATTTAAAGTAAGTAAATAAAGGTATATATAGTGTATACCGGATACCAACACACAGAATACATAATAGCTGATATAAATACCCTTTTTGGTACATTTTCCATTATTGAAATTTATTATTTAGGATAACTTAGTTACAATGTATTAGTGAAATTAGATTAGTTCCTGATTATTTGTGTGAAATAAATAAATTTAAATAAATATTATGTAAAATGTGACCGATTATGATGTAACGCGTTGTGGCGTAGTAAAGACAATAATCCCACGGGGGTTATTGGTGAGCGGAATTTGTTAGCACACACGCACCCTAAATTTCCGTTCCATCGACCAGTAGTGGACCCTATACTTAAAATCAGAGTGATGGAAATGTCTGATGGGCCCGTTCTGAGATTTGGATCGGATGAATCCATTAATGGTTCAGATGGCTTGTGAATTTAATAGCCAGAATTAGGAAAAAACTTGTGTTTTGGATTTTAATCTTGTCTAGATTGCTTTAGGATTATAAGAGGAATATGAAAGGGATCCCGGGAAGATGCATGTATAAGGAATACGACGGAAGTAATCAAGAGTGACGTACTATCCACAAGGTAAAATTAATTTACCAGACTTCTTCCGAGATGTTAATCCCCGAATTTTATTGGATGAACGATTTCACGGGGTTTTAACACCAACAGTCCGGAAGTTCCAAAAATAAAATAAAAAAATACTTCTCGAAAATATTCTCATAATTTTCTTCACCCGAAGAATAAGGTTCTTGGAAATTAAAACGAATGTTCACAAAATAAAAATCCTATAATTATATCCTTACCTCTATTTTTCGCCAAAATTTAAACTTGTAAACTTAATGTACTTGACTTTCTTTGGCGATAGAGTTTAAAAGTAAGACCAGCAAATACCAAAAAAGAATTTTTAACAAATCTTAAACATGTCGACCGGTTTCAGTGTGTCAAAAAACCATTATAATACATAATTTATTGTAAATTTTATATAGAATAATTAAAAGTGGTAGGGGTAGTTAGTTTGTGGAATGTATTCGAAAATGGCTACGAATAGCTATTGCTAATTTATCATTAAATTACAAACTGTTAAGAATATTCAACACATTGGTGAGTACCATCTTCTTTTCACTTTAAGACCTAGCGATTTAAGAAATGCTAAATTTTCAAGTGAAATGTGTTGTTGCTTAAATGTTTTACGTTTTATGATCTCAGGTCTCAAGAATCCTTTGCTATGTTGACTAGAGGTGGACTGCTCTGAATTCCAAATTAACATGGTTCGAAATGCAACTGTTTTACCACGAAAGTGCATGAGCTGAAGAATAACTCAGCAAATTATATAGCTGTGGTGACGTAAACTGAGTAACTTAAATGTGGTGGTTGTGTTGCAGCGTTGGTGGTTGTGTGGCTGCGGCGGCAGTGGCAGTGGAGTCAAATGAGTCACTCGGTGGAATCAAATGAATCACTCGACGGAGTCAAATAAGCAACTCACAAGTAAAACTACCCAAGTGCCACTCGCCAATTTTCTTGAAATTTTGCTGGTGTGTAGAATAGGTAAAAATAAGGGACCCTTATTTTTTTTTATAGGCCAAGGCCCACGTTTACGGGGTGGAACCAGCCCTTAAATTTAAAGTTTGAATCGTATTTATTAAGATATCTCGAAAACTATAAGAGATAGAGGGAAACTTTAAATCGACGAAATGTTCCTCTTTAAAAAACTTATTCCCCTGTATAGGTTAAACCAGGGTCGGATTGATAAGAGGGACTGGTGGAATGAAAATGTGTGTAAATTTTGTTGTACAGTTGTTGTACTAAGTGGTTCAATGTATTAAATTTTTACCATCATAAATGGAAACACCACCAAAAATTATGGGATATATATTTTTGCGTTTTTTCGAAATATGTGTGGTATTCAAGACATATAAGAAAGAAAAAAATAGGATAGATTGTGTTGCATTATTATTGATTGCAAATATCTTCTATATTTTTTCATTTTTATGTTTATCTCATCATGAAAATGTAAATTTTTACTTTCCGATTACGATTCATGTATTTTTCAGTACTTACTTAACTGGAAATTTAGTCATGCTTATATTTTGTTACTCCTATTCTATATTTTTACATCTATTTCTGCCAAATTTTTCTGGTTTGCAAATGTTAATGAATGATCGGCAAGAAACAGTAATTTACTCCGTTCAATAAATCAACTACCTTGATCTTATAAATTCTTTTTTAACTAAATAAACGCGGTTTGTTTCTTTCTTAACATTTAAACTACGTTTCTTATTCTTTTTATATGCTTTGTATGTATAAACCCCATTTCCCAAATCACAAAATTTATTACAAAGCACTTAAATAATAAATGAAAGAGATGACTGCTTCTTGACGAGTATGCATTCACACAGACTAATCACACAGCTTTCACAGAAATAGGTGTAAAAAATATAGGAGTAATCAAATATGCACATGATTAAATTACCAATTCAGTAAGTACTGAAAAATACACAGTTCATTATCGAAAAGTAAAAATTTATATTTTAATGATGAAATAAACATAAAATTAAAAAAATATAGAAGGTATTTGCAATCAATAATGATGCAACATAATTTACCCTATTTTTTTCTACCTTATGTGTCTTGAATACGATATATATTTCAGAAAAACGTAAAAACACGTATCCCCTATTTTTTGGTGCTCTTTCTACCTATGATGGCAAAAATTTAATACATTGAACCACTTAGATTGTACAACAAATTTTACCTCCATTTTCATCCCTGCAGCTCCTCTTATAAACCCGACACTGGTTTAACCTATACACGCGAATAGATCTTTTAAAAAGGAACATTCGTCAATTTAAAATTTTCCTCTATCTCTTATAGTTTTCGAGATATTTTAATAAATACGATTTGAACCCCAAATTGAACCACATGAACGCGGGCCCTATTCTACACACCAGTAAAGTTTCAAGAATATTAGCGAGTGGTACTTGGGTAGTGTTACTTGTCAGATGTGGTAGTTGTGTTGCGGTTGTAGTTGTGTGGCATTGGTCGTGGTGGTGCTGGTTTGTGGTAGCAACTCATACATTATTTAAGCGACGTGCTGAAGCTGAAATTGACAGTGTATTGGCAAAAAGTCTGAACAACACGGGGTAGAGTCAAATATGATTGACCTGTATACCACTTTTACTGCCACTAATCAAACAATGGATCCGGTGTTGGAGAAGTTGAAGAAACTTGGTGCTGGTAAGCCATTCGAATCACTATCTACGCTCAAGCCATATGAAACGTGGAAAATTCTTGACGTACAATGCATGGAAACTCGATATGGTCTAGCGGTTGCGGTGGAACTTGCAGATGTTCAAGTGTTCCGAATGATGGATTTCGATTCGCGAATTTGGATCAGTAGACCATGGAATGTTTACATATAGGACAATATTTTATTACATATATAGGAACTGATTCTAGTGTTTTTTTTTACATATTGTGGAATTTAGCAAATAGCTATCACATACATAATGTGTTACAAAAAAATGAATTTAAAAATTTTAAATCTGAAATTAAGAAAATTTCTGAAATAGAAAATTTGAGGTATTGATAAATTTAAAAAATTGCGTTGTAGAGTATGTTTGTTTATATTTTAAAATTAGCAGCACTTAATAAATATAAAAATAAAATGAATATTTCTCTTCTAAATTATTTCTCAGAGCGTAAGGTTCTTGAAACTGGCAAAATTAAAATTTTAACAATGAATTATTTTAACAAAATTCAGACAATAAAAAAATGTATAAAAATGAATTAAATTTTTAAGGCACAGCCATATTATTTTGAAAGAACCGTATATGGAAGATACGGATCAGGACAACTGAGAATCGGAGGCGACAAAAGATGTTGTTTTAGTGTATCTGGCGTCGTTCGAGATCCACTTGCAGTTCTTCCTCGTGAGTTTAAGTAACGGGGATGCAAGTTCTGAAAAGTGTGGGATCCAATGATGGAACCACGAGACAATTCCCAAGAAGGAACGAACTTGTTTCGTTGTCTGAGGAATTGGGTAGGAGGCAGTTGCATTCGTTTTTTCTGGGTCTATCTGGATCCCCTTCGAATTCACTATGAATCCGAGGTATTTTATTTCGCACTTGGCGAAATGACATTTCTCAAGAAAAAACGTGAGGTTAGCAGCTTTCAGTCGAGCTAACACTTCTGAAAGTGTTTTCAGATGATCCTCAAATGATGTGTTAGCGATAACTATGTTATTCAAGTACACGAAGACATGTGGTTCAAGACCAGGACCCAAAATAGTATCTACCAGACGTTGTTGAGTGGCGGGAGCATTAGTTAACCCAAACATCATTCACCTAGGCTGAAACTGGCGGCGTCCAGGCACAGAAAATGCACATTTTGGACGACTACTTTCCACCAAAGGTATTTGCCAGAAGGCGGATTTAAGATCCAGGATAGTGAACCAACTGGCATTGCCTAACCGATCTAAAATATGGTGCACGAATGGTAACGGATAAGCGTCCTTAAGCGTTACAACGTTAAGTTTCCGAAAATCCGAACAAAACCGGAATTTAGGAACACCGTCGGTACTTTTCTTATTGACTAACACGATGGGATTATTCCAATGACTCTGAGCCGGTTCTATAACCTGAAGTTGGAGCATATGATCAATCTCAGAGTTAATAAAGTCTTGGATTGGTTAAAACGCTACATAATTGCGTTGCCTAATAGGCGGAGCATCGCCAGTATCAATTTTGTGTTCGATAGACGACATACAAGGTAAAGCGTCAGGTTGAGGGAAGCTTTCGATCAAATCCTTCAATTGTCGTGTCGACTACAAGTTAAAGATGGTTCTACTTGTAGAGAGCAAATATCAGAAGTAGGAACTTGATATTTGTTCTTGGCGAAGTCGACATTAATGCCAAACTTCTTAATAAAGCAACACACACCAAGCAACAGGTCGTTGGAGAGACTTTCGACAATTAAAATAGGTATCGAGGCGGTATGGCCGTGAAATTTACATGATATTAAAGCTTTTCCTAAGATCTGACATGAGGAGCCATTTGCCACAGTTATCTGTAATTGTGGGTTTACGTTACACAAAGGTGGTTGTTTGTGTTTATTTTTGTTGAAGAATCTGGAACTCATGGTTGTTATAGAAGCCCCAGAGTCTAACAAGCCCAAGACCTTCTGTCCAGAAATTAATAAACTGACATACGGACGAGAATCATTTTTTAACTGTTACAAATGAGTACATTGAACTAAGGTTGCTATCTTTCGGTGGGGTATTTACACAAAATTGACGTACCGTATCTAACCAAGTTGTCCATTCCTTGGAATTCCGCCGAAGAGAATGAACCGATTTATCAAGTTTAAGGTACGTTCGACGGTTCAAACGACGACCTAATCGGCGTTTAAAGACGTATTACATTTTGGACAGTTCCTAACGGTGACGTTAGGGTTACCACACCGGTAGCAATATCTATTCTGCGGTTTTGTGCAGTCGCGAAAATGGTGGCCCTCCTCGCTACAATTAAAACATTTGAGGGCGGAAACAAAACGGACGGACTTATGCACACCACTAGTTGACGGATGAGACGTAGATAAGTTACTAGCGCGGGATGAACCATGTTCGGAATTGACACGATCGAGCTGCGCACAGATGGTATATAATAGGTCCATAGTAGTGCACAAACTAGTGGAAACTAGTAAGGCATTATCTCTGGACACAGAGGCAGTAATGATGTCGATTTTTCTGGAATCATCCAGAGGTACAGATAAACGAGCAAATAGTTGCTTCAGCCTGATAAATAGGTCAACGGTTCGTTCAGTTGGGCCTTGTTTCACGCTATAGATGGCCTTCCAAATAGCGTCGTCAGTGATGGAGAGACCATAATGACGACGTAAGGCGTCCAGTAATTGATCCCAACTCTGTACATCAGGCTTGACAACGCGGTGCCAATTAAGTGCTTGTCCGTCGAACAAGTCGACAGCTGAAACAAAAAGGTCATGATGCGATACATGACGCGCCTCCGCGAGTTCATGCACGCGATCCATAAATTCCTGCACGTTACCAGTTCCAGAGAACTTCACGTTCCACTTATAAACCGGTGGAGGCTTATAAGCGGGCATGACGGTATGAGATGAAACAGGTACACTGACTGTAACGTGACGGGTACGTTCTAAAAGTTCGTTGTCGAGAGAAGCGAAGGACCTCTTAAGCAGAGCTGCTTGTTCAGTAAGAGGTGCCGTGTTATCATCCCTCTAGCGATGATTCTTGACTAAATCGATGCGACGCAGAAAATGCGCGATTCGTTTAGATAGATGTGTATATTCAATAGAATTTTTACTACCTATGAACAGACGGACTTCGATGGACATTTGATTATATTTAGCTCGTAAAGTTTCCATTTCACCAACAAGAGGAGGTGCAAACGTCGGATTGTATTCCAAACCAGAGTTCAATAATGACGTCATCTGCCTAGCCGTGAAAGCCATAGCAGATCTACTACACCTTAAAATTTCGTAAACCAATTCGTTTCAAGCCGAGAAAACTCACGTCTTGATTAGCGGCCATAATTAAATCCCTCAAAAAGTTTATCCGAAATATAACTAAATTTAAATTACCAAAGAAACGGACAACGGACAGACGAGAAAATTTTACAATATACGCAAGAAAAATGGAAGAAATTAATTATGAAAAGACAGACAGGACGGACAGTAAAAGAACTTTATGTAAAAATATACGAAAATTCAATGCACGAAGCAGAAAAAAATATAAAAACAATTTAAGATAACTTACAATATCGATGATAAAGAAAGGTTTTCATAACTACTGACAGATCAAATTGTACAGATATTGAACAGCATCTTCAAAAATATTAAATGAATGAATGTTGATGGTTCCCTTTGGTGCTGATGGCTAATCGAAAATTCCTAAAATAAAAATCCGGTTAACAAGACAAAGAAAAAAATTAACAAACAACAAATTTCAATTTTTAGGTTTGAATTTCATTAAAGCCAAAAATTTTTTGAATTAACTAAATAACTCAGGCCAGTAAGTTGGGCGCCATTTCTTTTGTTACAAAAAAATGAATTTAAAAATTTTAAATCTGAAATTAAGAAAATTTAAAGTATTGATAAATTAAAAGAAATTGAGTTGTAGAGTATGTTCGTTTATATTTTAAAATTAGCAGCACTTAATAAATATAAATATAAAATGAATATTTCTTTTTTAAATTATTTCTCACGGTGTAAGGTTCTTGAAACTGGCAAAATTAAACAATGAACTATTTTAACAAAATTCAGACAATAAAAAAATGTATACAAATGAATTAAATTTTTAAGGCACAGCCATACTATTTTGAAAGAACAATTTCTTTTTTATAATTAAATTATTTTAAAATATGTTTTAACCGGGTTTAGTCTGACTAGAACAAATGAATTTCAAAAAAAAGTTTACATAGACAAAATGACACGGAAATCAGTCAGCCTGCAATAAAGGTATCTAAAAGTAGTAAAGAACAAAAAAATTAAGAGTAAAAAAAAGAAGTACCAGGCTGACCATCCAGCGTGCGCACAGATTCAATACAAAAAAAACTATACATGTAATATCAAAACATAGTGTTAAGCGTCTAGTATCAGTTATGGCTAAATGAGTTACAAAAAAACTAGAATTTATGAATAAAATGTTCGGAAGCTATTTATGCTAAAGTTTAGAGTCTCTAAACCAAAAAAGTTTGAAATAAGTACACTTAGAGACGTGGGACTTGTCACTATTAAGCAAATATGTAGCACGTTGAAACTAATATAAGTAACACGTGTGGGGTTTTCACTAGGAAATTGACAAAATACACTTATCTCCCTGATTGGAGAAAAACAGGAACTTTTGACTAGTTATGCGCCATGGTACACCGACAAACGGTAATCATCTCGATGGCATTGACAGGAATTTTTCAGATGTACGGATGTTAGATAATAATGTCTAATTCCCATGAATATCAATTCCCGCGACCAATTCACACTTGCAGTTGTCCCATTTTAGTTGGAAAGGAGTGTACTTTTTCTTAAGAAAAATTTATCCTTGACTATCCAACCATGACTGTGGCGATTTTAACCAAACTGTTGTTACAGAACCAAAATTGTCGCACTTATTTAACCAAAATTGTCTCAATTAATTCATAACTATTTAGCAATTTAACCATATCTGTTTAGCCATTAAACCATAACTGTTTAACAAGAAAAATACAATTAATTTTACGTTCACAAAATAAATGTTAAATAACATTGCGTTGCCAAGTGGCCCCATGCCTACTGGTGTGATTGAATTAATGATAACCATATCTTATAGAAGTTATGGTTGTAGTGTATTTTAATGTTGGTGTTGAGTAGGTGTGGAGTCACCTGGCAATGAACTAGGTAAATGGTACTTGCATATATCTTTTCATTCATTTTTCTGAACTACCCAATTTCAGTTATCCGAAAAAGTAGCAACGAGTAATGGGAGTAAAATGAGTAAAAATGTGTAAGCATGATGCCAACCGCTACTTCATGGAGTAAAATGAGCAATTCAGATGTGGTGGTGGTGGTTGTGTGGCAATGGTGGTGGTAATGTGTAACTTGTGGTGGCGGAGTATATAAGTAATCGTTAACACAAATCTGAATTAATTTTGTAAGACCAGTTGAACTTTACACATCTATTATAATAATTGTTACAAAAAAAGTAATAATTAAAATATAAATTTAAATATAAATACAGTAATAAAATATTAAGTAAAAATCTGAAATCTGAAATAAAGAAAAAGGTATTAGGCAAAAATAAAAACTCCTTTGAGTTGTTCAGAGCATGAGCATAAAATCCTATTTAAATCTTTGTAATCTCGGGGGATTTTGGGTCCGGTCAGAGATGAAGTTCAGACCTAGCATGTTACATAAAAACTCACACATTCGACAATAATCAGTCAATTTAAGTAGCTTTACAAAATTTGCTTTGAACCTTTGAAATAGTTAACAACAAATTTGACTTTACAATTCGGTTGCTCGACCAGAGAGAGTAAAAAAATTTAAGTATTTAACAATCATAAAATCTACTATGTGACACAAAGCCAGCCAAATCGCAGTGTAGACGTAACGTAAAAAAATAACAAAAATAGAAAAGGTAAGCACACTCGGGACCACCCAACTTTATGCGACGTACAAAATAAATCACCACAAAAAGAATTCAAAGAAAGCCACGCAAGCAGTCAATCCACATACATGACCAGTCAAAACCTGACAGATAGTTAACACCTAAGTAAGTTTTATGAAAAACCAATAAAAAGTAAAAAAAAGATAATTAAATAGCATTGTACAAACATAACAATAATTAATCAAGGTTTAGAAAAAACAGAAAAATAGCATATTTACAAATATCAGCCGATATAAAAAATGTCAGTATAAAAAGCCAATAAAAAAAAAACAATTTATAAAAAAAACAGTATAGAGAGCCATGCCAATCAACTTCACAAAACAAAACCAGTCGCAAACTGAATTAAATGTAGTTTTCTGGTTAAAAATCGTTCATTAGTAAGTTACAAAAAAACGAAATGATTCAAACAGGGTTCCATCACGATTAGAACAGTTAGCTAGCATCCGAGATTTGCTGTAGATATATCATGCTTGATGATGTGATATCGGCACCAGATTTTTGGAAAATTAACAAATGTTCAGTTACCACTTTTCTTCATAAAACATTGTGTGCAAAACGGCTATACCAAATTCCATCATTTAACGCTGAAACAGAGGCAGTTCCTTTTCATAAAAACGTCCATTTTATCAATTAAATTAATACAACTCAACAAGGACAACGCAATACATCAACCTTGGAAAATTCCCTTGTCAATTAACCTGGGAGTTGTGCACAAATGAAAAATTTTAATCAAAAAGAGTCATCAATTGACAAGTAAAAATTTATGTATCTTATGTTTGCACCGCCAAAACATGTATAACTACTACGCTTTTGTTCACAAGGAATTAATACGAACATATAAATGACCAACACAATACAATGTACTGTGTGTTCAAGAAATTATGAACTTACACGGTGTTTAAAAAGTTTTATATTTCAGCATTTTACAATTTTTTTTTTCAAAATTAAGGAATTTTACTTTAATCAATACCAAATAATTGTAGAGCACGTAACATGTTTGAGTGTACGCAGTGCTATAAAAGCTTCTCGCGGAAAGATTCCTTTTCACGTCATATAAGAAATTTACATACGCAAGTATTTGAACCAAAAAGGTTTGAAAATAGTTACTCTCTTGATCCGCTAAAAAGGCAAACATTAGACATCGCTGATGACTTACCAAGTTATGATACGGGGAGGAATGATGTTGATGATGAATTTCAAAACAGTATAGTTGAAGAAAGATCCAGTCCACTTGAACAAAGAGTTAAAGCTGAATTAAAATAAATTCAAACTAAATTCAATAATTTAAGAAATCGAGGTAATGTTTACACACCAAGCGATGAGTCTAATAACAGGATTTCAGCCATTTCTGACAGTGGAAATGTTATCATTCCCAAGTTAACTACAGCTTTGCAAACTGTTTTGGATATTTTATTAATCAAAGAAACTCAAAATGAAGATGAGAATTCTAATGAACATGTAGCACTTGCTAAGCGTATCCTTTATGGCTCTGTGAAAATTTTCCTGGTTGTTTTAGTTCGCCCTTCACTTTGGATTTCGGACATCCCATTAACTAATAAGTATCATAATCGCATCATACCTAACCCTATAATAATAGTAGCCCACTAAATTTATTCGTAAATTAGTTCTCTTTTTTTTAATTAATTTTTTTGCTACACAATATATATATATATATATATATATATATATATATATATATATATATATATATATATATATATATATATATATATATATATATATAGTATATAGGTGGGCCATTTTAATCTATGCATCTAAATACCTCGCTAGAGGTGCCACCTATCAAAAAATGACCTTTACAAAAGTCAGAAGGTCCAAAAAGGTACGAAGAGAGACATTAAATGGTGACCTTAAATTTGACCTTGTCATTTTCGAGGTCAAAATTCGTTCAAAGATCAAAAATTCGTTTATAGTATTTTCGACATGAAATTTCACGCTCTTTCAGAATCCGAAATAAAGTCATTCCATTTGAAAAATACGACTTGATATCAAAATGACCTTGAGAATGAAGGTCAAGGTTAAAATTAAGGTCACCATTTAATGTCCCCCTTCGTACCTAACAACTTTTGTAAAGGTCATTTTTTGATAGGTGGCACCTCTGCCGAGATATTTAGATGCATAAATTTAAAATGATGGAACAAAGCCGATATTCTTCGGCCCATCTAACATTTGTCGATATTTATAGCAATAAATTTGGACAAGGTTAAAGACAGGCATTGATAAGAATCTTACATTAAATAGGAAAAACAAAATATTTTTACAATTACAGCACCATCTGTTGCGAATCGAAAAAATAATTTCGCACAAAAGTTAAATATTTCACCCGAGTTCAGAATCCCAATTTATAATAAAAAAATGGAGGTTTTTAAGATTTTAGGAGAGAAAGATGCTGTCTTCAGAAATATAAATTTTTTAGTCACACAAATTTTTCTACAATGCTTATTTTTCGAGATATACAAAATTCCAGTTTAAATAAATATATAGGGTTATTAGGAGGGGGGGGGCAATTTTGCTGTTGGCGCCTTCCGCGGCAAAAATGCAAAATAAGAAATTTTGGTGCAACGATATTTTAACATTTTTTTCCTAAAAAAATCAAGTGATGAGCAACAAAGAAAAGGTCAACAATAAATTTTTTCGGTTCAGCTGGCTCCTATCAGAAATGGACAGTGTTGACTTTTTTTTGGTCATCACTTCCTTTTGCCGACAAAAATATCACTGCGCCAAAAAGATTTTCACCGTTTTGGCGCCCCTAAAAACTTGCGGACGCACATGCCCCTGCTGCCCCCCTAGATCCGGCCCTATATATATATATATATATATATATATATATATATATATATATATATATATATATATATATATATATATATATATTCGTACCATTTTCGAATTCAATTTCCATCGCAGTCGTCGGACTGAAGTCTCACAGGCTCACACACACTCGGACCGTCACAGCTAAATTTTCGTTTTGAAAGTTCGCTAAAAGGAAAAATTGCTGAAAAAAAATACATATACTTATATTTCACCCATTGCAACACAAATCTATCTACATATAAGTACATATTTGTACAAACAAAGATGTTGGTTGTGACTCACTGACTCATGGATAAAAATGGGATAATATTTATCTGCTTGCTCTCTATGTGGTTTGTCAATATACTCACTACAGAGAGTGTAGTAGGCACTAGTCATAACGATGTACTTTTATATTTAACTCTTCATGCGGTGCACGTTTTGATGGCTCATTTATTCCTGCAATTGACAACATAGTTTAAAAGTACGTTTGTATATATGTTATAGTTAAAGGTAGATATGCACTCTCTTCGCGGAATGACTCGTTTTTCTAAAGTTTGGCTAACGCCTTTCGGCAAACCCCGAAATAGGTTTCTATTTTGGCCTTTGACTGATGTATTTTTAGTCAAACCTAGAAGTACCTAATTTTTTAGTCAAACGTCGAAAGTAAAATAATTTGTTTCGGGGTTTTCCTACTCTATCCTAGAAGCAACTAAAGCACATTCGGTCAAACGTCGATTAGTACTGCACTTGTTATATAATACTGAAACTCTTTACGGTATTTTAATAAATGTATTTGTAATTCCGTATTTTTGCATTGAACGTGCGGGAGTGTAAGCTTAAAGATGTGTGAATCAAACTGTGCTGTGACTGAAAACGTGGATAAAAAAGCTTTGAAAGCTAAGTTTAAGCAGAAAATATCTCATCTGAATAAGTGTTCAATATATACCGAGTTGAGACAAAATACTGAATAATAAACACACTTTTTGCTAGGAATCAGATACAAGAATGCAAAGAGAAATTTCTTAATTTGGAAGACGTGCCCGACGTCCAGCTTTCTCTGAGGGAGATAATACAAAATATTGTAAGTTTGGGGGCCAAGGTTTTATAAAATGCCACTTTAGTAAAAAATAGTGATCAAAAGAATCAAAATTATGTAAATGTAAATGATTGAACGTATTGTGCAACTAAAAATTCCATAATGCATCACCTTGTCAAAATAAAGAGTAATTTTTTACATTTTTTCATTAATTAGATACCTATTGTCATGATACAAAATAATAATAACCAATTTTATTTCTTGTTGTGATTATTTATCAATTCATTCCTAAAATATAGGAACAATAAACATTAAAATTGCAAATATTCTTTTATTATAGCTAATAATTAAATAATTTAGGTCTGACTGGTCAAACCCCGATTTCATCAAATTGAGTTTCGTCGTTTGACCGTCCAAATTAGTCCTAGGATTAACTAAAACTTCGCTGTCAAAGATAGAAAAGCGCTATTCGTTTGGACTTTGACTGAAACGTTATGTCAGACCTGAGATTTGACTTGGCAAACCTAGGAGCGCCGGCGCTTCGGTGTTTGACTATTACATATATATATATATATATATATATATATATATATATATATATATATATATATATATATATATATATATGTATATAATATATATATATATACATATATATATATATATATATATATATATATATATATATATATATATATATATATATATATATATATATATATACACTACCGCTCACGGAAGTATGGACACTTTATTATACTTAATATAGTGTTATTAAAAGAGGCATTTTTACGAAAATAAATTTAAAAAACAACAAAAAACTGTACTCTATCTTGTCTTTGAAACATTTTTTTTGCAGTTGACAAATTTCTTTAATTTTTTTTAGGTAAATTATGTGTATTTTATTTTTAAGAATTTCAAGGACTTTTTAAAAGGGGCTGTTAACATCCACTTCTAGCAACAGATATTCAAGTAATTGTAGACTATAGGGTTTTTATTGACCTGTTCATGTTAAAACTATTTTTTTTTTACTACATGCGAAGTTATTTTATCGTAAAACGTTCTCGTGTAAAGATATCTCGCCTTGTGCTCCTTTTTATTGTAAATAATTGAATAATACCTTTAAAATGGCTCGTGGAAAACCATTAAGTGTTGCAACGCGTACTGCGATAATGACGCTACGTAGGGAAGGATATTCCATCAGAGATATTTCAAAAAAATTAAATATTACCAAGTCGACTGTGCATTTAACAATAAAACGTTTTGAGCAAACTGGTAGTCTTGAAGACAAAAATCGCCCAGGACCGTCGCGAGTGACATCAAGAGCAGACGACGAACGAATTAAATTAATAAGCAAAAGAAATAGACGGTTAACAGCTCCTGAAATAACTTCGGAATTCAATCGCGGCAGAGAAAAAACCGTATCAGTTAGTACAGTAAAACGTCGTTTAAAAGAAACAGGTTTGCACGGACGCGTTGCCGTACGAAAACCTTTACTTCGGCGTGGTAATAGAAAAAAACGGCTTCAATGGGCACGAACTTACAAAGACTGGACAGTAGAGCAATGGGGGAATGTTCTTTGGTCGGATGAATCCAAGTTTGAGTTGTTTGGGCAAAAACGGAGAAGTTTTGTGAGACGTTCAAAGTCGGAAAAAATGCTTCCTGCGTGCATTACGCCCACTATAAAACATGGAGGCGGTTCTGTTGTTGTATGGGGTTGTTTTTCACTTGCTGGAACCGGAGATTTAAAAAAAATTGACGGTAAAATGAAAAAAGAAGATTATAAAGATATATTAATGACACATGCTGTACCCTCTGGTTTGCGATTGATTGGCAACAATTTCATATTTATGCACGATAATGACCCTAAACACACGTCGTTTTTGTGTAAAAATTATTTGAAAGATTTGGAAAATGCAGGGACACTAAATGTAATGACTTGGCCACCTCAGAGTCCGGATTTAAATCCAATTGAGTTACTTTGGGACGAACTCGATAGGCGTGTTCGAAAAGAATATCCCAAATCCAAAAAAGAGCTGTGGAAAGTACTACGAAGAGAATGGCATAATATTCCTCAAGATACAATAAGGAAATTAATAGAAAGAATGCCAAGAATAGCCAAGGCTGTGATTAGTGCAAGGGGAGGATTTTTTGATGAAAAAAGAATTTAATTCAATTTATGAGTTTTTGTTTATTTAAAGACCTTTTTATTTTAAGTGTTACTTGTAAATGTGTAAAAAATTAATAAATTATTTCTATTAGTTGAAATTTGTTTGTATCTTAATTTTTCTCTAGTGCTTTTGCATAAAAATTTAAGTGTCCATACTTCCGTGAGCGGTAGTGTATATATATATATATATATATATATATATAAAAAGAAATATAAGGAGATCCCAATAAAGCGAATATATCCTACAATTAGCTGTGTCATAGCTCTCAACTAAATAATATGTACCTACTTTATAACATTTGTTTTCAATGTGTTTCCGTCCTTGATTCTAAACAAAAATACTATTAAATAGGTCACCATGATGGTTGAGCGTTAAATCAACGATAAAAAATTGATTTAAATTGGATTTTACCACAAAAATAAATGATCAAATAGGAAATATGATTTAAAAATGATCTGTTTGTTTTAGCCTCAAAACATAAGTAAAAGAGATTTGTTCCCTGCATTTTTGTATTATATGAAATTCGTTCATTCGTATCACTTTTTCTTCAGAAACATAGATTAATATTTAACCTATATATACTACTGTCGAGAAATAATACATTTTTAGGGAAGTAGTGAAAACAATAACATTTCCTCAAAATAAGTTTTTTTATTTTAAAGAAATCTTCGACATCTCATTGGAATTATTGTTATTTACCAAATGCTGATTTGTTATTACACCAAAGTTTCTTCAGAAAACAAATTTCCATAATGAAACAATGATTTGTACAATGTTTTGAAAAATCGTAGTTAAAAATGAACAGTCTTCAATATGCTAATTGTGATTGATTTATTTTTTACTACCATTTACTTGCGGCTTAGCTCGTGCAGTGTTTGAAATTACTGACAAGGAGATGCACCCAGAGTGAAATTCGGAATTTTGATGAAACTTCGCTGGTGTGTAGAATAGGCAAAAATAAGGGACCCGTATTTTTTTTATCGGCCATCTTCCATGTTTACGGAGTGAAACCAGCCCCTAAAATTGGGGTTACAAATCGTATTTCTAAAGAGATAGAGGAAAATTTTAAATTGACGAAATATTACTCTTTCAAAGACCTATTCATCTGTATAGGTTAAACCAGGGCTGGGTTCATAAGAGGGTCTGGAGGGGTGAAAATGGGGGTAAATTTTCTTGTACAGACTGAATGGTTGAATGCATAAAATTTTTGCCATCATAAATAGAAAGAGCACCAAAAATTAGGGGATAAGTGTTTTTGCGTTTTTTCGAAATATGTGTGGTATTCAAGCCATATAAGGAGGAAAAAAATAGGGTTGAATATATTGCATTATTATTGATTGGAAATCCTTCTATATATTTTTATTTTTATGCTTATTTTCATCATTAAGATGTAAATTTTTACTTTCCGATAATGATTCATGTATTTTTCCGTACTTACTTAATTGGTAATTTAGCTATGTGTATATTTGGTTACTAATATTCAATATTTTTTATACCTATTTCTACCAAAGTTCTCTGGTCTGCAAGTGTTAATGAATGTTCAACAAGAAACAATAATCTTCCGTTCAGCAACTGCCTTTGTCTTCTTACAAATTCGTTTTTAACCAAATAAACGCGGTTTATTTCTTTTTCAACATTCAAACTATTTTTCTTATTCTTCTTGTATGTTTTATAGGTGTCAACCCCATTTCCCAAATCGCAAAATTTATTACAAAGCACCTGACAAGTGAGCGAAAGAGATTATTGCTTCTTATCGAGCATCCATTAACACAAGCACACCAGAGAACTCTGACCTTCGCAGAAATAGGTATAAAAAATATCGACTATGATTAATATGAGTAACCAAATGTACACATGGCTAAATTACCAATTAAGTTAGTACTGAAAAATATATGAATCATAATCGGAAAGTAACAATTTACATTTTAATGATGAAAATAAGCATAAAAATAAAAAAATATGGAAGGTATTTGCAATCAATAATAATGCAATATAGTCAACCCTAATTTTTTCCTCCTTATATGGCTTGAATACCACACATATTTCGAAAAAACGCAAAAACTCGTATCCCCTAATTTTGGTGCTCTTTCTATTTATGATGGCAAAAATTTGGTACATTGAACCATTCAGTCTGTACAAGAAAATTTACCCCCCTTTTCACCCCTCCAGATCCTCTTATGAACCCGGCTCTGGTTTAACCTATACAGATGAATAGGTCTTTCAAAGAGCAACATTTCGTCAATTTAAAGTTTTCCTCCATCTCTTATAGTTTTTGAGATATCTTAAGATATACGATTTGAACCCCCAATTTTAGAGGCTGGGTCACCAAACATGGAAGATGGCCGATAAAAAAAAATACGGGTCCCTTATTTTTGCCTATTCTACACACAAGCGAAGTTTCATCAAAATCCCGAATTTCACTCTGGGTGTATTTCCTTGTAAGTTAAATACGACTTAGAATACGAGAGTATAATTGTCCAGCTTCAGTATCGTGTAAAATAACAGTTCTTAATAACGACACTATGCTAATTATCGTGTCATGATTAAGAATTACTATTTTTCTTGGGAATTTCTCCACAGAAACAAATAGCTTTCCTAGGATAAAACATTCGCTGTTTCTCAAGTTACCTCTGCACAAAGTTTCAACTCGACTGGTTAAGTTGTTGAGGCGTAAAAAAAGAACAAACAAACCAAAAGATAAACAAGTAAACTATCTTGTACATTTATAATATCAAGGAATAATCAGTATTTATTTCATTCTGATAATTTCAAGTCGTTTTTAAAAATACTCAAACTTTCTAGAACTAACTTGCTTACAAAACATGAAATTGCAGTATTATACCAAACTCGATTGAGTCACACTTGATTCTGTCACATAGGCTACGCCTCTTCTGTGTACGTGTGAGCTGATAATTGAGACTGTGTGTGTAATGAACCATAAACATTAGCGGAAAAATTAAAAGTAAATTGTTTTTGCAATGTAAGATTTATATGTTAATATTTTAAAGGCATGTTAAACATAATCCAGAAGTAACAAAATTCGTAAAATTTTGTTCACATTAATTTGAATAATTATGATTTTGCTGTACATACTTCGTAGAAATTAAATATGAGATCTAGCAAAGATATTGGAAAACCAACTTCATCATCGAATTGGTCTTCGAATAAAAACATAAATAACAAAACTTTAGCAATGTTCTAGAATGTTCTATACGAGAACTAGCAAAGGTATCGGGAAACTAACTTTACCATCGAATTGATCTTCAAATAAAAGCATAAATAACAAAAAATTGGCAATGTTCTAGAATGTTCTATACGAGAAGGGTGCGCCATATGTTCTCGGCCTGAGTATTAAAAAATACAGAGAGAACAGTGAAAAGAATTTATTTTTCTGTATAACCTCCCTCTATTTTAATACACTTATTATAAGGTGGAATAAGCATCTCTATACCTTTATAGTAATAAGCAAATTCTTTGTAGCGATTCTACAAGAGCGATGTTTTCGGAAGTGATCGAATCTGCCGGACGTCTAGAACGATCATCGTCGTTGAGGGACTCGTACCGCAAACGAAACCTTTGGCACGACTACACGATATTCAGTTTTTGAAACGGTCGACATATTGAGTTTACACTTTTACAACAGAATAAATAAAACACATGTAAACTCGTCCACTGCGTTTATGATTACTAGAGACTTAATACTTTCTGTGGGTATAAATTACGTCACCTTTAAATAAGTTTAATGATGTTAGGCCGAGAACTTATGGCGCACCCCACGTAGTAAAGGTATCGGGAAACTAACTTCACCATCGAATTGATCTTCAAATGAAAGCATAAATAACAAAAAATTAGCAATGTTCTAGAATGTTCTATTCGAGAACTAGCAAAGATACCGGGAAACTAACTTCACCATCGAATTAGTCTCCGAATAAAAGCTTAAATAACAAAAATTGGAGAATGTTCTAGGATGTTCTATTCGAAAATTAGCAAAAATATCGGAAAACTGATTTCACCATCGGATTTGTCATCGAATGAAAGCCTAAATAACAAAAATTGAACAATATTCTAGAATGTTCTATTTGAGAATTAGTAAAAATATTAAAAAACCGATTTTATCACTCATCTAATTATTAAATAAAAAGTCAAATAGCGGAATTGAACAAGAGTTTTAGGATACTTTATTTAACGGAAATGTAAATATCATACTTTTTTGCAATTTTATACATTGGCGTAAATTCTATAACTAAAATTTTCATATAGCGCCACTATTTAACCTTTTTCTCCAAAGATCAGTCTACTGATGAAGTCGCTTTCTCAATATTTTCGTTAGTTTCCGAATAGAATATTCGAGAACATTTCTCAAATATCGTTATTTAGCATTTTCTTTGATGACCTATCTGATGGTAAAGCTTATTTTTTGATGTCTATTCTAGGTTTCGAATAGAATGATCTAGAACTTTTGTCAAATTCCACTATTCGACCATTTCTTTAATGGCAAATCCCATAGCAAAGTTAGTTTTTCGATATCTTTCCTAGTTTCCGAATAGAATATTCTAAAACTTTTGTTAAACTCCACTGTTTGATCTATTTTTCAATTGCTAACCAATAGTGAAGTCGGTTTTTTAATATTTTGCGACTGGTTTCTAAAAAGGTATACTAAAATTGTTCTCAATTTTTGCAGCTTATCCATTTTTCTAATATACTTACAACAACAATGTACAAGTTGTATATATATGAGTATGTATTTCGATGAAGACGTGTGTTCTTGTAAACATGCATTTAAATAAGTATGTTCGCGTGTGTATATCAATAATGGAATGTATACGTGTTCGCATATTATGTATGATTCGGTACCCCCTTAAAAAAATTTTACTGATGGACCCGGTGATCCGATATACCGTACTTCCCCTTATTTTGTACCGGCCACTACGTTATAGTGGAGCTTCTATGTAGTCGGTAAAGCTTATTAGGAACTGCATTTTTAGCACGATCCATTTTTTTTTTTTGTAATTGATTTGTGTACTTATAGGGAGTGTAAACCACTATCAAATTCCATGTATATATGTTGCAAGTGAACCGCCACTCGACTCACTCACTCGATTCTGGCCCTCCCCACTCTGATAAGAACATTTGTGTGAAACAATCGAGTGAGGTCTGTATTAGGACTAGCGATGAGAAAATCAGCAATCAAACTAATAAATAATTACCAACCAGCTGGTTAATCATCTTCCGAAATTAAGAATAATATTTAGTTAAAACCAAAAAATACTCAACAAGGCAGTTAGAAATAACATAAAAAGTTAATTTTAAATTTACCATTATTTTTTTAAAGACTTCTTTGTTACAAAAGCAAATATCTACTAACGTTTTTTGTCTACTTCATTTATAAGGTTTACACAACAAAATAAACTTATTTATTATCATCATCATAAAATACAAATTGTATAGGAATTAATACGGGAATAATTAACAATAAAATAAATATGTATGAACAACAAAATTTTTGTAGCAATTGTTGTTCAATAAAAGTGTCAGGTTATATTATGTTGATACAAAAAAGCTATTAAACTTTACAAAAAAAAAAAAAAATCAATCACTGTTAAAAAAAAATGTTAAAATCTGTATTAAATTTCTCGAACATAATCTAATAATTATATTACCATCCGACACATTATTTTCATTCGAATTAAATGTCAACGAATAAATCAATAATCTACATATGTACACCATGCTCTTTCCACCGTCCACACACAGATATACCTTCGCCGCTTTTTGTCGAAAGTTTGATAAAAAAAATAAAAGAACTAAAATTAGATTATATTCTCTTACTCAGCGAAAGAAAAAACAAGAAAAAGAAAAATGTAAAGAAAACTTTTACTGTACAAAAGTAGACGAATACATATGATTTATTATATCATAAACCATTAAAATAACCTCGTTCAAAATAGCATGCACATACTGCAGCATTTCGAGAACGGAAAATCACCCAGTTTTAATTGAGTTGAAATGGTTTACGTGAGAGACAAGTGTCCACCTCAGCTATTGAAAACCACATTAACCAGCTTATCTCGAAAAAACCGTAAATTTAAAATTGCCTGTGACATAATTCAAATAGCTTTGTCCTTTTTAGATTAGATAATTGTTTTACAAATTTATGTATCAACGAAGATAGTAGACTTTCTTTTCCCAGAGAAAACCTCTATTTTATCAACAAAAAATAGATAGAACATTCCAAATGGTTAAAGTTCAGTCTAGTTGCTTTAAGTCTAAATTATACATTATATAAAAATATTAAGTAAATTTTCTCTGACTTCATTAGTTTTATATTCTATTAAAATTTTATTAATTTAATTATCAATATAATATAATCAAATATTATAAAACTATTTTTAAAATAATGAGAAATTTTTTAAAAGATTTTAGATTTTAGAAGAAAGTAGAAAATAATATCTTTCTTTATGTGATAGTATGGTATTTGTAGATATCGATGCCAACATTGTAACGGTAGTAGGCGTCATCCGAGAACTTTAGGCAATCGAATTTACACTAATGTAGTGTAGATTGCCGCCGTGAAATTTGTTAATCTTTGGCACTTATTATGGGTTCAAACCCTACGTGAAGTGTTTGGTGGCGCTAACTAATGGCCGTAACGTGAACTATCTAAGACCGCCATCATTACTCCGACATATTGGTTTCTTATACCAATGCTTGATTTTGTGATTCCCTGAACTAAATGGCTGTAACAAGGGACTTGATAGCAAAGCGACCAACGAGAGACGGCGAACCGGTTAAGATGCTTCGTGCATCAAGAGACTTACAAACTGACCACAGCAAGGTTCAGACTTTTTTTTAAGTGAGTCACAATTTTCTTTGTTGGAAATTCTGTAGAGCAACAATGTTTAAATTTAATAACCCACTGTAAAATTTTCATAAACTTTTTTAAAAGAAGATAAAGTGCTTAAAATATAATAAATATAAATTTGAAAATAGAAACAAACTTTTCTTATTTAAATTACCAATTAAACCATTTACTGATTAAATATACAATTCTGTTTTATCAATTACAAATTGTCGACACAAACCACCACGCGTAATGCTGGTCTTCGGAGGATTATTTCTCACAAGTAACCCACGAATACAGGGACAAATATAACTAATGGCATCCAACAATTAAAGTAATAAACAATATATCGAAGTTTTATTGCGCCAAATTCAAGTTCTAAATATAATCAAGAAGTGCCCAACTGTTACAACATATGACATAAAATCATCTTCGGTACGGCAACAGGCTTTAACCTGAGGGGCAGGGCATACGAGGAGGCTCTCTTGTTTCGCCGACTCGGTGCGGTAGCGGTATTAGAACGGGCGCCATGCACTTTAGTTGCACTAGCTTTACCCCAAAGTGCAAAATGGGTAAAACCACTTCCTGAAAGTGTTCGCAAGAGCCGGCGCAACAACTTAATGAAAATTTTTTAACTGTATTCGTCATATTTATTTATATCCCTTAATGTTCCAAATAAATGTTAATTGGACGTACTATATATTAGTGGTACTGTTTTTATTTTCGGTAATGATAATGCTTAAACTTCACTAGAACAATTAGAATTCCTAAGCGATAAATTATGGAACATTCCGTAACCTTTACAAACTTCTTTACAAATACATTAAAATAAGTAGTAGGAATATGGGCATTCTAAGCCCACCTTCCCACCTGCCGACTTTTTGAGTGACCTCGGCAGGTGGTAAAACTACCGAGGCGGTTCTAGAAGCCTCCGGCGGTGGGTGGAGCAAAATTTTTTTCTAGCCTAGCGGAACTTGATCCAACCTAAGAGAACCTAAGGAAATTTGGTGTAACCTAATAAAATTTTTCTAACCTAAGAATTAAAAAATTCCGTAACAGATGGCGCAACCACCTTCGAGCTTTGTAAATTCACTGCTAGATGGCGCAGCCACCTTTGATAGCGTTGCTAGTCTGGATTCCTGTGTGTAAGTTTGAAAAATTGTCAATAGATGGTGCTGAAAATCCTTTTTGATAATTAAAAGATGGTGTTGCTAGTCGGAACCACCGCGAATTCTGTACCTTGATTCATATAGGTAAGAAATGGGGGTCGCCTTGCTTTCAACTACCGTGTTTCAACTACTTTTTCACGGTCACCATTTTCACTTCGGAGGTTTTCGGCTTTCATCGCTAATATTCGCACCCGTCCAATATAAATATATTTAGTGGGATTTTATGTTTTTAGTTAGTTATTAAAAATAGTTGAAAGAGTGAAGATGAGCTCGTCCAAAATGTATAGTATTTCTCAGCTGTTTGGAAATAAATTAAAACCAACTAACGAAAGGTTTGGATTGTGGTTATTGTTGGAAAATTTGGATAACAACAATCTGATTACTGATATTGGGAATATAAATTATACAGAAGAAGAAAAGCTATTGTCCAACAGCAATTTAAAACTGCTAACACCAATTACAGAACCTTTTTGTGTCAATATAATGCTTGTGAAAATAAGTGATATTCGGAATTGTGAAGAACGAGTGCTAAAGGAAAACAGTTTTATTGTAAAAAAAGAAATATGTGGTGCTTTTAATAGTTACTTACGAGGAAAATTTTCTAAATTTATTTCTACAAGACATGCAGTAAAAGCAAAACTACCTTTTCTTTTACAAAGTGAAAATAAAATGGCAAAAGGAGTTAAAGAAATTATTGGAAAGGAAGAAATGGAAAATATTAATAAAAAATACATAAATCCAATATGTATTCCGTATAAAGTGGAACTAGCGGACGTTAAGGTGGAGACTCTACTGGAAGAACTGCCAAACGTTTTAAATCAACTTAAAGTGGACGACTACTATCTTTTAGATTTGGACATAACACAGGATTTTGCGGGAATATTTAACAAGATAGAAATGTGTCAATTTTTAACGAATAATTGTAACTTCTGTTACCAAGGAGAGTACAAAGAGAATTGCAATGTAATTGTGGATAATGATAAAACAGTTGGAATTGATTGCTTAACATGGCTAAATTCGAATGCTAGAATTAAAATATATAACAAATTTGTCTGCCAACTAACAAGTCCTGGAGTCAATAAACAAATTGGTAATCACATCATTGACTTTATCAGTTGTCCAGATATGCGATTAAACGAAACATTTTCATCTGTTTTGGCTAAGGAACACGGAGTTACAAGATTGGAAGCAACAATATATAACTATAATATTGGAAATTATTATAAGATGGAAAATACATTTAATCCATTAGAAGATTGCTTAACGTTATTAGAAGATAATAAACGCTACTTCCAAAATGCGCCAATATATTCTGTTTCGATTACCAAAATGTGGACAAAATTGACAGAATGTCTACAGAACAGCTGTTGCCTCGTGTTTAATAATCTTTTGCAGTATGTATACTGGGGAAACAAAAACACCAAAAAATTGACTGGATTACAAATTAAACTACCAGATAATTCGGAATTTAGAAATAAAGTAATTAATTACTGCATCTCTGCGTTCAGCTTTAATTGCTTACCTATTAATTATATAGAAATTATCGAAGATGCTGCTGACAAAAGTAATATACGTATTATACAAAAATGCTATATTAAAAATGGAGAAACATTTTTCTCTAAATCCAGGACAGTTTTTTCCACGATCTCGAAAGATATAAGTATTGAGTACACTGGACTGATCAAAACTAATAATGTAATTCCGCAAGTCCTAAGGAAAAGGACTAATATAACTAACAAATTGACTCCATATACAATTAAGGAAATAGAACCGCTACTACCAGTTTATGTAATATCAGCAAGGAAACGGAAATTAGAGTTGGAAGAAATAGATTTGAAGAAAAGAAAAATAGAGTATTTAACAAAAACAGTCGCTATAAAAGAATATAAACATTTGCTAGAAAGGGAACGTAAGTTAACAGAACTAAAAGAGAAAATAATAAATTATTTTAAAAAACAATGGAAGAATTTGGATATAACTGGAATTTATAATATTTATGCATTTACTATTAATAAAAAGGGGAAATACTCCTATGTGGGAGTCCTCGCAGAAAAAGATGGAAGTAAAAGTGTTTATTTCTTAAAAGGATACTTAAAAAATTGGTTTATAAATATTTACGACACCAGAGAAAAACTTAAAGACAATGGATACTTTATTATTCCACACAATGGAATGGATTTAATCCTTTTACAAACAGAAGAGCCGATTATGACATTTAAAACTAATGGAGTTACTACATTTAATGATCACTCATTTGCAAAAATAGAGGAAGTGACAGTTTACTCGGAAATATCTCTCAAAAAAGAGTCACTCCCAAAATGAGTCACCCCCAAAAAAGAGTCACTCCTAAAATGAGTGACTCTTTTTTTTTGGAGTGACTCTTTTTTCGGGAGTGACTCTTTTTTGGGAGTGACTCTTTTTGGGAGTGACTCTTTTTTGAGAGTGACTCTTTTTGAGAGTGACTCTTTTTGGGAGTGACTCTTTGGTGTCATTTGGTGTATTTTGGTGTCATTTGGTGTCTCTTTGTTGCCTTTTTCTGTCATTTTGGTTCATTTTGATGTCATTTTGGTGTAATTTTGGTGTAATTTTGATGTTATTTGGTGTATTTTTGGTGTAATTTTGGTGTCAAATGGTGTATTTTTGGTGTCATTTTGGTGTAATTTGGTGTAATTTTGGTGTAATTTTGGTGTAATTTTGGTGTAATTTGGTGTAATTTTTTGGTGTAATTTGGTGTATTTTTGGTGTCATTTGGTGTCATTTTAGTTGGTGCCTTTTGGTGTCTGGTGTAAATAGCAACGGTTAACTTATTGGGAATATACGAGTATGACCGATGGCACTAGTACTATGAGAAGGATTATGAGGTTTTATAAAAAACTTACAGAAATTGTAAAATTTTTATATTTATTTATTATTGGAATAAAAACGTACATTTTATACACAAAATACAACTCTCTCTTTATTTTTACTAGCTGTGGTCTTAATCTTATCCAATTTAATTTTTATCTTGTAATTTAAATCTATATTAGTGTCTTGTAATTCCTTTTCTAACCAGCAATTCGATATATACAATGCATCCAAGTTTTCGAATTGTAAAATATAACGTATTTTGTTTCTATGACTAATTTGCTTTATTCCTTTAATAATCAGCTCGGTTCCTTCCTCCAATTCTTCCAAGCGTCGACACTGTGTAACTTTAATTTTACCTTTTATTTCTTGGATGGTAATATCGTTGATTTGCTCTATTTCGTCGTCATTATAAGCTAAATTACTAATATTTCCCCATATTTCCGAGTGAACTGTCACTTCCTCTATTTTTGCAAATGAGTGATCATTAAATGTAGTAACTCCATTAGTTTTAAATGTCATAATCGGCTCTTCTGTTTGTAAAAGGATTAAATCCATTCCATTGTGTGGAATAATAAAGTATCCATTGTCTTTAAGTTTTTCTCTGGTGTCGTAAATATTTATAAACCAATTTTTTAAGTATCCTTTTAAGAAATAAACAATTTTACTTCCATTTTTTTCTGCGAGGACTCCCACATAGGGGTATTTCCCCTTTTTATTAAGAGTAAATGCATAAATATTATAAATTCCAGTTATATCCAAATTCTTCCAATGTTTTTTAAAATAATTTATTATTTTCTCTTTTAGTTCTGTTAACTTACGTTCCCCTTCTAGCAAATGTTTATATTCTTCTTTTATAGCGACTGTTTTTGTTAAATACTCTATTTTTCTTTTCTTCAAATCTATTTCTTCCAACTCTAATTTCCGTTTCCTTGCTGATATTACATAAACTGGTAGCAGCGGTTCTATTTCCTTAATTGTATATGGAGTCAATTTGTTAGTTATATTAGTCCTTTTCCTTAGGACTTGCGGAATTACATTATTAGTTTTGATCAGTCCAGTGTACTCAATACTTATATCTTTCGAGATCGTGGAAAAAACTGTCCTGGATTTAGAGAAAAATGTTTCTCCATTTTTAATATAGCATTTTTGTATAATACGTATATTACTTTTGTCAGTAGCATCTTCGATAATTTCTATATAATTAATAGGTAAGCAATTAAAACTGAACGCAGAGATGCAGTAATTAATTACTTTATTTCTAAATTCCGAATTATCTGGTAGTTTAATTTGTAATCCAGTCAATTTTTTGGTGTTTTTGTTTCCCCAGTATACATACTGCAAAAGATTATTAAACACGAGACAACAGCTGTTCTGTAGACTTTCCGTCAATTTTGTCCACATTTTGGTAATCGAAACAGAATATATTGGCGCATTTTGGAAGTAGCGTTTATTATCTTCTAATAACGTTAAGCAATCTTCTAATGGATTAAATGTATTTTCCATCTTATAATAATTTCCAATATTATAGTTATATATTGTTGCTTCCAATCTTGTAACTCCGTGTTCCTTAGCCAAAACAGATGAAAATGTTTCGTTTAATCGCATATCTGGACAACTGATAAAGTCAATGATGTGATTACCAATTTGTTTATTGACTCCAGGACTTGTTATTTGGCAGACAAATTTGTTATATATTTTAATTCTAGCATTCGAATTTAGCCATGTTAAGCAATCAATTCCAACTGTTTTATCATTATCCACAATTACATTGCAATTCTCTTTGTACTCTCCTTGGTAACAGAAGTTACAATTATTCGTTAAAAATTGACACATTTCTATCTTGTTAAATATTCCCGCAAAATCCTGTGTTATGTCCAAATCTAAAAGATAGTAGTCGTCCACTTTAAGTTGATTTAAAACGTTTGGCAGTTCTTCCAGTAGAGTCTCCACCTTAACGTCCGCTAGTTCCACTTTATACGGAATACATATTGGATTTATGTATTTTTTATTAATATTTTCCATTTCTTCCTTTCCAATAATTTCTTTAACTCCTTTTGCCATTTTATTTTCACTTTGTAAAAGAAAAGGTAGTTTTGCTTTTACTGCATGTCTTGTAGAAATAAATTTAGAAAATTTTCCTCGTAAGTAACTATTAAAAGCACCACATATTTCTTTTTTCACAATAAAACTGTTTTCCTTTAGCACTCGTTCTTCACAATTCCGAATATCACTTATTTTCACAAGCATTATATTGTCACAAAAAGGTTCTGTAATTGGTGTTAGCAGTTTTAAATTGCTGTTGGACAATAGCTTTTCTTCTTCTGTATAATTTATATTCCCAATATCAGTAATCAGATTGTTGTTATCCAAATTTTCCAACAATAACCACAATCCAAACCTCTCGTTAGTTGGTTTTAATTTATTTCCAAACAGCTGAGAAATACTATACATTTTGGACGAGCTCATCTTCACTCTTTCAACTATTTTTAATAACTAACTAAAAACATAAAATCCCACTAAATATATTTATATTGGACGGGTGCGAATATTAGCGATGAAAGCCGAAAACCTCCGAAGTGAAAATGGTGACCGTGAAAAAGTAGTTGAAACACGGTAGTTGAAAGCAAGGCGACCCCCATTTCTTACCTATATGAATCAAGGTACAGAATTCGCGGTGGTTCCGACTAGCAACACCATCTTTTAATTATCAAAAAGGATTTTCAGCACCATCTATTGACAATTTTTCAAACTTACACACAGGAATCCAGACTGGCAACGCTATCAAAGGTGGCTGCGCCATCTAGCAGTGAATTTACAAAGCTCGAAGGTGGTTGCGCCATCTGTTACGGAATTTTTTAATTCTTAGGTTAGAAAAATTTTATTAGGTTACACCAAATTTCCTTAGGTTCTCTTAGGTTGGATCAAGTTCCGCTAGGCTAGAAAAAAATTTTGCTCCACCCACCGCCGGAGGCTTCTAGAACCGCCTCGGTAGTTTTACCACCTGCCGAGGTCACTCAAAAAGTCGGCAGGTGGGAAGGTGGGCTTAGAATGCCCATATTCCTACTACTAAAATAATACCTCTGTCGCAGCTTCTGCACAACATAGCGAATTTCCAAATATTGGGCACTGGCGGATCTCATCTAAGACCTGTACCCATTTAAAATAATTTAGATTTGTAAAAGAATTTTTAAAGTCGGCTGGGTAATTAGTTTTGGTATTTTTGGGATCCAAGAACCCGAACGGACTTTGTGCAGCATCGTTGTATACATCTAAAATAATTTAGTTTTCTGGCAGTGAGAAAATTTTCAGAATCGGTTCATTAGCTTATTTCTGGCGTTTTCGGATCTGCAAGATCCCGGTGGACGTCATTAAAAAAAAAAAAACGCCGTGAGCAGGAGACCCCATCATGGAAGTCGAAATTTTCCTTTCATCTTCGGTATTGAATGTCTACAAGCGAAATGTAATTTAAAGACTGCAAGCGATTTGTCATTTTCGTGGTTTCAAAATTGATGATGAGTGTCCGGCTGATCGGGGCTTTACAAAAAGGTTTTAAGTTTTTAAGGGCTGAATCTTAGTAAATTTCAATTTTTGTGCCGATAGCAGTTATCAGGAAGAAAGCCAACACAATTCGTACGAGGGCATTCTTACCCATGCTTATCCGCTAATTGCCTTTGTGTTTTATTTTTTAATATTAAAAAAGGAACTTAAATAGTAACCTGCAAGGCCTTTATGAAGATATTTTTTCTTTCCAAAAAAATCCAAAATTTCCATTTTAAAATAACAAAAATCCAAAATTCTTACTTTATAAGTAAACAGTGACTTTAATCCGCCTACCTGTATTAGAATAGAAATAATGCATTTAAAACACATTTAACAATACCATTGAATTCCGATGTAAAAATGGGAGAAGTGGGGAGAAAAGTAATGTGAAATCCCTAAAAGGCACTAGCTGGATACTAACTCAATACACGCACAAAATTTCAGCCCTCTAGGTTTCCTTAGAGAGTCTCTAGACGTGTTAGAAAAAAAGCGAAAAAATCAAGGAAATATTGGCGTAAAAATCGTGGGGGTAAGGGTTCAAAGTTGAAACCTCCAAAAAGCAGTGGCTGACTATTAGCTTAACCTCAACACAAAATTTCAGCCCTCTAGGTTTATTTGGGGAGATTTTGACCCGAACGAAACTGTTAAAAAACAAGAAAAATCATGTTCTTTTTGGTATAAAAATGGTGGGGGCAAGGGTTAAAAGCTGAGACCCCCAAAAGGCACCTCCTTGATACTAATTTAATCCGAATACAAAATTTCAGCCCTCTAGGTTTATTTGGGTGACCTGTGCGAGTGGTACAAACTTCGAAAACGTCAAAAAAGCATGAAATTGTAGCTTAAAAATGAGGGGGTTGGGGGTAAAATATTAAAGCCTCCAAAAAGCACAACCTAGGTACGAACTTTATCAGCGCACCAAGTTTCAACCGTTTGCTTTACTTCTGGGGGGTCTGTGGGCGTGTTAGGTGCAGCCAAAATAATGCTTCCCCCTCTACTCCCAACAAATCATCCAAGGAAGCTGAATTGATGGATATGTTGTAAGAAATTGACCGAAACATTATTTCCAATCGGCTTGGAAAAGTTTTATTGTTTTATCGCCCCCCCCCCCCACCACCCCCTTAAAGTTTGGGTCGGATCCAAAATTTGCCCAAAATTTGACCCCACTTTGATAGTATTGTTGTGCATCGGAATAAGCCCCACTTATCAAGCCCCCAGATGGGGCAGATAACAGATGGCGCTATAATTGTAAAAATAAGTTTATTTATATGCAAGTATGTAAACTCATTTTTACAATTATAACGCCATCTGTTACGAATAGAAAAAAATGCTTCGTATTAATGCAATAAAAAATGGGGGTTTCTATTTTAGATTTCAAAACTGCCAAACTAGGGGGCAGGGGACTTATTTTAGTACAGAAAGATGTCCTCTTCAGAAATACTATTTTTTTGTCAGGCAAAGTTTCCTTAAAAGCTTATTTTTCAAGACAGAAAATTCCAGGTTTAATGGATCATCCTGTATATATTCTATATATTTTTAAATCGTCCTCAAAACTTTACGGACAACTATATTTTTGACCAAAAAAAATTTTATGAAAAAGTTGTTAAAACGTTACAGAACGTTTATTGTCCGCAACGAAAATGCGGTTATACTTTTCAGCCGCCATATTGAATATATATATATAAAGTATATATATATATATATATATATATATATATATATATATATATATATATATATATATATATATATATATATATATATATATATATATATATATTGTAAGGAACTGATGGTAGCCTGAGAGGAAAGAACACATGGGGTGTACGGAGAATGGAATATGGACACCTAAGAAAGGATAGCTCAGGACAGTCGAGAGAGATCAGTAAAAGCAGATCTAGATTGAAAATATTTTTATTTGTTTCTGATGAAGATAAATTGTATTTATTAATTTTGAAAAGTATGCTTTGAGGATAAAAAGGTTGAACATCTTACAAATAACTGACAAGATGAATGAAAAGGAAATTTTTACTACTGAAAATAAATGTAATTTATTAAAACTATGAGTTTTTAATTTTGATGCATTTAACAAATCAGAAGTGGGATTCTTTCTCAGTGCCTCACAAGTGGTAAATGGTAATTTTCGATGCGTATCTAAGACGTTCTATGGATTGCATACGTTGCATACATAATAATATATGATGATACAAAGGTGGTGATATATGTTAAGTGTCAATATTAAAGAAGAATACTGAATACTGAGTATTTAGAAAAAAAAGGGAGTACCATATACACGACTTTTAATAATTGTAATAAATCCATAAAAATGCCAAGGACAATAAAAAGAAGAAGATATTCTAGTACAAGTTCTAGCAGTTCAGAAATATTCAGCCATTTGATGTAACGCTGTGTGGCCTTGATATCGTGAAATGGCTTCAAAGTATCGATTTTACCAGTGACATTTTTGGATGGGATGATAAAGCAAGAATTTATTGCATGACCAATAAATTGCAAGGAAATGCCAAAATACGGTACAATAACCAACCAATCTTAATTTATCCTGGAATATGTGGAAAATCCAAATTAATCGACATTTTTCCCGTCACAACTGGAATATTTGCGAAGCTCAAAGAATTAGTAAATATTGAGCGATTAAAAAGTGTTGACTGAGTTTAGCAGAACGTTTTGAATGAATTTAGTAGAACAAATTGATTGAATTTAAAAGGACGAATTGACTGAATTTTCATTGTGGGTCAGTGGACCATTGTGTATGATCGGAGGATCATGTGTATTAGCTGGAGGGCTAGTTTATGTGGTCAGTGGACCATTGTACATGATCGGAGGATCATTATGTGTTAGCTGGAGTGCTAATTTGTGTGGTCAGTGGACCATTTTAGATGATCGGAGGATCATGTGTATTAGCTGGAGGGCTAATTTGTGTGGACAGTGGACCATTGTGTATGATCGGAGGATCATGTGTATTAGGTGGGGCTAATTTGTGTCGTCAGTGGACCATTTTAGATGATCGGAGGATCATGTGTATTAGCTGGAGGGCTAATTTTGTGGACAGTGGACCATTGTGTATGATCGGAGGATCATGTGTATTAGGTGGGGCTAATTTGTGTGGTCAGTGGACCATTGTGTATGATCGGAGGATCATGTGTATTAGCTGGAAGGCTAATGTGTGTGGTCAGTGGATCACTGTGTATTGTGAACGAATCATTTATGTTGGCTGGAGAGTTAATGTTTATGATTCATTATACCATTGCCATTGGGCATTGTATTACTTGGGCATATCTGAAGAGAGGGGAGAAGGTAATCAGCGTGCAGTCTGAACTGTCATCTACGTCATATGCCATTGAGGAGCCCACATAGTAATCCCGAGGATGCGATTTTGGTCAGGAGTGGCCGAATGTAAGGAACTGAGGGTAGCATGAGAGGAAAGAACACATAGGGTGTACGGAGAATGGAATATGGACACCTAAGAAAGGATAGCTTAGGGCAGTCGAGAGAGATCAGTAAAAGTGGATCTAGATTGAAAATGTTTTTATTTGTTTCTGGTGAAAATAAATTGTATTTATTAATTTTGAAAAGTATGCTTTGGGGAGAAAAAGGTTGAACATCTTACAAATAAATGACAAGATGAATGAAAAGGAAATTTTTACTACTAAAAATAAATGTAATTTATTAAAAAAAAACTATGAGTTTTTAATTTTGATGCATTTAACAATATATATATATATATATATATATATATATATATATATATATATATATATATATATATATATATATATATATATATATATATATAGTGACTATGTACTATATATGAAAGACACTATATATATATATATAGTGTCTTTCATAAAATTCGCACCATATGAGAAACTTTTTTAGTATTGATTATTTGACAAATCTTTTAGTGGTGCTAGTTGGTGCATCAGTTGGAATGAAAAGTAGCTAAACACATCTCATTCCCTGCTTGCTATTTGGCGGGAAACCGATAATTTCAAAATTGCGAATTATGAAAAATGGCAATAATTTGAAAATTATTGATCACTTTGTGATGAAATTTTGGCATCATATCAAAATTAGGTCTAGTTAACATATCCCGATAGCTAAATACCACAGCCTGGAAAATTAAAGCTCAAAAATTTGCTTTTCCAAAATACCAATTTAAGTGATCCTAAATTTAAAACTGTTTTATGAATTCTAGCAAAGTAAAAATTATACCAGTCTTTGAAATCTGCTTATTTATAAAATCACAGTTATTATCAAAATATTGTCGCAGATATTGGTCTTTCAATAAAAAAATCTATCTTTGTCATAAAAAAGCACGTCTCTGTAACATTGGAGTTATAATAAGCATGAACAATTATCATCACTTTACTTTCTTTGTAATTTGCAGTAAAGATATGCAGTACGCTAATTTCATATAAAAATCTCTTAAGAATAATTCAAATAAATGGCCCTAGTCCTTTAAAACTGCTAGAAATTTTCTTAATATTTAACTAATTATTATTATTAATATTATCAATATTGCTGTGAGTTTTGTGTATCGTGGCTATATTGATAATAAATTTTATTAATAAAATCTTAGATATTAGTGATATTACGAAAAATTCTAGTAATTTTAAAGGACTGAGATATCATTTATTCGAATTATTCTTAGGAAAATTTTCTATGAAATTAGCGTAATAAGTATCTTTGCTACTAACTATAAAGAAAATACAGCAATAATAATTGTTCATGCTTATTAAAACTCCAATGTCACAGAGACGTGTTTTTTTTAGTACAAAACTAAATATTTCTATTGAAAGACCGATATCTATGACAATATTTTGATGATAATTGTGATTTTATGAAATTCGTAAAATTATTTTTTTTTTTAGGGCCACTTAAAGTCGTATTTCAGAAAAACGGATTTTTGGGCGTTTTTTTGCAGATTATGATATTTAGCTGTCGGATTATGTTTACTAGAACCAATTCTGATACAACCAAAATGTCATGAGGAAGTGACCAATAACTTTGAAATTATTTCATTTTTCGTAATTTAGAAATTTGAAATTTCCGGTTTCCCGCCAAATAGCAAGTGGGGGGTGAAATATGTTAAGCTATTTTTTTTATTCCAACCGATGCACCAACTAACCCCATTAAATTACAGAATATCAATAGTAAAAAAGTTTCCCATATGGTATGAACTTTATGAAAGACACTGTATATATAGACTAATATATATACAGCAAAGATTCTTTTTATAATACATCCTGATCAGATAGAAATGCAATTATATTGCTATCTCCTTTTAAATACAAATTCAGAATATACAGGTTGATAACTACGACTTGCGATTTCGATGTCTATAGAATACAAAGGTATATGATAATTGTTTGCAATACATTTGAGTGCAAAATATTTAATAACCAGTTAAAAGTTTATACTTTTATAAAAAATAAATGTATTTCGTATTAAAAATGCATTTCATATTTAATACATGAAACATCCTGTATACAAATTATATATTCGTAGTACATGTTGAAATGAAAAAAGAACATATTTCACATTATTAAAAAGATTACGAAATATGTTTCTTTCTTTCTCGCACGTGTATTATAAAAAGAATCATTACTATATATATATATATATATATATATATATATATATATATATATATATATATATATATATATATATATATAAATTTTAGTGAATATGATTTTCGTATTCTAGGGACCTCAGGACAAATTTCTGCCATAGTCCCGGGCTCAGGTTCTAGCGTGACACCTGGCGTAATAGCTGAATTTCGAGTCTTCGAAATTCGCTAGAAAAGAAAATTATGGTAAATTTTGTAACAACAACGGTCCCTTAGAGTTCGCATAGTACTACTAATCGGCAAATGTCCAAAGAAAACTGAGTATTGAAAAAAAATTGTTACCTCCGAATAAATACTATTCTTACGATACATTAATTTCTGTAGGTAATGTTGACGTGATACGTTAATTTCGGTAGGTAGTGTTGATGTTGATGGAGCTCCAAGATTCCGTGCACGTGCTGGATACCACCGGTTGTCATTTGTAGATCGTAGATTTCGGTAAGCGGTAAAATACTGCTCGGTACTCCAATGTAAATTTCGGTAAGCGGAAAAATAATTCAGTCGTTAAACGCAATTCGGTAAAAAGTAGCGGGCTCCAGGCTTACATCGGGCTCATGTTGAAGATTGTGATGTTGAAGATTTTCAAAATTTAATAGAACAACCCTTCGAAATAATACGAAATAACATTAGTATATTTCAACATTTCGACTGGGTGCGTCGATTGAATGCATGTTTAGGTAAATGTATGTGGGCAACCAGTGGTTCTCAGAATTTTTTTAAAAGTTACTTTCTTCGAAACCATGAGCAAAAAGTGGTATTGAGGTTTTTTGTTCAGTTTATTATGTATGCCTAATTGGTGTAATTTGGGGCAGTCGTTACGGTCCACTCTGTATAACACTGACTTTATTAGACGGGTACATATTATGTGTATGTATTTGTAATTACCTGCTGCAGTGTGTATACTATTTATATGTATAATACAAATATCTTTTTATAGCTGACAAGGTTGACAATGAATGTTGATTTGAATGATTTGGTATTGGTACATATGTGTATTGGTTAAACCGTCGAAAATTTTTTGCTAACAGTAATAAACAAATTTACTTCATGTATCATAGTACCCTATAAATTCAGTTATATTAAAACATTCAATAAAAACTATAATTAGTAATTTTTATATATTTTTGTAAATATTTAAGTGTTAAATTATTCACTGTATTATTTTTTTATTATTATTTCATTTTAAAGCAAGTTGGGTAACTAGAGAGGTATCAATTTACCTTTAATTTAACATTTATTGGGAAAAAATGTTTATTAGAAAAATAACCCTAGCGTGGATTTTTAGTGTACTACTAATTTAAATTTATTATGGAACTGAAAAACAATATTTTTCAATCTAAATAATTCGGATGATGCTTAAATAAAATGTCAAAATTATTAGATTTATGGTTTTCGAAAGATAGTGTTGTCTTTTGTTACTAGATACATTTCTCTCTTTAAATTATTAGAATCCAACTGCAGGTAAAATGAAATGAAATTTTTTTTTTTTTTTTTTAGCGACAGCCTGCATATAAATTATTAAGAACGAACTAAAAGAAAGAAAATTGTTCTACATGTTTCAGTCATTTAAAAGACCATCTTCAGGAAAATCAATAATTCAGTTGTGAAAACAACTGAGAAAAATAATATCAAAAGGACATAACCTCCAAATGTCAAATGAATGTCAAAATGACAGACGAAATTAAAAAATTAAAAATCAAAGAATCAAAAAATTAACGGACCCCATACTAAATAGGGAAAGTCAAAATCATGATAAAATATTAGAAGACGAGATGCGACCAAATACTTACCGTATCAGGAAACATCAAGAATATAAAATTCCAACGAAGTTTTAGGAAAAACAGGTATGTCACAAAGAAATTATGTAACATCACAAAAAATTTACGAAAATCATTAAAAATTAGAAAATAAAATAAAAGTAAAACCCAGTAATTATTACACTTAAAACACTCAATGTTAAGTTTAACATATTTTAGTAGAAAAATTAAATTGTTGAGGTTAGACAAGAAATTAAAAAGTAATTATTAATTAATTATTAAAACAATAGTTAAGTAGGATCATGTGTAGTGTTTGAAGTTTTGTAATTAAATGGCTGTTCAAATTGCATAGATATTGTTTTCATGAGAGAACGACACTGATCATAAGACAAAAGTTGCGCAGTCTCATTAAGAATTGATTGATTCAAATTATGATGGTGAGCGATATATAATTTTTCCAGCATGTCTAGGAGTGCCCCCTTTTTAGCAAAATGTAACGGTTCAAAATTATCATCGATCACGAATTTGTGATCCGTTTCCAAAATATGTTCAGCTATTGCAGAATAATTTTTTAAATTAGAAGCCTTAATTGCCTCTAAATGTTCAGAAAATCTAGTACAGAGACGTCGGCCAGACTGACCAACGTAAAGAGCCCCACATTGACATTCGAATTTATAAACGCCTGATCTGTGTAAAGGATTAATAGTATCTTTGTTTTTAGTGAGAAGACTTGCGATGGTATTACAAGATGAAAAAGTTAGTTTAACGCCATTTTCATGAAAAAATTTGCGGAACCCGTTCACTTGTGAGGATATATATGGAATAGAAGCATATCTCAAATTAGGTGATTTTATATAGGTGATTTAGTTAAATTCGGAAACAGCGATGTGTCAAAGTGCTTATTTAAATGTTTAGAAAAAATTTTAAATATAAAATCGGTTTCATAACCGTTGGCATGTCCTATATGTATAATGATGGATAATTCACGAAGAAAATTAGTGGTGTTAAGTGGATATGAAAATAATCTATTAAAAGAAAAGTTGAAAAAAGCTAATTTGTGAGAAATAGGATGAGAAGAAAGTTGGTGAATACAATGGTCTGTATGCGTTGATTTACGAAATACAGAGATTTCAAAACGTTTGGAATAATGGTCTCTTTTCACGGTGATGTCCAAAAAATTAATTTTGTTATTTTCCTCAAATTCTAGAGTAAATTTAATTCTGTCATGCAGGTTGTTAAGGAAATTTAAAAATTGCAATGCCTGGTCCCGAGTACCAGTCCAAACTACAAGTACGTCATCCACATAACGCCTCCAGAAACCAAGATATTCTAAACATGGGTGATTTGAATCGAAAATTAAACCCTCTAGATAATTCATGAAAAAATTGGCCATAAAAGGTGAGCAAGAAGCGCCCATCGGTAAGCTGTTGACTTGTTGATAAATTTTGTTGTCAAAAGAAAAATAGTTATAGTCTAGTAAAAGATTGAGGCACTGCAACATAGCTTCAATATTGGGGGCGTCAGAGTCGTTGTTGAAATTAGTGGTAAGGAAATCGCGAAGGAGAGATTTTAATTAATTGGTCGGAGCTGGGTGAACAGATCAACCACATCGAAACTAAGTAGAAGACAATTTTTAGGTAATTCGATTTTTGTTAGATAAGAAATAAGTTCAGATGTGTTATTAAGAGAATATTTAAAATTAATATTAGTGAATTTGTAGATATTTTGAAGAAACCATTGAGACAAACCACAAAACAAGGAATCAAAATGTGATACTACCGGTCTATATTTGCCACCAGGTTTATGTATTTTGGGGAGGCCGTACAATTTGGGGGTGACAGGATTCATCGGGATTTTGACAATCTTTGATAGATCAAACAACTTAATAAAATGTTTGATTTTAGCTTTTATACGTTCTGTAGGATTATTTTTCCTTAACAACCTGCATGACAGAATTAAATTTACTCTAGAATTTGAGGAAAATAACAAAATTAATTTTTTGGACATCACCATGAAAAGAGACCATTATTCCAAAGGTTTTGAAATCTCTGTATTTCGTAAATCAACACATACAGACCATTGTATTCACCAACTTTCTTCTCATCCTATTTCTCACAAATTAGCTTTTTTCAACTTTTCTTTTAATAGATTATTTTCATATCCACTTAACACCACTAATTTTCTTCGTGAATTATCCATCATTATACATATAGGACATGCCAAAGGTTATGAAACCGATTTTATATTTAAAATTTTTTCTAAACATTTAAATAAGCACTTTGACACATCGCTGTTTCCGAATTTAACTAAATCTATAAAATCACCTAATTTGAGATATGCTTCTATTCCATATATATCCTCACAAGTGAACGGGTTCCGCAAATTTTTTCATGAAAATGGCGTTAAACTAACTTTTTTATCTTGTAATACCATCGCAAGTCTTCTCACTAAAAACAAAGATACTATTAATCCTTTACACAGATCAGGCGTTTATAAATTCGAATGTCAATGTGGGGCCCTTTACGTTGGTCAGTCTGGCCGACGTCTCTGTACTAGATTTTCTGAACATTTAGCAGCAATTAAGTAAGGCTTCTAATTTAAAAAATTATTCTGCAATAGCTGAACATATTTTGGAAACGGATCACAAATTCGTGATCGATGATAATTTTGAACCGTTACATTTTGCTAAAAAGAGGACACTCCTAGACATGCTGGAAAAATTATATATCGCTCACCATCATTATTTGAATCAATCAATTCTTAATGAGACTGCGCAACTTTTGTCTTATGATCAGTGTCGTTCTCTCATGAAAACAATATCTATGCAATTTGAACAGCCATTTAATTACAAAACTTCAAACACTACACATGATCCTACTTAACTATTGTTTTAATAATTAATTAATAATTACTTTTTAATTTCTTGTCTAACTTCAACAATTTAATTTTTCTACTAAAATATGTTCAACTTAATATTGAGTGTTTTAAGTGTAATAATTACTGGGTTTTAATTTTATTTTATTTTCTAATTTTTAATGATTTTCGTAAATTTTTTGTGATGTTACATAATTTCTTTGTGACATACCTGTTTTTCCTACAACTTCGTTGGAATTTATATTCTTGATGTTTCCTGATACGGTAAGTATTTGGTCGCATCTCGTCTTCTAATATTTTATCATGATTTTGACTTTCCCTATTTAGTATGGGGTCCGTTAATTTTTTGATTCTTTGATTTTTAATTTTTTAATTTCGTCTGTCATTTTGACATTCATTTGACATTTGGAGGTTATGTCCTTTTGATATTATTTTTCTCAGTTGTTTTCACAACTGAATTATTGATTTTCCTGAAGATGGTCTTTTAAATGACTGAAACATGTAGAACAATTTTCTTTCTTTTAGTTCGTTCTTAAAAATTTATATGCAGGCTGTCGCTAAAAAAAAAAAAAAAAAAAAAAATTTCATTTCATTTTACCTGCAGTTGGATTCTAATAATTTAAAGAGAGAAATATATCTAGTAACAAAAGACAACACTATCTTTCGAAAACCATAAATCTAATAATTTTGACATTTTATTTAAGCATCATCCGAATTATTTAGATTGAAAAATATTGTTTTTCAGTTCCATAATAAATTTAAGTTAGTAGTACACTAAAAATCCACGCTAGGGTTATTTTTCTAATAAACATTTTTTCCCAATAAATGTTAAATTAAAGGTAAATTGATACCTCTCTAGTTACCCAACTTGCTTTAAAATGAAATAATAATAAAAAAATAATACAGTGAATAATTTAACACTTAAATATTTACGAAAATATATAAAAATTACTAATTATAGTTTTTATTGAATGTTTTAATATAACTGAATTTATAGGGTACTATGATACATGAAGTAAATTTGTTTATTACTGTTAGCAAAAAATTTTCGACGGTTTAACCAATACACATATGTACCAATACCAAATCATTCAAATCAGCATTCATTGTCAACCTTGTCAGCTATAAAAAGATATTTGTATTATACATATAAATAGTATACACACTGCAGCAGGTAATTACAAATACATACACATAATATGTACCCGTCTAATAAAGTCAGTGTTATACAGAGTGGACCGTAACGACTGCCCCAAATTACACCAATTAGGCATACATAATAAACTGAACAAAAAACCTCAATACCACTTTTTGCTCATGGTTTCGAAGAAAGTAACTTTTAAAAAAATTCTGAAAACCACTGGTTGCCCACATACATTTACCTAAACATGCATTCAATCGACGCACCCAGTCGAAATGTTGAAATATACTAATGTTATTTCGTATTATTTCGAAGGGTTGTTCTATTAAATTTTGAAAATCTTCAACATCACAATCTTCAACATGAGCCCGATGTAAGCCTGGAGCCCGCTACTTTTTACCGAATTGCGTTTAACGACTGAATTATTTTAGATGTAGATATAGAATTATTTATTTTTAAAAAATAAATAAAAAAAAATAAAAAAAAATTTTTTTTCATTTCTCTCTTTGTTTCCTTTGGCATGTTAACATGCCAATGGCAGTGAATCGGTTAAGTAAATTCAGATAAAAATCATTCAAGTGAGATGGAAGAAATAGTTTGTACAAACAGATAGTAACCATAGCTATTTAATTTTTAAAATTACAACAATTATTTTTCTGCAGATACTTAGCAACTAACAAAAATTAAATGATTTTTTTATTAGTTGTCCATAGGTAGCTATATACAGCAATAAAAAATTGACATTTTGCAGTTTTTCATAAATTTCTACTGTTAGACTAAAAATTTGCCAAAACCCTTTGTTAGCGAGCCCCTACAACCCAACAGGCTCCAACGTACCAAATTTTACGTTTGTATGTGTTATAGTTCTGGAAATTTCGTGATAGGTGAGTGAATAAGTGAGTGAGTGAATGGTACTTGCTTTTCATATAATAGATATGCTACCACCATATCTACAAAGCTACTTCAGTGTTTCAAAACTCTATTTCGACCCAAGGAATTACCAATTAACTTGGTTTTTCTTATTTTATAAATTTTATAATGCGGAAAATCCCAAATATTTAATTTTTGTCAAAAATTTCATTATCATGTATAGCCCCCCATAACCCGCAATTCCGCCACCCCATTACAGTGGGTAACACGTATTATTTATTAACTAATAATTCGTACCCTTTTACAGAATTTTAAAGTTTTTTAGCTATGATTTCCCAAAAAATTTTTTAATAAACCCACTCTGTGGGGGTTTATACAACTCCTTAAAAATTATGTAACTCAAATGAAAAAATTTCTAAACTAATATAACCTCAGTCTAAATCTTTTGACCACTTTTCATTAAAATTGCGTAAGGGCTAGTTATGAGAAAAATACCAAAATATTACTTTTCAACAAATTTTCGAAGAGGCGTTTTACCCCCTAAAAATCCGATTGGACACGTACAATTAAAATATGTTTGTTACTTTGTCAAGTACTACAAGATATTTTAAAGTGAACCAAATTTCAGGGGGACACTTCCGTAACATTGCTTGTGAGTGAGTTTGATAGTACGATAAGGTAACATGAAAAAAAATATTAATGCGTTTAATCCGAAAATAGAATAGTCTGGAGTTTGAGGAAGGAGGCCTTTACTCAGTAGTTGTCCCAATGGCTTATTATTGTTATTGTAATAGCACACTCAATTCATCGCCGCGTCACATCGCGTGTATATCTCATTTTGAATATTACTTTACTTGCAACGACAATAACAAAGAACTAGATGTTCCACATTTTTTTTTTAATATAATTTATAATACTTAGTTTTGAAAATTCTATCACAACAAGGACGGGGAATTTTTCTATTCATTCGTTTCTCTCTCTTTCCTCTTTTATGAACATAAAAATGTTGACACGTCACATAATACATTTTAAAATTTATTTCGTCTTCATTAAGGCAGAAAGAAAAATCTAAAAATATTATTGTAATCAACTACGGCGGCCATACAAAACGAGTCGATAGAAATTTATTTTTTCATTTTATTAATCTTCTTTCAACATTCGATATCGGCCAAAATCTAGACTATAATATTAGAGTGTCGAAAAAATCATGTGCAGCATCATTGCTAAATTTTATCAAAAACAAGATCAATATATCGTATTACCCGTTTTGTTCGATAAATCCTTGGTCGTCTTTTATTGAGATGCATAATAATCCCTCCTTTATAGAAGAATTTATCAAAAACGGTCTCTAAAATAATTGTAATAAATTGCTATTTTGCATATTTCCAATAACTACTGCCATCTTTTTTTCGCAGAACACAATCATATTTATTGTATCATATTTCCTCTTATTCAATATATGAAAATATAATATTCTGTTATAATATATACAATAATAATAAAATCCTGCATAGAGTATATTTATATACCTATCTGAACTAAACACAAAAAGGGAAAAAATGAAAAAAATTACATTTTGTGTAAATAGTTTCACATTTCTAAATACTCTCACATGTAGTATAAAATTTAGTCAAATTTCTCATGAGTAAGCTAATATTGTGCACGATAAAACGATATTGCATCTAACCTTTACTTCGAGATATAACGTCCAAAAAGAAGTTTGGTACTACCTTACCAAAAAATACAGAACACTTCAAAACACAGTACAACATTCATATAATTTAAGTACAATCGATAGCTTTACTAGGGTACCCCTGCGCGCCGCCAATGGTTAGTATTAAAGAACTTTTGTTTACAAAACTTACCGCCCTATTAACTTTGAAAAAAAAAAGTTTTTGGAGAGGAAAAAGCATAGCTCATTATTAATTAGGTAACATGTAGAAACGTCAGGCGAAGCAAAAAGCCAGGCACTGATAAAAAAGATATAAGGGAGTTAGTTTTCTGGAATAGTTTCACGGATGGTTTTTGGGAATGTAAAAGAAATAGTGAGTTGCTTGATTATTGGGAATATGTCATAATATTTCCCCGTTTTAACGGAAAAGTTCAGACTACTGTTTTTCGAATATTTCACAAAACTGGTTCTGTAATAAGTAAACCGCGGACAGTTCAACCGCGACAGTTCGACCGACGACAATTCAACTTACCGACAGATTAGCCGATGACAATTCAACCTCATGACAGTTCAGCCCATATATATATATATATATATATATATATATATATATATATATATATATATATATATATATATATATATATATATATATATATATATAAACTAAATCGAACCTGAACTAACCTAACTCAGTAAATTATAAACAAATCCAACCTAACCAACCAGACCCAATCTAAACTAATCAAACTCAACAAATCGTAAAAAAAGCAACCTAACCTAACCAAACACAACCTGACTTAACCAAACCCAAAACCAGCTTAAAACCAGCCTAATAGTGAACCAGTAAAATCAGCCTAAACTAACCGAGTTCAACAAAATAATTATAAACAGACCCAACCTAACGTAACCAAATACAGCTTAACAGACTAACCGAACCAAACAACACTTAAACTAATCTAATTCAACGAAAGGTAACCAAATCCAACACAACCCAACCAAATAGTATAGCCTTAATTGTGTAATAATCGCCCATGAGACTAACCTAACCAACCGGACCCAACCTAAACTAATCAAACTCAACAAATCGCAAAAAAGCAACCTAACCTAACCAAACACAGCTTAACCAAATAAAACCTGACTTAACCAAACCCAAAACCAGCTTAAAACCAGCCTAAATAGTAAACCAGTAAAATCAGCCTAAACTAACCGAGTTCAACAAAATAATTATAAACAGACCCAACCTAACGTAACCAAATACAGCTTAACAGACTAACCTAACCAAACAGCACTTAAACTAATCTAATTCAACGAAAGGTAACCAAATTCAACACAACCCAGCCAAATAGTATAGCCTTAATTGTGTAAATGGTCGCCCTTGAGATTAACCTAACCAACCGGACCCAACCTAAACTAATCAAACTCAACAAACCGCAAAAAAGCAACCTAACCGAACCAAACACAACTCAACCAAATAAAACCTGACTTAATCAAACCCAAAACCAGCCTAAAACCAGCCTAAATAGTGAACCAGTAAAACCAGCCTAAACTAACCGAATTCAACAATATAATTATAAACAGACCCAACCTAACGTAACCAAATATAGCTTAACAGACTAACCTAACCAAACAACACCTAAACTAATCGAATTCAACGAAAAGTAAGCAAATCCAACACAACCCAACCAAATAGTATACCTTTAATTGTGTAAAGAGTCGCCCTTGAGACTTGAGACTACATAAATACTTATTTAGTCTCAAGTTTCAAGGGAGGAAAATTTCATTGTTAGATAAAATTCAAATAATTTTGTTCTTATTAGTTAACAGATTGTACAACGGTTAAATTGTCTGCAGTTAAAATGTCGTTAGGTTGAATTGTCGTCGGCTGATCTATCGGTGTCCGGACAATCGTCCCCACTGACAATCGCTCCCACTGACAATCACCACCAGTTTTATTATTTTAGATCGTTGTAGAGAGGAACTTGTCCTTACATATTATTTAAAGTGAGGACATTAGTAATAAAATTTTACAAGTCAGTTTTATATTGAAACAAAATATTATATTAAGTAAAATATATATTTTAAAACAGAAATATCATAATGTTTTTATTTGAATGTTTATATGAATTATCACTAATCCATACAAGGAACGAAATGTGGAATAACTTACAACATGGAATTACTTATAAATGTGGAACAAATGTTATAAGTTCAAAAATGTTACAGCTTTAACTATCGGGTCCAGGAAGCCGCATTTCTTTTTACACATGTCTGTATAACGTTTTAAATGACGTTAGATTACGTCAGTTAGATAAATGACGTCAGTTAGATAAAAGTTAATTTATTGGAATCTTTATATTTTCTTTTCTTACGTACCGACACACAGTATTACCATCTAAGCTTACTATTTTCCATCTATCTGTTGGATGTAAACACAATGAGTGACACGGCCAGGTATAAACAAGCTAATACACTTGGGGCGATTGTCACTGGTGGTGATTAACATCTAGTCAAATATAATGAGTCATAGAGCCAGGTATAAACAAATTTATGGGTTGGGGGCGATTGTCGCACTTTTTCAGTTGGGGGCGATTGTCAGTGGTGGCGATTGTCATATATTCGATCTATCGCCGGTTGATCTGTCGTCAGTTGGACTGTCGGGGTTGAACGGTCGCGGTTTAACTGTCTGCAATTCACTAGTCGCGGCATCCACAAAACTTTCCATAAATTATTAGCAAGATAATGGTCATGAACGCGGTACAACGTCAAGTAAATCCTGACTAACAGCGACACAACGCTGTGCCGCGTTAACAATTCCATATAAAGTGAATTAGCTGTCAAAATAGTGTGACCGTTGGCCGTTTCGTCATCATACGTTACGACCGTGTTAAAATTAAAATTGTAATAGTCACAATATTGTTTAGTATGACTCTAGGTCTAGATAAATTCATTTTGCAAATATTAAACTTTTCTAGCTAAAATGTTGAACTAATAAAGAAGGAAAATTAACTTATGGGACTTGGAAGAAAAACAATTAAAATATTAAAGAGGTAGAATGTCTTTTTTTAACAATATAAAGACGGATGTACTACCACTTTAAGAAGGAGAATGCACAGCCTTGGGGTCGGCGATCTGGCTGAAAATTTTTTGGTGATAGAGTACACTTAATATGTTAATATATTAAAATAATAGCGCGCACTATTCAGAAAAACCTGTAAAAAAATAATTAAAAAATTTGAACGCAGCTGGTGTAGTTAATATAATTGAAAAAAAAAATGTTTTACATTACAGTTCTACTGGTGTAGTGGAATCGGCGTTAGACTAGTAATAGAATGGTCCTGCGTTCGCAACGGACTCTGTTCAAGAAAACTTTTTCTGTGTTAACTTTTTTTTTATATTAATAAATGTCTTCTTTATTTATAAAACATTTTATTTAAAATATGTATTTGTAACAAATCTTTAAATAGGTAAATCTGTAAATAGATAGGATAAAATAAAATATAAAACTTTTAAAGTAACATTTATTTAATTGTAAATTATTATTATACTTTACACACAAGACCTAGAGTGATTGTTGTCATAAAAACATACAAAACAAAAACTTTTATTACAATGCCAGATGCCCCCTAGAGAAATATAATTTTTTTGTCAGGCAAAGTTTTCCTTCAAGCTTATTTTTCGAGATATACAAAATTCCAGGTTAAATGGATCAGCCTGTATATATTTTTAAATTTTCCTCAAAACGTTAAGCAAAATTTCGTATATTTAACTCAAAAAAGTTTTATGAACGTTTATGAACGTTTTATGAACGTTTATTGTCCGCAAAAAAATGCGTTTGTACTTTCCAGCCGCCATATTGAAGGCATTATTGTGTAAGGTCAATTTTGCCACTCATATTTGAAGTGTAGGGTTCATAGCCTTTAATTTGAGCTATTGTAGACCTATTTTAAGTAAGTAATGTTCCACCAAATGCAAACTTTTGTATTTATAATATAGCAGACTCTCAGATGATTATATAATATTTATTTGGTTGGTGTATCTGCAGTGGTTCACGATGCCACAAAAAAGAAAAGGAAAAGATCCAGAAGGTAGGAAGAAATTTTATTTGGTGACAGATTGGTAGCTAATTACTTTCTGTATGTGACATTGGAAATGAAATTTATAAGAATTTATAATATTAATTTGATTTGAGGTAGGGCTCTTCGACTATATTGAAGGTCGGCCCTTGGTCTAGAGTAAATGACCTATGACTACTAATAACCTTACTTATTTAAATTTTGATTATAAAATTTGAAAATAGCAGTGGATGCGTACAAATTGCTATTGTTAATCGGGCCCATAAGAAACCAACGAAAAGTAGTGACGTCGATATGAATTGAAGTATTGTTCAAAAAGGTAATCAAACAAAAGTGATTAAAGCACATATTGAGCAACATAATAATTTTAAATTTGAAACATTACAAAGTTTCAATGAATATGATACATGGCTGATATTGAAAACCAACCATGTAAAACATGTATTAAAAAAATTAAAATATATTAGTAAAGATTAATTTATACCCAAACACCTTAGTATTAGAGAAATTAAAGAAATGAGATGTTGTTTGACTGACGGCCATGACATATAAGAGGAAATAAATTGTGACCATAGACTCCTCGTAGAAGGTGAAACTTTAGATGTAAGAAGAGTCAAAAATAGGGTTTCGCTAAATAGATTAAGTACTATTACCTCGTTAATTGCTGCTATAAAGTTAATGACTGGCTCAGGGAACTGCACATTTAAAATTGGAATGTCCTTTGTAAAGTCCTCGAACGTCTGTGATGATTGAACAGGAAATGATGAGTGACTAGTGCTTCTGTTGGTAAATTCATGGACTAACTCTCTTAACAATTTCTGTTGCTCGGCTAATTGGTCGGTTATGGATGATATCAAAATTGTATTGTCCGCTATTTGCGATGTTGGGTCACAGTATAAATAAAAGATTATTACCATAGGCGGTAGCGAAACGCACTTTCTATCCTTTTTTGATATATGTACAAACAATTATGTATGTGCTTTTTTACTTATGTGATTGTATGTGTTTGTAGATGTGAGATTGAGGGTTGATAATGGTCATGCTAAATTATATGAACAACTAAAAGCAACCTTCTTCAAAAAGGCGAAAGCAAACGCGAAACTGATGATAGTATTCAACACGAGAATTTAGATCGTCACAACCTATTAGCACCAATCACTGTCGAAATCGAAAATATTAACTGAATTATTATAAAATATTAATAACTATTTATTATTTAACGTATTTTTACATAAGCATTCAAATTATAATAATACTTACAAATTTGCATCAAACGGCACTCAAAAAAAAACATAAATTGAAATTTTGTTTTGAATTATTTAAACAAAATTTAGCAGCACAAGAGTTATCACCAGACATTTTAAGCCACCATAATAATTAAATACATATCAGAAATATCTTACAGATCACAAAACACACTAAAATTACAAGGAAATATCAAAAATAACTGATGACAAGCTTTAAATAAAAAAATTTAATGACAGTTAAAATTTCACTGCTATCGTTGTTAAAAATTTTAAAAAAGTCAGTGAAACTTAGACAAAATTAAAAAATTTACATAATTATCAACTGTAAATTTTCACAAAATAATTTGACCTGCAAATTTATTTTTCTAATTTAAATTTACTTTAGTGATGATATTTTCACTGTATTAGTATGCGTAATTTTATGCATTATTTAGGTATATATGGATAACTCTTTGGAATTTTTGAATTCCAAATGACACTCTTACATCATCTCGTTTCGTAACTGTTTGTGAAACAAACTATTATTTAAATTGTGGTTGGGTCATGAAATGCCGCTGAAATACTAGGTAGATCGGGCTTTGACGGTGAGTTCTGCGGTTGGTTTGCGTCCAAAAATACAAGTGGTGGAGAAGTAGCTTCGTCCGGTGAACTCATAATTTATCGGAAACAACAATCACGGAAAAGAAGAAAAAAAATGAACCCAACCTATAAAGGCTTCTCTAAAATTGTTTAAATAAAAATATGCTAAATATATGTATACCTATATTTAAAGAAATTTAACTTATTTAGTTATATAGAATTTATGTAAATTTTATCTTTAAATACCAACTATTTAATACTACAACATACCATACAGATAGAATTGCGGAAAATTTTTAAGAAAATTTACTGTTTAAATTTTGAAAAATAAATTTGAAATTTAAATATTTACTGTAAATAAGGAATAAATTTGAAGTTTGAATATTTACCGAAAAATAACGAATAAATTTAGGAAAGCCTGAATTTGTAGATATCGGATAACAAAGAATAAGAAAAAATTTTTTAAGAAAAATAAGGGAAAATATTGATTGGGTTAGTGTATTAATAATGATAATAAATTATTGGTATGGTATACGGAGTTGTATATGGAAAAGGAAAGGAAAATTTGTATATGGAAAAGGAAACATTTATTCGGTTAGTATTTTTAGTACGGTTAGTAAAATTATTATGGTAACGGGTATGTGTTAGTACGGGTTAGCAGTGTTAGTATAGGGGTGGGTGAGTGGTTACAGATATTACTGGAAAAGTATAGAGTAGTAAGGATTGGACAGTTCTGAGCCCACCATTGCACCATCCGACTTTTTTGAGCGACCCCGGGAGGAGGCAGCTCGATCGGGGCGGTTCTAGAAGCCTCCGGCGGTGAGTGGAGTAATGAGAACGAAAAGTTTTTCTAACCTAACTGAACCCAACGAAACTTGTCCTAACCTAACGCAACCAAAGGAAATTTGGTCTAACCTAACATAACCTAATATAACCTAACCTAACCAAATAAATTTTTTTCTAACCTAACTGAACCTAAGAATTAAAAATTTCCCTAATAGATCGCGCAGCCACCTTCGAGCCCTGTAAATTCACTACTAGATGGCGCTAGTAGTCTGAATAATAGCGATCCCTGTGGGTAAGTTTGAAAAATTGTCAACAGCTGGCGCAGCCACCCTCGAGCCCTGTAAATTCACTACTAGATGGCGCTGCTCGTCTGGATACTAGCGATCCCTATGAGTAAGTTTAAAAAAGTGTCAACAGATGGCACCGAAAATCCTTTTTGATAAATAAAAGATGGCGTTGTTAGTCTGAACCATCGAGAACTCTGTACCTTGATTCATAATTTTATCATATTTTTATATGAAAACAGGTTTAAACTTGTATAAATTGTCAGCTGACGTCATTAAAACGTATACTGATATTAATAACGGAGATTTCTCTCTACTATGCAAAAATGAATTTTATCATAAGATTGGATATTTTTATCTGAAAACAGGTTTAAACTTGTCTAAATTCTCAGCTGACATCATTAAAAGGTATACTGATATTAATAGCGAAGATTTCTGTCTAAAATGCAAAAATGAAGCAACAGGTTTTAACCTGCATGGCTACATAAAGTGTGATAACTGACGTCATCACACTATTTTTTTGCTATAAAAGACCGCGACAGAATTTCTTCAATCGCAATTAGGCTTTTGAAGAAACAATTTTTTTGTTATAAATGGAAAGGTCATATATAAGTTTTATAAGAAAATTCTTTTTATTTTTTTTAAACGTAATAATTAAGAAGTTATATTAAACTAAAAATAAATTTTTAAACTTAGAACCGATAACGGGCCGATAGTTTCCGAGCGCTTATGTGACGTAATAGAGGTAATGTGGTCTGAACATAGCTACATTAGTGTCTTTTTATTTTCAAATAGATTTTTGGCCAAGAGCTACTGGCCGATTTGCGATGGTCATTTCAACGGGCGTTAAATTGAGAAGATAGAATCTTGGATACTTACTCTACATAGAAATTCAGTTCTGGCAAGCCTATTCAGCCGGGTTGAGTCATCCTTAACGTTTAAAGAGGGTAAAAAATAAGGCCCAATTTATATAAAGTAACAGTTCTGGAATTTTGATATATTCAAGTTAAGAATATTTTTTACCGATTAAAAATTTTCTAGTAGTATTTTGTATCCATGGTAAATATTGTGTATCCATGGTAATGTGATTTAAAAAGAGGAGAGATTACGAATAAGAGATTACACTGTTCTTATGAAAAGTTTCTCATTATTATTGTTCTGACTCATATTTATCTAAATAATTTAAAATAAAATTAATTTTTTTACGTTTAATCTTCTGTAGTTATACAAGAAGGTGTAATTTCGCAAGTCACGTTTAAATTTTTTTAATTTTAATAGTATTTATGGACTAAATTTCAGTATATTCACATTTAAACTTCTAGAAGATACCACAATCTCAATTTTAACAATATGCTCTTGGTCTATTGTTGTATAAAAGAGTCCAATTATTTACATTTCGTTTTAACGAATTTCCAAATTCAGCAAAATTTACCACAAATTTACCACAACTTTAAACGTTAAGGATGACTCAACCCGGCCGAATAGGCTTGCCAGAACAGATTTTTTGTGTAGAGTAAGTAGCATCCAAGTTCCTGTCCTCTCAATTTAACGCGTGTTGAAATGACTATCGCAAAGCGGCCAGCAGCTCTCCTAGTATTATTGTTGCTCTGAAATTGTTGTTTCTATCCAAATTATTGCTAGCTATAAACTTTACTGTCGAAATATCAAAATTGAAGAAATATCGAGCTTGTTCTTTACCACTTTGTGATAGCAATAAAAAAATAAATCCGGAAAAATGTTCCTCAAGATTTTGAACGTCGAAATCAATGAAACAACCACCAATAATTTTTCCTACTAAATTTTAATAGTTTTGACACTTTTGACATATTACCTTTATGATGTCACAGACATCGCGATTCTTTGTAGTGCTGTTTTTAACCAAATGATATTTTTTAAAATTTTTCAAGTTTTAATTAATTTATTATTTATTATATATCATTTTTAAAAAATTTTTCGTACCGATTATCAATATTATTTATGATGTAGATTTGGAATAAAACAAAAAAAAAAAAATGATATTTATTTTTTATTCAAAAACCCAATTTTGTTTGAAACTTCATTGAAAAAACATTAAATCTTATTGTTGTAAAAATTATTTTCAATTGTTGTTTTAAAAATTAATTATTGTCAACAATGGAATCCATTACTGCTGGAAACAGAGACTTAGTGCAACAAATGACGTCCAATTTTATGGACGAATTGAACCATCTTGGTGCTATTAAACGATGGATTAAACTTTCTGATATGGAAATTGGAAAAATATATAAAATAATGGGAGCAAGTCAACTACAATCAACCTTCGATTAATCGAAAATGAAGACAACATTGGAGTTAGAAATTGGATAAATTTCGTTACCGGCGAGGTTCGACAATTTAAATGAGCAGATGCTGGCGTGGCTGCAGAGCAATCCAAAACTGGGTATTATGAATAATGGACCCATTGGACTGACTTATAAACTAGAATTCAAAACGCTTGATTTTCTTGAAATCGCTGGGGATGCTGAATGGTGAATTCTGTAATTTATTCTCTTCAAAATGTATTATTTAATTGTACTATGTATTTTAAAAATTTCAATATTGTACCATTTTTACATATATTAATAAAAATTATAAAACAAAAATTAGATTTTTTAATTTATACCCATCTTTAAAACATTGATTTATATTCTAGTATGATTATACCAGATTAATATATGAACATTTTTTTAGTGTTCAATAAAAAATTTAAAAATCGATTTTTTATTCATGCCCATCTCTAAATCAATTTTTGAACTAAACATAAAGCGATAAAACTTGTTAGCAATCTTTGGTATGTGTCATACTGTTGAGTATTAATTATCAAAGAAAATAGATTTTTTTGTTCACGTCCCACCTCTAAATCAATTTTTGAACTAAGCATAAATCGATAAAACTTGTTAGCAATCTTTGATATCTATCATACCTCTGAGTATTAATTATAAAAGAAAATCGATTTTTTTTGTTCACGTCCCATCTCTAATTCAATTTTTGAATTAAGAATAAATCGATAAAACTTGTTAGCAATCTTTGATATCTATCATACCTCTGAGTACTAATTATAAAAGAAAATCGATTCTTTTTGTTTACGTCCCACCTCTAAATCAATTTTTGAACTAAGAATAAATCGATAAAACTGATGAGCAATCTTTGGTATCTATCATACCTCTGAGTATTAATTATAAAAGAAAATCAATTTTTTTTATTCAATCCCCCATCTCCAAATCATTGTTTGATTAGTGGTTAGTATCTCGCAAAATGAAAAAAAGTTAAATTTTTTCATAATAATTCCCTAACTCTAATTTATATTTTATAAAAAATAATTTCTTAACTAGGTATATCTAATTAAATGTATTTTTAACGACATAAAGTTATAAAACATATAAGGAGTTCGCTGATAAATGCATATTTCGCGTTATCGTATATGTGAAGTTACATTCCATATGTATATACTTATACATACATGCAAAATATGTTGCAAGATTCGACTTATAATTTTTATACATTTATACCAATTGAAAAATTTGCTTGTAAAAAATAGCCGGATTAATCACATATAAGTTATCACGTTTTTTGTGACTTTGTGAGTAGAGTACTTCAAACATTACAAAGTGAATTTCATCTTAAAAGTACATAATTTTAAGTTATTTTTCTATTTTAATTGTTCGTTTTTTAAGTTAACCGAGTTGTTAATTTTGGTTATTAAAAACTATATTGAAATCAGTTTGTGTATCTTTTGTGATTTTTGGAAATATTGGGTAAGTCGAAACATTTACTTGAAATTTTTGAGACTGTTTAAACTAATTATAATTACTTTATGAATACTAAAAAGAAAAATTTTGACGTTTTGAAATGTACTATAGGTATTTATAACGCGTTAATCATATACAATGTTCATGTACTCAATACATTTGCTGTTTACGCTTAACGTTCATATGGTTGATATAGTTCGTCTGCCACTGTAACAATAATATACAGGGTTTTTCTAAAAAATTAATTAGTTATTTTACATATTAAAACAAAAAATTTTGTTTAAAATCGTTTAAATAATTTTGGTTCAGCAACTTTGAAAAATATAATTTTCATTTTGTTCATAAAATTGTTTTTAAACAATATTAACAGTAGAAAATTGTTCTTTTTAATAGTTTTTCTTGAATTTTAAAAGACGTAATTTCATATTAGTAACTTTTAAAATATAATTTTTTCTTTTTTAAATGATATTAGAAGTAAACTTTTTATAATTTTTTAAAATGTACAGAACGTGTCAGAAAAAATCCGTAAAAAAAAATTAAATTATTTTTCGCTAAATTTTTAGCATTTATAAGTTTATTTAGTCATATTTTAAAAAGCAAATTATAAATATTTCGCCTAAACTAGACAAATCAGTTCTACTATTGGCTGATAACATTTATTGGAAATATAACTAACTTTTTTTGTGATAACTTAAAACTATTTAGCATCTAATATACTTTATTATTTTTAAGTTATGTTAAAAACATTCTTTTCGATTTAAAATTAAAGAATAATTGCTTTTAAACACTTCTCTAAGGCTTAAGAAAGTGTCAATATTTATCTGAATTACATAATAGACGAGGTGGTCGGAAAAAGACATTTCATATTACACGACCCAATGATATTCCAAATAAGGGTGGAAATGCTTCCAGGCTACAACAGTTCTATTTAAAATTAAAGAGTGACTTTTAAAACACTTTTCTAAGGCTTAAGAAAGTGTCGATATTTATCTGAATTACACGATAGACCAAGTGGTCGGAAAACGACATTTCATATTACACGACACAATGATATTCCAACTAAGGGTGGAAATGATTCCAGACTACAACAATTCTATTTAAAATTAGTGTGTGCTAATGCAGTAAAACCTATCTCGATTTTTTAAGGCAATTTGCCATGTTATTTTGGATAAAAATTTTTCTCAATAATTTATATCCAACAATGGAAAATTCATTCCCAACAATAGTATTACATCAATATCGATCCCAGTGTTAACTAAATTTGTTTAAAGTAATAAAACCTATTATTTAAAACAACTGAAAACTTGAACTAAATTGAAATATAAAAATTTTTGCGTCATATTGTGCAATCATAGCTTGTTGCAGCTTGTTATATCTTACACATTTGTATGACGTCATCAATTAAAAACTATAAATACGCTAGCCTAATGTCGCATATAGTGATTATTTTTTGCGAATTGTTCGAAGTACAGTGTTTTAAACACTACAAAAGTGAATTTGTGAATTTCATCTTAAAAGTAATTGTAATAATTTCTAAAGTTTAATGGTTCGTTTTTAAGTTATCCAATACAGTGTAAACTCTATATAGTGAACTTCTATTTAACGAAAAACTCGTTAAAATGTAGAAATTGCTAAGGTTTGTTTGGTTTACATTATCATCCATACATTGAAACACTCTTTATAATGTAACAGCCACTCTCAATAGCGAAAAATACGTCATTATTGGAACCGCAATAAAATTTTATTTCACTGACCTTCAAACACAATAGTGATACAGAGTCGTAAATATTTCGTACGCACAAAGGGATTTTTAGAAATCTGTTTATTTGTTTGTTGTGATTGTCTAGCACATGTTTTTACCTACTGTACTTCCGTACTATTGTCTTATTGCTGTCTTTACGTTATCATATTCTTAGTTTCTGTCAAACTTTTTATCTGTAAACATGGTGAGTAAAAGAAAGAGTTTATGTATTGACACAAAAATGTGTCGTTTAATTCAGTCAAAATTGAAACCACTTACTAAATTCGTAAGTTGTATTCGTAAAATTATAATGTTTTCTTTAGTCTCCATATAACGAAGACTCTTTATAACGTAATAAAATACTCGGTCCCTTCAATTTCGTTATATGGAGTTTACACTGTAGTTAATTTTATTTAGTTATTTAAAACTAGTGTACTGAAAATCAGCTTCTGTATTTTTTTGACTGTTTTTGACTTATTTTGAAAAACCGGGTAGTTCAGTAAAAAATATTTAATGCCTTTTAATATTATTTTTTATTTTGAAAATTTTTTTACTAATTTCTGTATGCAACAACTTAAAAACTAATTACAGTTATTTTAGAAATATTAATAAAACCGAAAAAATTTCATGTTATTTTTTACCAGTCAGTATTTTTTAAATTTAATTCTGTTTTAGAGATTCCAGAAAATATAATTTCACGTTTTTTAATTTTGTTTAATGTCGAAAAAATTTCATTTTAGAATGTACAGAATGTGTCGGAAAAATTCCATAAATAAAATACTTTCGATCAAGTTTAGCGTTCATAATAATAAAATTTAATTTTAGAAGCAAAATTATAAATATTTCACGAAAACTAAACAATATTTTTTGTGAAATTTAGGAAAAAATGGCATTATTCAAGTGCGAAATATGCGCATCAGGATTCAGCCGTCGGGATGCTTTGACAAGACATTTGGAGACGAAACATGGCAATAACGGCTCATCTTTTAAATGCAGTCAGTGTGGGGATACTTTTTCGAGAATGGATAATTCATATCGTCATGCGAAAAAATTCCATTCAACGGCGGCATTGTGTGCTTACTACGGCGAATATGTTAGAAATGGTCTGGAGCGGTATATGGCTAATGAACATGGCCAACCCTCAACTGGCGTCGAACCTGATCATGAACAACCCTCGACTAGCAGCGGTCATGTTTCGAGAAAGCGCACAGCTGATGAACAAAATGGTGATCCATCCAAAAAATCAAAGGTGGATCGAAGAACAAGACGCTACGAAGTATGCGATGTGGATATACCATTTTCTTCATTCAATGGGCATTTACGAAGCGCCGCCCACAAAAATAAATTATGCTGCGGTACTGGAAAGGTAAATGTGGAAACTATCAACAGCGCGTTCAAAACCATAATAATCAGCTACCGGGTGAAGAGTTCCGAGTACTTCCAGTCCATTGAAGAATTTTTACAAGAAATTAAAGAAAATGTACTTCACCTGCTGCATATGGAACTGGCGAAGCATACGTCATTTAAAACTAATTTCGAATTATTTGGATTATATTCGAAATTCGACAAAGAAGATAATTTACTACTGGATTTGAAGTCGTTCAGGGAAATTTACCAAAGTATGGTGTCAATTGTAGTGCACAAGAGCGAAGAATTTCAGGAACGAGACAGCAGGTGGTCGCTTTTGGAAGTCTGCTATTTGGAAGTCAATGTGAATAAATACAATCCACTTCGGGCTTCATCGTATATCGAGCTTCCAGCATGGATCAAGCGAAAGAAGGCGGTCGTTAATATTCAAAATAAAGACCAGGCTTGCTTCGCATGGGCGATAACAGCAGCCTTACACTCAGTCGGTCATGGCAATCACCCGTATCGAGTTACTTCGTATCCCCGCTATTCGACAATTTTAAATTTCGACGATATGGAGTTTCCTGTCAAAATTGCTGACATACTGTTATTCGAATCTCTCAACAACATCAGCGTCAATGTTTATGGATTGGAAGGAAAGAGCATTGTTGGACCGCTGTACTATACCAAGGAAAAACGGAACATCCATGTTAATCTTCTATATATCGAAAATGGCGAAACCAGTCACTACTGCTGGATAAAGGATCTGAGTCGACTTGTTGGACGTCAACTTTCAAGGCGCAATGGTGCTAAATGGCTATGCGATGGATGGCTACAATTCTTTCGAACTGATGTCACCTATTGTAATGACAAGGCTTTTGTTTTTATTAAATAAGCATTTACGGGATTGTGAAATAGATTTGGTAATGTGGAGACATCTAGTCATCCACGCCCCAATTATCAAATTACTTTATAGTCGCTAGTCGACCTTAATGACAGTGGTTTTAAAATGTGGAAGCGACTTTAAGGCCAAAACGGTACTATCATCAAGACGCTTATCAAATAAGGACTAAATAAATTAAATCTTAAATTTGAATATTTAATAATAACAATTTATTGTAACAAACGACAATTACAATGTAATTACCTATACGAATTTACATGTGTAAGTTAAAGCAATAACAATATGTTAGAACCAGTAACTTATATGTTTTTCTTTTTTTTTAAAAATACTATAATTTTAACTACCGTAACTAGATTACATGCTATATAATACTACACTATACGATAATAATAAGTGTTAATTAAATGGAAATGGAATCACGAAAACGTGATTCGCTCATTAAAATGAGGAAATGCTCCGGAAGTGACCTTGAATGTCGAATACGACTTAATTAGGTTTATTCCGCAAGCGCAACCCTATTTTAATGCTAAATGAGCGAAATACTGATTATAATGTTTAGAAATTTGTAATTTTATTAATATTCACACTGAAAATCTATGAAAATGAGGAAAGCGATTGATGTGTACCAGATATTTACAAATTAAATGGTCGATTTTGAACGAAGAAGATTGAAAGATTACATTTGACTACATACCTATCTTTTTATTATTGCAAACTGTTAATGACGGTCGATTCAAACATTTTAAATGAAAATTAATTGTTAAAATTAACAATAACATTAAATTTAAACAAAAAAGATACACTGTTGCACTGGAAACACCAAGATGATCGCCATGTTAGCCGCTTAATGTGAACGCCACGAGAGGTGACAATAAAAAGGGCTGTTGGATGGATCACAGTAACCAACTAACGTCTCTTGCGTTTAAAATCAACTAGGGATTTTTTATGTTGACAACTTAAATTATAAAATCGATGTCAATCCATATAGATTAAAATGTACAGTAATGTGCATGTAAATTGAATGGATAAAATATAATTTTTACAGTGTGTGAAAGTTAAATTGAGATAATAAAATTTTACATTTATTATTTTTTTTTCTTTTTAAGTTTTTTGGCGACAAGTGCAGTCAAATTTGAAAAGGGTTGTTTTGCGTGGTAAAAATAGTTATTTAAGAAATGTAACATCGTTACACTGAAGAGCGGCTCATCGAGCATTCTGCAGAAGACTGCAACAAAGTCCGTACTGTAATACCAAGTCCTGGCCAAGACAGCATTATGAAATTTCAAAATTATGCCAAGCAGATGCGCGTCCCCTTTACGATCTACGCGGACTTCGAATCAATATTAAAATCATGCGACACATGTGCACCGAATCCTGACGGGTCGTTTGCGAACACCACGCATATCCACGAACCATTCAGCTTTGCATATTACATCAAGTGTTCGTATGATGAGTCATTAAATAAATTCGAAAAGTACCGCGGGCCGAACTGTGCTAAAGTTTTTATGGAAAAATTAGAAGAAGATGTCCAACGACTACATAAAATTTTAGAAAAGGAAATTCCGATGAAGCCACTAACAGCGCTGGACTATTTAGAATTTGGATTAGTCGAAGAATGTTCCATATGCGGCAATAAATTAGGCAATGATCGTGTGCGGGATCATGACCATCTAACGGGTGAATTTCGAGGTGCCGCACATAACCAGTGTAATCAGCTTTACAGACTACCGAAATTCATCCCGATAGTTTTCCATAATTTATCTGGGTATGATGCGCACTTTATCGTCCGTGAAGTTGGAGTCTCCAAGGAACGAATCGATGTCATACCGAACAACAAAGAACGCTACATTTCTTTCACGAAGTATTTACCAGTCAAGATGTGGAAGATATTGATGACGACGACGAAGATGATGAAGAAGATGAAGAATCTGAAAATTTTAATTTTAAAAAATTAAAACCATCCAGCTACGTTTTATCGATTTATTCCGATTTATGGCGAGCAGTTTAGATAAACTTGCTGAAAATTTTAAGCCGGAGCAGCTCGCCGAGCATTTCCTGAAGATCGCCTTTTCAATTTAATCAAACAAAAAGAAATATTCCCGTGAATACGTCAACAGTGTTGAACGACTGAATGAACGCGCTCTACCACCAAAAGCGGCATTCCATAGCAGCTTGAAATTATCAAGTATCAGTGATGAAGACTGCCGACGTGCACAGGGAGTATGAAATGAATTCAACATCCAAACTTTGGAGGAATATTCCGGTTTATATTTGAAAACGGACGTGTTATTACTGGCGAATGTATTCGATGAATACGTATAAATTGGATCCATGCCAATATTACACCGCACCAGGCTTGAGCTGGGACGCCATGTTGAAATATACAAAAGTGGAACTGGAGCTACTAACGGATATCGACATGATCCATTTCATTAAAAAGGGTATGTGTGGTGGATTGACTCAATGTTGCGGTCGTTTTAGCGAAGCAAACAATAAGTACATGTCTGATTACGACCCCACGAAGCCGTCGACCTACATCGAATATCTGGCCGTCAACAACTTGTACGGATGGGCCATGTCGCAGGATTTGCCGATTATACATTTCCGGTGGATTCCAGAACACGAATTGGATAACATCGACATATCAATGGTTCCGGATGACGCTGATGTTGGATAAATTTTGGAAGTCGACCTCGAGTACCCGTAAACACTGCACGACTATCATCAAGATCTACCATTCTGTCCGGAGCAGATGAAGCCTCCATACATTACATCCAAAAACAGCAAATTACTCACCAATGTTTATGACAAGAAAAAATATGTGATCCATTATCGAAATTTAAAACAGTGCTTAAAATACGGACTTAAATTGAAAAAAATACATCGTGCGCTCCAGTTTAATCAATCTCCGTGGCTGAGGAAATACATCGATTTAAATACCGAGCTTCGTTCTAAGGCGACAAATAGTTTTGAAAAAGATAATTTCAAATTAAAAAATAATAGTGTTTTCGGGAAAACGATGGAAAATGTCGATAAACGTGTTGATGTGCGGTTAATCACACATTGGGAGAACATTCGTAAAAAGTTGGATGCTAATAATTTAAGAAGTAAACCAAACTTTCACAGTTGCTCCATCATTCGCGAAAACCTAGGCGCCATACAAATGGACCGTTTAAAAGTGAAATACGACAAGCCGATTTACGTAGGATTTAGCGTGCTCGAGTTATCCAAAACTTTAATGTACAATTTCCACAACGGTTATATAAAACCAAAGTACAGGACAGAGTGAATTTGCTGTATATGGATACCGACAGTTTTATATATTAAATAGAAACGGACGATTTTTACGTCGATATTAAGCCGGAAATTAGCGAGTATTTTGATACGAGTGACTACGCTGCAGATAACGTCTATGGACTGCCTCAATTAAACAAAAAAGTGCTCGGTAAATTTAAAGATGAGTGTTCTGGGACAATAATTAAATAATTTGTCGGTATTAAAGCTAAATCCTACTGTATAGTCAAAGATAGTGATGAGCTCCCAATTAAAAAACTCAAAAGTGTGAAGAAAGATGTAGTGAAAAACGAAATAGACGTTAAAGAGGGGGTACAATTTTCAGCCCCGGATCTACGATTTTTTAAAACCGGGGCAGAAACCTAAAAATGGCGCCCCCCCTCTCCAACGTTTTACTAGATGGGTACATAAATATACTTTTAACACTTGCAATCTCAGTAGTTGTACATTCTTTTGATATAGTATCACCAAAATGACAGGATAATTTTTCAATTACCGAGTCTGCATAATGGTTAAGAAATATATCCGATATCTCATGTAGATTATCATACAATTTGCTATTATAAATTATCTCAATTGTTTCCTTTGGTTTATTATTTTTACCTAAAAATTTATTTATACCGGTCCAAATGTCTTTTGGGGTACATAAAGACAAATTAATATTATTGAAAACATGATAACGTTTTGCTATGGCAATATCTTTTTTGTGTTGTCTTTTCAATTGTTTATATAAATTTTCTAATTCAGCATTAAAATGTTTTATTTTAAATATATCTCTTAACAAATTACCGTTATCAATAATTTGCTTAGCAACCCATTTCTTAGATTTACTATACTGAGTACGAGACAATATTAACGGAAAACTAGCATTAAAACAATCTTGAACAGTTGCATAAAATATTTCAAAATGAGTATCGACATCAGCATTTACATAAACTGACTCATCTATATTGTTTACCATGTATAACATGAAATCTAAATTTAACTTGCTATAATTTCTTTTATAATTATTATTTGTTCGTTTAATTTCTTTTTCATTTTTAGTATCAAACGATAGTAACTGACCAGTGCGGTCTGATAATAACGTATGTAATATTTCAAAATCACTGAATAGAAAATCTCTATTAATTATGGTATAATCTATTCCAGTTGATGACGTATTAGTAATACGAGTAGCCTAGTTTACAGTGTTGATGCAATTGTATGATTCTATTACATTGTATAATCTAAATTTAGTACAATTATTGTTTAAACAGTCAATATTAAAATCACCCATGATAATTATTTTATTACTTTCTGGTTTTAAAAAACTTAAGAAGTCATTAAAATAGTTAAAAAATGCCTCCACATCACTATCCGGGGATCTATAAATTACACATGTTATATAACATTTAAAACCCCTTAATTTAAGTTTGACAACAGCACATTCAAATACTTTTTCTTTACAAATGTTAGAGAGACATACAGCATCACAATATTGTTTTAATTCCTTTTTAATCCAAATACTTACACCACCATGTTTATAGTCTTTTCGACAAAATTGTGCACTTAACAAGTATTCTTCAATATTTATATTTTCCAAATTTAAATTTGAACACCAATGTTCAGACAATAGAAGGATGTCAGTATTAAGATTAGCTGATATCACTTCAAGCTCAGAGATTTTGTTACATATTGATTGCACATTTTGATGCAGCATCTTAATTTGGTTACACTCTATATTTGAGTTACTAACTGAAACTGGCTAGTTGCCGACGAAAAATATTTTAGGTGATTATTAATTTTTTCCATAGTCGTTTCTTTAGAGCAGCGACCTATGTAAATCCACACTTTAGAGTCAATACATTGAAAATCATCACTAGTTGTGTCCTTTCCTCGAATAACATTTCTTTTCCTTTGCTTGTACGTGACAGTTTTAAAACCATCATTTTCATTCGGCCTATTTTCCGTACATCCTGGATCTTCACATTCTAGTTCCTTTGCTTCGGTTTCTATTGCTTGCCTTTCAACAATGTGCTTTTCTATAGTTTCTGCACCAGCCACTACTTGAGTACTGTGCATTGCCTTCATATGTTTTTACATTTTCTCAGCACTGAATACTACTTGAGCGTACGGTACATTGCCTACGTTAACCCTTGTTTTATTAACAGTTGCTTTGTTGGCAGGTTTTGCAGCCGTGGCATTTTTCATTGTACCAGATGGTAGATTATTTTCACTATTTCCCTGACGTTTCTCAACCATTGATTTGAGCAAGATTATTTTCTGCTCCAATAGTTCAATCCTTTTGGTTTTCTCTTTATTTTTTCGATAGATAAATTTAACTTACTTGTTATTATATCTAATTTTTTACCCATTGCAACTTGATTGTTAAATAACAGATTTATCTTTTCCTCTAATGGTATCGTACGAATGTATTCCACCAATGGTTTATTATCCGCCTTACTATCCGTTTCTGTGGTTGTAGAAACTTCCACATTGCTTTTTGTTGGTGAATTTTTGGAGGTTACATCGGTTCCACAACAATTACACATCCAATTTTTTATTTCACCACTCGTTTTTAAATTTGTTAACATTTCTTCCGCAACATTAACACATTGGGCGTGGAAGGAATTCCCACATTTTCCCGCACAATTTAAAATATCCACATATTTAGTAAATTTATTTCCGCACACATTACACGCACTACGTGTAACCGGCGCCATTTTTCTTAATTACCTTAAAAGCTGATTTAGTTCTAGCTGATAAAGCGTGGGAGCGAGTTAATTCGTTGGACGCAAATCTTGGCGAGAGAGCTGCTGCTTGGGCTGTAATGAACGCGATGAAGTCGAAAGTAAAACTAGGAATGGGTCATTCAAAGAAGAACAAAAAAGGACAGAAATTAATATTTGACGCTTGAATTCGTGATTTGAGAAATATATTGAAAAAAAATAAGCCGAAAACTATTAAGAACGCGATAAAATTTGCACTGAAAGTTGCGAAGAATATTTTCAAGAAGGACAGTCAAGTTACAACATCGAGAATCACTCCAATTCTAAAAAAACTGGTGGAATTTTACCATTCCTAGTTCCACTTTTTGCCGGCCTGTCCGCTGTAGGATCACTTGCTGGAGGTGCTGCTGGTGTTCCGAAAGCAGTAAATGCTTATAAAACAGCGAAGAAACAATTGGATGAAAATGAACGTCATAACAGGATGATGAAAGCAATTGCACTTGGATCCAAATCTGGAACTGGACTTTATTTGAAACCATACAGAAAAGATTTGAGACTTTACATCGAATCAAAAAACCGCTAAGCGAGCTATCCGATCGACCATTAACTGATCGCGAAATTTATCAGTTTGGAAACAAATATTTGTCCAATTTTCGTGGCGTGTTCATGAGAGATGATTTACCGAAACGTCCAAGGCGAAAGGAATGTGTGGAGTCGTCAATTTGGATAATTCATCGGGACCAGGAAGCCATTTGGTAGCGTACGCCAAAGATAACAAGAACGTCGAATATTTCGATAGTTATGGGAATTTACCTGCAGAAGTTGTGCAATATTTACATGACAATAATATTAAATATAATTATAACAGATATTAGAGTTAAGAACAATATAACTGTGGACATTTATGTCTAGAATTTTTATGTAATACCAATTATTTTCAATAAATATTTTTTTTAATTGAATTATTTTGTTTCATTTCTCATGTATACTTTAAATAAACCTGTGATATAGAATTTTCTCTCATTCGTATCTTAGGCACCATGTCGCTAACAGTAACGTTAAGTGGTTACTCATCTATATTAACGGCTGAATATTTTCCACCCATCGATTTACCGGGTGATTATGTATGCGGCTTGGTCAATTTTGAAACATACAACGCAGTGCCAAATATCGACGAAACAAATCATTTATTTCATTACGGTGATGATGAAGTGAAATTCATCGAGATACCTGTCGGCAATTATGATCTGGAAGATTTGGAGTTTCAAATAGAAGATAGGATACTAGAGAAGAGGAAACCGGGTGATAGCCCGCAACTTATACTTCGTGAAAATAACAATACGCTAAAAAGTGAAATAATATGTACGGAAACAATTCATTTCGATCAAGAACGAACAATTGGCTCACTACTTGGCTTCAGTAAGCGAAAACTTGCGGCTGGTCATTACCACTATTCGGATAAACCAACGAATATTATGAAAGTGTATCTGATACAAATTGAAACTAACATTACAACGAACAGCTACCTGAACAACGTTCCAGCACATAATATTTATTCGTTTTCGATTCAAGTTGAACCTGGGTATAAAATAAGCGAATCACCGAAAAAAGTTATTTATATGCCGGTGACCGTGAGACGGATAACATCTCTAGTTTTACGAATTGTGGATCAAGACGGTAATTTAGTGAATTTTCGAAGCGAAACAATAACAGTCAAGTTGCATTTGAAGTCGGCGTAAAAATGTTGGTATTTAAAGACGAAAATATGGTGCGACCAATCAGTCTACAACTTGCCACCAAGGTGAACGGATCGGTGAGGAAGAAGCAACAACGACCACGAAGAGAGAACGAATAATTTCTACGGCAACTGGGTTTCAAGCTGAAGAAGAAAAAATGAGCAGCATTTTAAGAATCAATATTGGAATCGATTTCGATCAAAGCATTTCAAACATCGAGTATCACTGCTATTTGCCGTTTCTAAATGCGTTTGGAAACAGCGACGAAATTCGAATCTGTTGTCAAAATCAAGATCTGATCCTGCTGCTGCACGAAAGTTGTCTATGTGGAAGGACAATTGCTGAAGAGTGATAAAACAGTATCGACTACAGCGGTATTATCTAACAATTCATTGGCGTACCTGTTTGAAGAAATACGATATGAACTGAACGTCGTGGAATTCGATCAATGCAAGTACCGACATCAACATTAATAAATTATTTGACATCAAACGAAAATGAAAGCAAACTACTCTACAACGCCGGATGGTGTCCGGGTGAAACAATTAAAATAACGGAAAAGGGCTACTTAAATTTCTGTCTACCATTGCCACGAATGTTTGGATTTCTTAACCATTACAAGAAAGTTATCATCAATGCGAAAGATCAACTAATTCTGACTCGGTCTCGGACGGATCACGATGCGGTTATATCACCAACGGATGACGTCACTTTGCATATACATAAAATGCAATGGATGGTTCCACTCGTTACAGTTGCAGGTGAATAGAAACTGAAGTTGTTGAAATATGTGGAAAATAATCGAGACATTACAATTGCTTTTCGATCATGGGATATGTATATACAGCCAACGATTCCAACGGCCAGACAGAACATTTGGACGGTGGAAACATCGACTCAGCTGGAGAAACCGCGTTACATTATATTCGCTTTACAAACCGATCGACGAAATAAAAAAGATAAAGATTCCAGTAGTTTCGATCACTGTGAACTTTCAGACGTTAAAGTATATTTAAATTCTGCGAAATACCCGTACATGGATTTGAATTTGGATTTCAATATAGATAGATATGCAGTTGCATATCACACGTATTCGAAATTTCAACAAGCATATTATGATTGTAAGAAGAATAAACCGCTTTTAAGCAAAACACAATTCAAGAATATCGGTCCAATCATATTCATCGATTGTTCTCATCAAAACGAATCATTGAAAAGTGGACCGGTGGATATTCGAATTGAATTTAAAACGTTGAAGGAGGTGCCAGAGAATACATCAGCATTCTGTCTTCTACTACATGATCGTGTGGTTCAGTATAATCCATTGGCGAATATTGTTACAAAATATGTATAAAAACACCGCAATCCGACTATAAATCAGCTAGTGTCGTTCTAGACAACGGACAATGAAGACTGGCGTAGTAATTGTTGACTTCCAAGGATTTCAAAATGCAACAAATGGGAAATTCTACATAAAGGAATTAGCTGTGTTGAAATTCGATTTTTCCGAAGAAAATTATGGTGAAGATTATGTGCTACAACACTATGTATTCATATCACCAATACCATTTTGCGGATTAAGTGAAAAAAATCAGCGCACAGCTCGTTGGTTGCGGAAAAATCATCATGGGTTCTCCTGAATGGATGGGCATATTGAATACGAGAAACTACCATACATTTTAATAAACAATCTGCATGGAACTCGAATCATTTATACGAAAGGAGAAGAAAAAGTGCGGTATTTAAAACGACTACTTCTATCAGCGCCCATCATGAACTTTGAAGAAATAACAATTTGTCCGAAGTTGGGAATCATAACATCAACAAACACTAGTCCTCGATGCGGCCATCATTCCGGAGCAACTTGCGCCATGGAAAATGTTGTATCCATATACAAATATTATTGTAATAACATTTAAATATTTTATTGTAAAATATTTCTTTTAAATAAATTTATTAAAATAAAAATATATGTTTTATTTAGAGGAAAACCTGTATAAACCTGTTTTCAGATAAAAATATACAATCATATGATAGAATTCATTTTTGCATATTAGACAGAAATCTCCGTTATTAATATCAGTATACCTTCTAATGACATCAGTTGACAATTTAACTGGGTTTAAAGCTGTTTTCAGATAAAAATATGATAAAATTATGAATCAAGGTACCGAGTTCCCTGTGGTTCAGACTAGCGACGCCATCTTTTAACTATCAAAAAGGATTTTCCGTGCCGTCTGTTGACAATTTTTCAAACTTACGCATAGGGATCGTTAGTATCCGGACGAGCAGCGCCAACTTAGAGTTTACAGAGTTCAAAGGTGGCTGCGCCATCTGTTGACAATTTTTCAAACTTGGTTCTGTAACAAGTAAACCGAGGACAGTTCAACCGCGACAGTTAAACCGCGACAGTTCAACCGACGACAGTTCAACCTGACGACAGATCAACCGACGACAATTCCACCTAACGACAGATTAGCCAATGACAATTCAACTTCACGACAGTTCAGCCTAACGACAGTTAAACCAAACGACAATTGAACCGTAGAACAGTTAAACCACAGAACATTCTAACTGCTTAACACTAATATATAAATTAACTAAATCCAACCTGAACTAACCCAACTCAATAAACTATAAACAAATCTAACGTAATCTAACCAAACCCAACCTAAACTAATCAAACTCAACAAATCATAAGTAAAAGTAACCTAACCTAACTATACACAACTTAACCAAATGAAACCTGACTTAACCAAGCCTAACCTAAACTAACTAAATTCAATAAATTATAAATAAACCCATCATAACCTAACCTAATACAACCTAACGTAACCAAACCGAACCTGAAGTAAAACAACTCAGTAAATTATAAAGAAACCCAACCTAATCTAACCAAAGCCAGCCTGAGTTCACTGAATTCAACAAATTATAAGCAAACTCATCTTAGCCTAATATAAAACAACCTAATATAACCAAACCCAACCTGAACTAACCGAACTCAATAAATTATAAACAAACCTAACTTAACCTAACCAAAACTAGCCTAAACTAACCGAACTCAACAAATTATAAACAAACCTAACCTAACCAAACCCAACCTAAACTAATCGAACTCAACAAATTATAAACAAATCCTACTTAACCTAACCAAAACCAGCCTAAACTAACCGAATTCAACAAATTATAAACAAACCCAACCTAACGTAACCAAATAACAGATTAACCTAACCAGACAACACCTAAACTAATCGAATTCAACGAAAGGTAACCAAATCCAACACAACCCAACCAAATAGTGTACCCTTAATTGTGTAAAGAGTCACCCTTGAAACTTGAAACTACATAAATACTTATTTAGTCTCAAGTCTCAAGGGAGGCAAATTTCATTGCTAGATAAAATTCAAATAATTTTGTTCTTATTAGTTAATAAATTGTACAACGGTTAAATTGTCTTCAGTTAAAATGTCGTTAGGTTGAACTGTCGTCGGTTGATCTGTCATCGGTCGATCTGTCGTTAGGTTGATCTCTCGTTAGGTTGATTTGTCGTCGGTTGGACTGTCGGGGTTGAACTGTCGCGGTTGAACTGTCTGCGGTTCACTAGTCGCGGCACCTTCAAACTTACACACAGGGATCGCTATTATCCAGACTATGAGCGCCAGTAGTGAATTTACAGGGCTCGAAGGTGGCTGCGCCAACTGTGAAGGAATTTTTGAATTCTTAGGTTCGGTTAGGTTAGAAGAAAATTTTGTTAGGTTCGATTAGGCTAGAAAAAATTTTTTTAGGTTAGGTTATGTTAGGTTAGGTTAGGTTAGGTTAGACCAAATTTCCTTTGGTAACTGATTAGTTTCCAACTAATAACTGGATAACTGGATAAGTGATTTTTTAAACCAAAGCAACCATGAGCAAAGCTGAATATATTTTTTGAACCTACGCATTACATACACCAAAGAGAAAGATCACAAAATTCTAATTTATATCAAATCGATATATTATTTTACCAAATATTGCCAACTATAATTACGCACTTTCATCATACGCCAACGAGCTGTCATTTATGACAATATAAAAAACCACCCTTAAATAATAATTGTGTTTTACACTTCTGAAAATTAATCAAAAAATATAAAAAAATTCTAAATATAGAGCTGATTGATTGATTCATTCAAATATCTATCATAGTTTCTGAGACAAAAGAAAATATCGTTAGGGGTTGTTACCCCCATGTCTCCCTTATAAGTGAAAATAGAGATCTAAAGTCACGGGTATCAGTACTTTGGGCCAAGAAACAATATCTAAAAGGTTAAACTATATCCAATGACGTCAGTGCAATTTTCATATGGTAAGTCTGCTAGACCCTTTGTACTGTAAAAATATGGTTAAAATTGCATACGTTGCAAATTATAAAAATTTTAAGAACTTATAAAATTTTGTCAGCCCTATGAAACAAGGTGAATATTTATGCAAGAGCTTGAAAAATTAACTACAACTTAATTTAAAATTAGCGAATGGAAATGAGATCGAGATACTACGTAAATTAAGAAATATAGTTTTTGAAAAGAGGAATTTTTGAAAAGAGTGCCGTCTCTACTAGATTTTCCCTAATGTATACTTAATAAAAATACCACTGTCATCGCATTTGCATAACATAGCGAATTTCCAAAGACTGGACACTGGTGGATCTCATATAACAACTTATATCCATTTAAAATAGTTTAGCTTTCTAAAAGTGAACAAATTTTCAAAATCGGAGATGATGCGTTCTTTAACGCGTGTTTTGTATTTTCGTAAGTGCTTTGTTTTGGTCTTCGGAAGTTATATACATGAAGTACTTACAGTGTTACATAAACGACAGCATAGTTACTGATTTGACTTTCTTTCGAGGGCAGTTTCCCTGTCTGGCTATTCCCTTTTTTCGATTTTCCCTAATTATCTCGAAAACTATAAGAGAGAGAAAAAACTCTATTAGACACAACACTTTATTTTTAAAGGGCTTTCGATCTACCTATTTAATTCTAGGGTTGGACCTACTGGAGGGGCTGTTCGACAGGTTAGGAATAAAAAAATATTTTTTTTATTATGTTGCACCCCTTGAATTTAAACGAAACTTTGTATGGTAATCAAGTACATTAAAATACTTTCTGGTTACATTTCTGTAACCAGCTCGTTATAAAAGAATTTAGTTCAGTGAAATTCTGAAATTCATTAAATTGATTAGTTCTAGCCAAAGAAAAGGTTTAAAATGAAACATATCTAGTTCACATTCAAATCTTGTCGTTTCCATCGTTTTCTTTATAGGTATTTCCTTTGCTACATAATCCTACAAAAATATAAAAAATTCTTAATCATTCGCCAATCATCCACTAATTGTCCCCCAGATTTGACAAGGTAGTGTACCTATCTCTCTGTAGACATACTGACTCCAGAAACAGATGATCGTTGTATGTAAAAAAGAGATAAGTTGTGATCGCCGTCTTTATCTCATCTTTTTTGTCATCACCTACACATCCTTGTCATGTATAGTAAAAGGAAAATCTTTTGTGACATATTATATTTACTCAAGCCAAAGAAGAAGCAAGCTTCAAACCAACCACTACTAATGAGAACTATATCACTTAGGAATAGAATAGATAAAAAGACAGTGAAGATTACTGAAATGGAGCAAGGTAGACGTCAAACTGTCTGCTCACTCGTTTGCCTGTGTACAAATATTAACCACGTATCTTGTTCGACGTTCTCTCCGAACAAAACAGTTTATTTATTCACTACTATAAAATACCGAATGTATTTATGTGTATATATATGGCCTATGTATATATATATATTATAAATGTGTGCGGCTGTGCTGGAAAGAACCTATATGCTTTTTATTAGAGTTTCGTGGTCAAAACCACGTAACTCTAATTATCTATTCACTAACGCATTCATACCAGTGGAGTTCAAAATAAAAATTAAATAAAGTAGGCAGTAAGGTATTTTGTATTTAAACAAACATACTCAGTGTAGTGTCAGAACATTACGCTGTGTTCTTCCTTTTTCATTTTTAATCCGAAATTCAACTGTGGTCTTTTACCGAATTTTCAAGTTGAAAATCCACCCGGTACTGTCATGGTGCGACTTGAGACCGAAACTACGATAAGAATTTGTTCTGAGGTGCTTAGAAACAGAAAATTATATTCACTAAAAGGCTATTGGCGGATAAGCATGGGTAGAAATGCCCCCGCACGAATTTTGTTGGTTTTTTTCTGCTAACTGCTTTCGATATAAGATTAAATTTACTGAGTTTCAACCCTTAAAAACTCACCCTTTGGGGGTTAAAAATTATTTTTTGCAAATCGAAAAAAAATTATAACTTTTGAATGGCTTGACGGATTTGGCTGAAATTTTTATATGTTTTAGATACCTCTATAGTGTAACTGAGCAAAATTAACAGCTTCCAAAAAAAATCATAACGCCTCCGCCCCCAAAATTATTTAATTTTTCAATATTTTTTTTCACCAACTTGTAGCTATGGTACAATCACCAAAATTTTTTGCAGTCTTCTTACTATGACCGATACAACATATACTTTTTCCAGAATTTTTTTCCGAGTGCATCATAGTTAACAAAATTAAATGTCCGAAAAGATTTTTTTTCGAGGTTATGTTCATTATACAATCACCCAAATATTTCTGCAGGCTTCTCACTATGATTGATAGAACATATAATTTTTCCAGAATTTTTTTCCGGGTGCATCATAGTTAACAAAATTAAATGTCCGAAAAATTTTTCTAGAGATACGTATAGGCTTCCGGGTACTCAGTCGATCGGGAATCGCTTGCAAGTTTTGAATATGTTCATAAAAACGTTTGTGAGTGCGTAGTTTTCGAAAAAAAATTATTGCAAATGAGACTGAGAAATATTTTTTTAGACGTTACGTCCGCTTTACATTCACCAAAATATTTTTAAATGTCTTTGATTCTATTTGATGCAACATGTTATTGCACATAGCAAGTTACATATTTTGATAGAACATATGATACAATATTATAACTACATATAACAGTAAGTTCTGTTAATTATTGAAGGTCGGATTAAATGAGCGGGTCAGACAACCAAGATTAAGATACTACATAGAAGTTTACCCAAGTTTAATAAAAAAAGTATCTGTCGATATATTATATTAAATATTATTCTTCATCAGTCTCATTTGTAGTAATTGTTATCTTGATGGGTTCAAAAATTGATGATAGGTGTTCGGCTGATCGAGGAATTTGAAGATTTGAGTCGTCTATTTCCTTTTTTGAAAACTACGTAATCACAAACGTTTTTATGAACATATTCAAAACTTGCAAACGATTTCCAATCGACTGATGTGAGTACCCGGAAGCCTATACCTATCTCTAAAAATATATTTTCTGACATTTAATTTTTTTAACTATAATGCACCCGGAAAAAAATTCTGGAAAAATTATATGTTGTATCAATCATAGTGAGAAGCCCGCAGAAATATTTTGGCGATTGTACAACAAGCATGACCTCGAAAAAAAAAATGTTTTCGGACACTTTATTTTTTTTTATCTATGACGCACCCGGAAAAAAATTCTGGAAAAATTATATGTTGTATCGGTCATAGTAAGAAGCCTGCAAAAAAAATTTGGTGATTGCACCATAGCTACATGTTAATGAAAAAAAATATTGAAAAAAAAGACAATTTTTTTCGGAGGATTATAATTTTTTTTGAAGTTGATAATTTTTTCTGAGATACACTATATAAGTGTCTAAAACATAAAAATTTCAGCCAGATCCGTCAAGCTATTCAAAAGTTATAAATTTTTTTCGATTTTCACAAAATAATTTTTAACTCCCAAAGGGTGAGCTTTTAAGGGTTGAAACTCAGTAAATTTCAATCTTATATCGAAAGCAGTTAGCAGAAAAAAATGAACAAAATTCGTGCGGGGGCATTTCTACCCATGCTTATCCGCCAATAGTCTTTATATATATATATATATATATATATATATATATATATATATATAGTAATAACATAAATATAGTAAAAATAGTAATATATATATATATATATATATATATATATATATATATATATATATATATTACTATTTTTACGAAATTTGGTGACAATATTGTAAGATTGTAAGTTTCAAACGCTTGGATGAGCTAGACATGTCAAAGCCACACTTTGGGTTCCTAGGAAAATTGGACAACAAAGAAAAATGAAAACAAAAACAAAAATCGAAACAAAAGAAAAATGAAAACTTTAAACAAAACCAAAACCGTTATCACCGAACACGTGCTTCAAGATCGGACTTGGGGTTGAATTTGTGCCCAGCATTATTGCTGTAGACTTTATGCCAACCTCAGTCAGACAATACTGGGTGAGGTTCACCTACACCGGCTTTATGCAAAGTATGAGATGCTGTGGAAAGGTAATGCGCCAAACCATTCCGTAAAAATTACCGTAGTACATTCACGGCCGGGTTCGTCACACCACTTCTTTTAATGGTTTACTGGCTAGTGTGAAGTTAGCACCTCATTTTTTAGTACCGCAAAATTCAGTGATAGTTCTATTAGCACCCACAATAATTCTACAGTTCCTCATAGGTTTTATAAAAACTTCCGCCTAATTAGTCAAAGAAAACGCAAGACAAAAATATGAGTTGCCAAACTTCCGTGGCACCGCAACTTCCCCAAAAAGTAGTTTTAGACACAAAATCCTATTGTTCTAGAATAGTTCTATAGTTCCTAATATGTATATTTTAGCTAAATTGAAACTCAGTGACTGCACCGCACTGGTAATGGGTGCCGTACCCCAAAAGTAAACTAACAGTTTACTGTCGGTTTTAACGAACTTTTAGGTATATTCCTATAGTAATGTAATAGTTTTATCGATGTGAGTCACTTTTGCCGGGAGTTCCGGCCTCTAAATATTTTTTAATAATTTTTTAAATTTTGCTCTGGCACCGCACTTCAAGAATAAACTACCAGTTTGCTGGTAGTTCTGGTCAAGTTTTTGACATATCCTCATAGTTTTACAATAGTTCTAGCAAAGTGAGTCATTTTCGTCGAGTAAATAAAGGAGTTCCGACCTTTAATTATTTTTTAATGATTTTTTAAATTTTTCCCTAGCACCGCGCCTCAAGAATAAACTACCAGTTTGTCAATAGTTCTGCCCAACTTTTTGACATATTCTCATAGTTCGATAATAGTTCTATCGATGTGAATCACTTTCGTTGAGAGTTCCGGCCTTTAACAATTTTTTAAAAATTTTTTAAAATTTCGCTCTAGCAACGCACCTCAAGAATAAACTACCAGTTTGCTAGTAGTTCTGGCCAAATTTTTGACATCTTCTCATACTTCTGCAATAATTCTATCGATGTGAGTCACTTTCGTTGAGAGTTCCGGCATTTAAATATTTTTCAATAATTTTTTTATTTTACTCTAGCCCCGCCCCTCAAGAATAAACTACCAGTTTTCTAGTAGTTCTGGCCAAATTTTTGACATATTCTGATAGTTCTATAGTAGTTCTAGCGGAGGGAGTTACTTTTATGGAAAGTTCCGACCTTTAACTACTTTTAAATAACTTGATAACTTTTGCTCCAACACCGCACCTCAAGAATAAATTACCAGTTTGCCAATGGTTCTGGCCAACTTTGTGACATATTCTCGTACTTTTGCAATAGTTCTATCGATGTGAGTCACTTTCATCGATAATTCCGACCTTTGAATATATTTAAATAACTTTTTAAATCTTGCTCCAAGTAATAAGGTGGGTGGACGACGAGACGAACTTTAATAATATTTAAACGTAGATTATAATTTGTGGAAGCTCCTGTCGGACGAACGAATCACACCATCGTCATTATTTGTGATTGTTAAAATGTTTGTTTGTCCGATTCTAATCCAGAGGTACTTTGTGGGTGTTGATAAATGAAAAAAACTTTTCATTTCACCGTATTAAAACGAACTTCATTTTATTAAATAAAGTCTGTTGCACGTTACAATAAAAAAACAAAAAAAAAACAACATCAACAAAAACAAAAAATGAATTTTTGAAAAGATGTGAACAAGTAAAATTGAACTTGGGCCGTGCAACTACTGTTTGTAGTAAAGCGAATATGCTTTACGAAACTTAAACCGCAATTGTGATACAACACCAAAAACAATACATTAAATAAGTTGTCGCTATTCGACACTACTATCATCAGTTCAATACATCACACGCGCCACAAACGCTTTAGTTGAAAAACGACAACCAGTCATCTCTCGGCACCACCGAAACCCTCTCTTGGCAGTGGACAAACTATACTGGTGACCATCACTGCCGCCAGATGACACGTCGACACAAACATGAACCCAATGGTGTAGGTCAAGCAGACAATATTACATACACGTAAATAATTTTGCCTAAGTTGATTGCAAGTTACTTGTCGCCATTACAACCAGCACCGCACCTTCAGGGGGAGGGGGTAACGTTAATTCAACATAAAAAAGGCCCATTTTTAAAATTTTTACCAGACGCTGCAGGTAATATAAATTTAATTAATCGGTCGTAACATTATAGTAAATACAACATGTGAATAATATTTCTTTAATTTTTTAAAACAAAATATAAATAATTAATCCAACGGCAGCAAATTTCGGAGGCAAAAAAAGTTGTCTGTTTGTGAAAAATATAACTCATTAGTGGATCTTCCGAAATAAAAAAAAAATGATATCATTAGATAACCGTTTTCCTCAGGTATCTCTGGGAGGAAATTTTTTTTCGATTTTTAGTCGAATTTTCTCTGGAAAATTAAACTATACGAAAAGAACGGTGAGAGACGAGAGGCGAGAATAAGGGCGCTATCCGTTTTCGGATCCGTAGAACACGATTCTGTAGAAAAAAATGTTTGATATATATATATATATATATATATATATATATATATATATATATATATATATATATATATCAAAATTTTAAAACTCTATCAACATACCAAATTTCAAACCTCTACGTTAATTCTGGGGGGCTGTGGGCGTGTTAGATCCAGTCAAAATACTTTTTTCCCCTTCTACTCCCTCCAAATCATCCTAGGAGGCTGACTTTTGGATATGTTATAGAAAATTGACCGAAACATTATTTCCAAACGGTCTGGAAAAGTTTTATTGTTTTGCTGCCTCCCACCACCCCCTTATAATTTGGGTCGGATCCAAAATTTGACCCCAATATGATAGTATGGTTGTGCATCGGATGAGCCCCACTTACGAAATTTCAGCTCTTAACTTCCATACCTGACAAATTTTGGATCCGACCCAAATTTTAAGGGGGTGGTGAGGGGCAACACAACAATAAAACTTTTCCAGACCGGTTGGAAATAATGTTTCGGTCAATTGTCTACAACATATCCAAAATTCAGCCTCCCCCACAGCCCCCCAGATTTAACATAGAGGGTTGAAATTTGGTATGTTGTTAGAGTTCGTACTTGGGGTCTACTTTTTGGAGGTTTTAAAATTTTACTCCCACCCCCACCATTTTTAAGCTACAATTTTATGATTTTTCGACGTTTTCGAAGTTTTTACCACTCGCACAGGTCACCCAAATAAACCTAGAGGGCTGAAATTTTGTATTCGGATCATTCAGTTAGTATCAAGGAGGTGCCTTTTGGGGGTCTCAACTTTTAAACCTTCCCCCCACCATTTTTATACCAAAAAGAACATGATTTTTCTTGTTTTTTAACAGTTTTGTTCGGGTCAAAATCTCCCCAAATAATCCTAGAGGGCTGAAATTTTGTTTATACGTTGAGATAATAGCCAGCCACTGCTTTTTGGAGATTTCAACTTTTAACCCTTACCTCCACGATTTTTACGCCAATATTTCCTTGATTTTTTTGCTTTTTTCTAACATGTCTAGAGACACTCTAAGGAAACCTAGAGGGCTGAAATTTTGTACGTGTTTTGAGTTAGTATCCAGCTTGTGCCTTTTAGGGATTCCACATTACTTTTTCCCCCACTTCTCCCATTTTGACACCGGAATTCAATGGTATTATTAAATGTGTTTTAAATGCATTATTTTTATTCTAATACAAGTAGGCGTATAGTAATTTTAAAAATTTAAAAAAAAAATTAACTTACTTTTATAACAAATGCAATATACGAGTATAAATATTAAGTAATTTAAAAATGTTATTAAAGTCACTGTTTATTTATAAAGTAGGAATTTTGGATTTTTATTTATAAAATAGAAATTTTGGATTTTTTTGGAAAGAAAAAATATCTTCATAAAGGCCTTCCAGTTTACTATTTAAGGTCCTTTTTTAATATTTAAAAATAAAATACAAAGGCAATTGACGGGTAAGCATGGGTAGGAATGTCCTCGTACGAATTGTGTTGGATTTTTTCCTGCTAACTGCTATCGGCACAAAATTGAAATTTACTGAGATTCAGCCCTTCAAAACTTAAAACCTTTTTTTAAAGCCTCGATCAGCCGGACACTCATAATCAGTTTTGAAACCACCAAAATGACAAATCGCTTGTAGACTTTCAATCACATTTTGCTTGAGACATTCAATACCGAAGGTGAAGAGAAAAATTCGATATTCGTGATGGGGCCCCGCTGCTCACGGCTTTTTTTAAATTTTTGGTAACACTTGGAAGTGAAAACACCGATTTTTGTCTAAAAAATTGACTTATTTGTTATTGTAAAATTAATAATTATGAAAAAAAATCTTCCAGGAATACCTGGTCGTTTATGTAAAGAAGCTGTATACAAAACAATGGGTCAAGTAGATTTTGATTTAAACTGTTCACCGGTTTCAGAAATGACAAGTGTCAGAAAATCGCTTAAGTTTTATATACCTGAAAATCCAATAATAAATATGAAAATTTTTTTCATAACCACTTCATTGGTTAAAGACCCATCGATGAATAAAAGAATTTAGAGATTCCGATAGCACAAAGCTACGTATCTGCTGGGAGGGTTACAAATACGTATCGGAGCAACAAACGCTCAAAGTTCTATATCTTAGTTAGTATTACTCTGATTTGTTTCCAATTTTGACACAACAATCTTAAGATGTTGTACAATCATATGAACCAATAAATAAGTGAGAAAAAAATTTTAAATACGTTACCCCCACCCCCTAAGAATAAACTACCAGTTTGCTGGAAGTTCTGACCAATTTTTTGACATATTCCTTGTTGTGCTACTCTGGTTCGTCTATTGAACGCTACCGGAGCAATCAACGTTCCCAATTTGTGGATTGTCCAAAAATAAGAAAACTAAAATTTCAAACAATTTTTATTAAACAACTGAAGTATGGAATGACAATTTTTCAATGTGATTGATATTTTTCTAAGGTCGATTTGATTCCACTAGTCCCAATTCCAAGTTCAAGTCCAATTGTGATTCCACTGATTCCAATTCCCAAGTCCAACTTGATTCCAGTATTCCAGTTCCAAGTCCAAGTCCAAGTTTGATTACACTAGTTCCGACACCTTGATTATCCACTGTTATCCACTTCGATTGATTACGCACTCTGAATTCCAACTGTCTTTAATGGCCAGGTGGGTCATGCTTTTATACTGCTGTTGGAGCTGACGTGGGTTGTTTTTCTAGTTACGTATTTTGTTGTCGTCGTAGTTGTTTTGATATGGTAGAACTTCTCGATTCTTCTAGAACATTCCACCATTACATAAAAATAAAAGAAATCCTGCGTTAGGAAAAAACAAAAAAGACGTAGTTGCCCTGGGTAGCGGGCATTGAACCCGGGCCCTCAGTATCCGTGGTCGAACTCGTTTGCCGCTGGGCTATTGGTGCGCCGAATGGACTAACGCTTGTGGTAAAGACTTTCTGTCGATTCATATGGCCTTGTGCATCATACTGTAGCGTTGTGTTTTACCCTACGCAATTTTGAGTACAGTAGGGCCCCAAGATCCCATAGTTCTATAATAATTCTAGCGAAGTGAGTTACTTTAATCGAGAGTTCCGACCTTTAACTACTTTTGAATAATTTTTTAAATTGCGCTCCAGCACCGCACATCAGAACAGACATTTTATAAAATTAAATTAAAATTTATTTAAATAATAATTAATTTCTACCTAAAAATTTGTAAAAAAATACCAGAAAACTAAATAATTGTGAACTAAATAATGAAAACTATTATTTAAAAATAGTAAAATTAACTTTATTATTAATAGTAAAATTAAATAGTAATTGACCAAATGGTCACAAATGGCGATCCATACCAGAACCATTCCATACCAGAACCATACCAGAATCCATACCATTCGAAAAGGACCACTTGGAGAAATAAAGAATTCAATGGATATCAAATGATCATTGTGAGGATACGAACAAGAATAAGTTAGCAAAGATAGAAGAGAGAACAAAAATTGTTAAAACGCAGATTGAATTATAGTTGTTATCATCGAAACAAAAAGAAGTGTAGTGTATTGTTTAAGGTAAATTTGGACTATTTTATTAAATAGACATAATTGTTTTTATTAAAAATTGAATTTGCTTTAATAAACTAAATAAAATGAATATATTCAAAAGGAGATAGAAAATTTGTATCAACTTCTTTATAACGTTTTATAAAATTAAATTACAATTCATTTAAATAATAATTAATTTCTACCTAAAAATTTGTAAATAAATACCAGACAACTAAATAATTGTGAAGTAAATAATAAAAATTATTATTTAAAAAATAGCACAATTTTATTTAATATTTGATAATTGACGAAATTGTCGCAAGTGCCACTGAAATGATATCTTATCTTAAAGTGTGTGGCTATGCCAGTTTAGAAAGTTATTAAAAAGTAGTTAAAGGTCGAAGTTCTTAACGAAAATGGTTCACATTGATAGAATTATTGCAGAACTATAAAGACATTCCAAGAAGTTGGCTGGAACAGCAAACATACACTTTATTCCTGAGGTGTGGTGCTAGAACAAAATTTTAAAATAGTTAATAAATAGTTAAAGGCTGGTATTCTCACCGAAAATGGCTGACATCGGTAGAACTATTCTGGAAATATCAAGAAATTGATGGAAACTTCAAACTAATACTTTATACATGGTGTGCTGTACCAGACTGAAATTAAGAAAAATAATTTAAAAATAATTAAAGATCGGAACATTCACCGAAAATGTCTCACATCGATAGAACTTTTGGAGAACTACTAGAATATATTAAGAAGTTGGCCAAAACTACAAGAAAACTGGTAGTCTATTCGAAAGGTACGGTGTTGAGCAAAATGAAAAAAGTTATTTAAAAGTAGTTAAGGGCCGAGACTGATGACGCGAATTTTCAATTTTGGAAATTTGCTAAAATTATTAAAAAATATTTAAAGGCCGGAACTTCCGACAGAAGTGACTTATATCGACAGAACTATTGCAGTACTATAGAAATATACCTAAAAGTTTGTTAAAACTGACAGTAAACTGTTAGTTTACTTTTGGGCTGCGATGCTGGCACTGAATTTTAAAAATGTTTTAAAAATAGTTAAAGTATAGAACTTTTGCTAAAATATACATATTAGAAACTATAGAACTATTCTAGAACAATAGGATTTTGTGTTTAAAATTGTTTTTTGGGAAGTTGCGGTCCCACGGGAATTTGGCACCTCATATTTTTGACTTTCGTTTGCTTTGACTAATTAGGCGGAACTTTTTATATAACCTATGAAGAACTGTAGGACTATTGTGGGTATTAATAGCATTATCACTAAATTTTGCGGTGCTAAAAAATGAGGTGTCAACTTCACACCAACGGTTTGTTGTTGTTATGTATAAAAAAAATTTCCATATAAAATACAAAGAATTTGGGCTGGAAAGGGTTAATAAAATTGAAATAATGTTGAAAAGTAACTGTAATTAACATGACTTTCAAAATAATATCGAATTTTCGTACACATATTTATAAGTACGAATTTCAAAACCTGGAATTAAAACACACAAGAAAAAATCAATCATCAATCTTTTCCCAATTCATTTAAATTCAGAAACAGAAAATGAAGTTCTAGAAAGTGCTATAAAAGAAAATGTACTTCCATTCTACATAAAACCTATGACATGATTTTGCCACCTTATAATTTCTCATCATCAAACATTTTCTAAAAAGAATTAAAATCTTGATGAGTTTTTTATTCTTTCTCACTCATACGCTCACTTTCAAGTTCTTGTTTCATTTATCAACTAATGGAACTAGGGATTCGATTACTCATCACTTTTCTCTTAATCATTATATGAGTGGCCCGGTCAATAGCACCTCTCGATGTAGCAAACACGCCAAGCAGTTAGTTAGTTGATGATGGTGTGACGGGTATTAGTTGAGGCGGCAATACAGGAGATAAGCAATTCTTTTAAAATATCTTTTTCACCATGTACAAATAAATGGATGATAATATATTATCGTACAAAAATATAGGAACAATTTAAAAAAAATATTATTTTAGGCAAAATATGAAAACTTAACACATATACGTAAATTAGTGCCTAAAAGAGTGATTCTACTTTTTGATATCTACAAACTGACCTTTGGCATTAGACATTTTTTTAAATTATTTGACAAGTGTCAGTACTTATAATATAATCTGCTGTACTGATATCATTCTTACACAAAATTCTTTTTTCTTTGGAAATGTATTAACCGTCCTTCTTAAACATGAAACTAACATAAAATCCATAAAGAATTTCCATTATCGCCATTAATAATAATAGTAATAATAATAATAATAATAATCGCCTGGTTGAGTCAAGAAAGTCTTTTCCCGGAGAGGATTCATGCTGGCTATACAAGATCAAGTAATTCGTACAAAGAATTACTCAAAATACATACTTCGTGACTCGTCAATAACATCTGACTCATGCCGGAGATGCCATTCCAAATCCGAAACGATCTAACATATCACAGCTGCCTGTACTCAGCTCGCTCAGTCTGAATACAAACACCGTCACGACCAGGTTGGCAAAATTATGTACCAGAAACTAGCGGTTAAGCTGGCACTTTATAACCGATAAAACCCCTTACTACAAACTTACACCAAAAGTAGTAGTGGAGAATGACTCCTGTAGACTTTAATAGGACCGGTCGATTATTACAGATAAGACCATAAATCATAATCGACCAGATATCACCTTCGTAATGAATAAAACTAAGACCACCTATCTGATCGATATTGCGGTTCCAAATACACACAACTTACAAAAAACACACGCAGTTAAATTGGAGAAATACACTGACCTCGCAGCCGAAATAAAACAACAATGACGAATGGAACATGTCCACATTGTTCCAATGGTACTCAGTGCCACCGTGGTCAAGTACGGCAGCTCCTCAGTAATACGAATCCGACTGCGACATGTGAAAGCACAAGATCTGCTTCTTCTCTATCTGAGTCATCTGCAGTCAGCGAACAACACACTGACACTGATGAGTACAGACACACAACACACATACATAAATACACAATACACTAACACTGAAAAACAAACACTTAACACACATACAGATCCAGATTCGTCTGTCTGATGGAAAGGGAGGATCGATCAACTGCCACACTGTCACTGTTACCGCACTGGTGCACAATCCTCCCTAACCCAATAACACACAAGGTCCGACGACCTCTGTACCATCTAAACGCGCAATTCCAGAAACACTCGATCTTAATGAGCAAATTGATGCACCAGAACACATTTACACCAAGAAACGTAAAATATAACGACACATTCGCACACATACACGAACACACACACAAACACAAACAGTCTTTTCCCTTCCCTCTGTTTCTACTCCTACCTATCCTCTGAGGACACGAAAACGAACTAGGCTATCACAGCCGTCTGTTATTGAGCCAACATCTACGCTCCCACAAAAGTCTCGTCGTACGAACCAGTATACACCAAAATAGACGCATAACACCTCGTTTCAAGCAACAACAACAACAATATAAGGAGTGATGTGACAAACCCGTCCGTGAATGTACTACGGTACTTTTACGGATTGGTTTGGCACATTACCCTTCCACAGAGCCTAATACCTTGCATAATGCCGGTATAGATGAATGTTACCCAGTACTGTCCTACTGAGTAGTGAGCGCCAGGTTGGCGTAAAAGTCTATAATAATAATAATAATAATTTATTGTTAATCAAAACTGGTATACAGTTAGTAACACTGTCCTATAAAAATAAGAGTTTAAGTTAGTCATTAACATTTTTAAAATACAGTAGAACCTGTTTAAGTTGGACACCCGCGGCGCAATCAAAAACTGTCCAACATAAACAGGTGTCCAACATATGCAAAATACCAAAATCATCTACGCTTAGTAATTTTAAGGTTAACACTAATTTAGAATATAATGCAAAATTAATTATTTTTAAAGTAATACATACACACATCTACGTATCAATATTTATTGAAATAAACTATCGAATAACAATCGTAATACATACTTATTATAGATATTTAAACATTATCTTTCGTAAAAAAATCACTTATCTTAGTTTGTTTGGATACAATTTTTAGGAAAATTTTGCTTTCTAATTTGCTTCGAATTTTGAATAAATCTTCTAACAGTTCGCATGGGTTTTCAGTTAAATACTTAATGGCGGTATTTATACCGTTCAAAGCTTCTTCAGGGGTTGTTGGTTTCTCCGCTACTTTCTCGCACTCGTCACTAGATTCTTCGATTTCTTGTTCCTCGTCTAGTTGTAAAACATGTTGAAGAACGTCTTGATGTGTATTGAAGACATGATCGTGTACCTCGAAGTAGGCATCGGCGGTGATCATTTCTTCAGCAGTTTGTAACTGATTTTGAAACTCTGGAGGTAATAATTTAATTGCATCGCGAAGTTCTGAATCAGGGTCTTCATTATGATCCCCTTCATTTGCTTTTGGAATACTAAAACCAGCTCGTCTAAAACACTTAACAATTGTTTCCGTAGATACAGCTTGCCATGCTTCGCTGATCCATCGAATTGCATCCAAAACCGTGACTGAGTTGATAAATTGCTTGTGGTTGTTAGAAATTTCAGATTTAGCAACTAAACACATAAGCAAACTTTTGCGGTAATAAGCTGTCATAACATAACTAACACGTGTTTTGGTCACGTGTAAAATACATGAGTGTCCAACGTAAACAGGTCAAAATATCAAAAATCATTTTAAAAAACTGTCCAAATTAGACAGGTTTCCAACATATAGAGGTGTCCAACTTATAAGTATTAATATGCATTTAAAACAATGTAATTTCGCCAGGCCAATTGAAAAGTGTCCAACTTGAGCAGGTGTCCAGTATACAGAGGTGTCCAACTTGGCAGGTTTCACTGTAGTTACTAATTACCTGTCAGATGTAACAACACCTTAAGCCAAAATACTACTGCCTTATTTACCGAGCCCCCAACACCTTTGGCTCAGCCGACTTTAAGTGGTTCCGCGGAGCATCCTTTGGCGACCACTAAAGCTGGTAAGAAGCGTATGCAATGGACGGATGAACCGAATGAATTCGTCGTACGCACATACTTCGAAGTTACTAGACTTGAAACGGACAAAACTGGTTGCCGTGCGAAATTACATCAAGATTTATAGGATTATACATATTAGATTATACCAAATTGCATCCCTCCTTCCCTCATAAACACATTTAAAACACAAGTTCAACGTCAATTTGCGTAAAATGAAGAAATGCAGGCTGTCAGCCCACCAGAAATGGGGAGCTCCACACAAAACGACAGTCAACAACTTATCGATAATGAGCCTTACCATAATAAGACAGCAGTAAACGATACCTTACTGCAAGAGATCGAATTGGAATTTAACACAGCGCTTACTGAATTTGAAGGGACGGACTCCTAATAGGCACTTGTTGCCTAAACAACACACCTCACGTAGATTGGTTGAGTTTGTTGAGTAATTAAATAATATTATACTGTCTAAACACCTGGACACTTGTGACAACCTTATCGAGTTACACACAGCTATCTACTGTGGAGTCGTTGCAGCTATACGTTGTAACGGTTGTGATGTAATACCATCTGCAGCGCACAACTCGAAGGAGTAAATAATTTCACAATAGTTTGAGCTTGTTGGGTCTCCGAAAATATATATATGTCACTATGCAAAAGGCAGTGATCATAAACACGTGTCGTATAGTACGGAAGTTCCTCAGTAATACGAATCCGACTGCAATATGTGAAAGCACAAGACCTGCTTCTACTCCATTTGAGCCATCTACAGTGAGCGAACAACACATTGACACTCATCTTACAGACACACAACACATATACACAAACACACAACACAATACCATTGAAACACAAACACTTAACACGCATACAGATCCAGATTCGTCTGATGGAGAGGGAGGATTGATCAACTGTCGCACTGTCACTGTTACCGCTCTGGTGTAGCCTCTCCAACCCAGTAATACACAAGGTTCGGCAACCTGTATGCCATTTAAACTCGCAATTCCAGGAACACCCAATCTTAATGAGAAATTTGATGAACCAGAACACATTTACACCAAGAAACGTAAAATAGAACGACACATCCGCACACATAAATGAACACACACATAAACAGAAACGATCTTTTCCCTTCCCTTTATCCCGATTCCCACCTATCATCTGAGGACACGAAAACGCACTAGGCTATCACACTGCCCAACTAAGCAAAAGTGCCGTAAGTGCAAATTTTCGAATTTTGAGTTATGTATCATTTCGGACGTTTTGGACTACGAGGAATCCACTGAACTTGTCAAAAATGTTATAGCTCCAACCGTTACGGAGCTACAGACTTTGAGCTTGCCGTATGTACACTAAAATGATGTTATTACTAAGTAAGAATGCCGTAAGTACAGCCTACTAAGCAAAAATGCAGTAAATCCAATGGACATACGGCACTCTTGCTTAGTTTGCTGCATATGCGGTATTTATGCTTAGTAGATGTAAAACTTCTGTTGTACATACGACATTATTACAATATACGTTTGATAATTTTTGTTATGTTTGTTTGTTGATTCAACGGTCATTCTATTTGTTGCTGCAGATAAGTGAGCATATTTTTTGTGAACTTTAAAGTAATTTGTAGTGATGAATTCGTTACCAAAACAGTTAATTAACTTAACCAGTGAAAATCAGGCTAATGCAGTTGAGCTACGTATGGAGGTTGAAGAATGTAAGGCCTCCACATCAACAGAACTTGGTAAAATTCATAATAATGAGCTTTTATCGATAACAGATCCTGTAAACGATGGTTTTAATACTATTTTAGGTAGTATTTCTGAAGAAGACAATGAAGTACTCGTTTATGATTTAAACACTAATGCAATAATAGCCAGACGAAAAGAAAACAGTAATAATTCAGGATTACGATTTGAGGAAAGTTTTGTAAACTTAGAATCCGATAGCACTTTAGAAGATGAACAAAGCAATCTAGGTTTATATAATACATCTATTGAAAATAAAGAAAATGAATTAAGCATAGGCCTGGGTGAAAACAAGTCTAATGAGGGTACTGAATTTAGGCAGAACACCGCTGAGACTTCAGTTTGTTATGGTTATGCAGGTGAAAATAAGAAAAAAAGGAAAAAATTTGATATTAGTTTAAAGGAACGAAAAAAAATTAAAGTTGAAGAATTAAAAGTTAGCCACTCAGTGGTGGAAAATCCATGTAACGGACAAAATTTATGTAAAAGAAAGTGCATTCAAAATATTATTGGAGCAAGGAGAGAGGAAATTAATAAACAATTTTGGAGTATGTCATGGTCTGAACGCAGAAATTTTGTATTTTTATCATGCCAAAAGCTAAATGTTAAGAGAAGGAGAATTAAAAATAGTGAAACTGAGAAAAGAAAATTCACCATAAAATACCATTTAACAGATGCTAATGGTCAAAAGCATGAGGTATGTAAAAAGTTTTTCCTCATAACATTAGGCTATAAAGTCAATAATGATAAATTTGTTTATTATACACTTACTAATACTTCTGAAGACGCTATAATGCCACCTCATGATCGAAGAGGGAAAAATCCTTCAAAAAATAAGGGACCTCATCAAGAAATCATCGCGCACATTGAATCGTTTCATCCAACGATCTCACATTACAGAAGGGAGCATGCTCCCAATGTGCGCTACCTACCATCTGATGTCAACATCGTTATAATGCATGAAGATTTTCTTAAAAAATATCCTGAATATAAAGGTAGAGTTTCCTATGATTTATACAGGCGAATTGTTAAGGATCAACGTATTTCATTTGCTCAATTAGGGCATGAAGAGTGCGAAAAATGCGAACGATTTTCCCTTCATCAACACACCAAGGACACTTTAGATCCTTCCTGTGAAATTTGTGTGGGGTGTGAACAACATCATGAATTAGTTGTTGCAGCAAGAACAGCATACAAAGTTTTTTCGGAAGCTGAAATTTAGGATGACACAATTTGCTTTTCAGGAGATATGCAAAAGATTATTATGCTCCCAAGAATAGAGATGTTTAAGAAAGTTTTGTTTATCAAACGTTTGATAGTTTATCATGAAACCTTTGCTCCTGTAGGAAAGAAAAAAAAATTGAAACCCCATGCACTACTATGGCACGAAGGTATTTCCGGTCGTAATAAGGAGGACAATATAAGTGCGCTTTACATGTTTTTAAAGAAACACAGAGATGTAAAAAAAATTATTCTCTGGCTAGATAATTGCTCATCCCAAAATAAAAATTGGTGTTTATTTACCTTTTTAGTGTATATTATAAATTCATCTGATATTGCTGCTGAAGAAATCATTTTAAACTATTTTCAACCAGGACATTCATTTATGAGTGCGGACAGCTTTCACCATCAAGTGGAAAAATCATTAAAAGCACAAAGAAAAACATATGATTTTGAAGATTTTGTGGTGGCAGTAACTAATGCGAATTCTGTAAATGTTGAAGTGGTTCAAATGCAATATTTTGACTTCTTTGACTGGCCTGATTTAACATCTCAACAAAAATTAAAGAAATCATGTGGTAGATTATATTTAAGTGACATCGTTCATGTAAAAGTACTAAGAGGAGAGTATGTTTTGTATTGCAAAACAAACTATGATGAAATGTGCCCTTACCAAGAACTAGACTTTTTGCAAAAAAAGGCCATGAAAGGGATAAACCTTCCAAAGTCACATGAATCACCGTGTGGATTTCCCCAAGAGAAGAGGGATAAAATTTTGGAATCTTTAAATGAAGTTCTTCCTGAAAATCGAAAAAGATTTTGGAAAGATTAACCAGTTTGCACTTAAGGAATAGGCCTATTAATTAAAAAAATGTATTTGATATTAAGCAAATGAATTTTAAAAAAAGAATAAACATTATTTTCTAAATACATGTACTTTCAATTAATTATTGAACCTGAATTTGTAACTCATATTCTCACAGGGCTAAAAATATTATCTTATAGTTTATTTAGGGCTCTGAGATGGGTAGCGACAGTATTTAATGTTACTTACGGCATTTTCAACCGTCTTAATAAAAAGTAATACTAAGCAAAAGTGCCGTAAGTACAGTTTTTATTGAAAAAAACATATTTCTAAGCAAAATTTTGCAATAAGGTTGTGCAGAACTGCTTAGAAATATCTCTTACACAAAATAAAGAAAACTGCTTTAAATTTCTGCTGATACAAAAAAAACAGCAAGTCAAAAAGTTTTGATCTAAATTTTCTCTAAAACTTGAATTTGTTACTTACGGCACTTTTGCTTAGCTCGGCAGCACAGCCGTCTGTCATTGAGTCAACATCACACTCCCACAAAAGTCTCGTCGTACGATCCAGTGTAAACCAAAATAGACGCATAACACCTCGTTTCAAGCAACAATAACAACAATATAAGGTGTGGATTGACAAACCCGTCCGTGAAGGTACTAGGGTACTTTTACGGATTGGTTTGGCGCATTGCCCTTCCACAGAGCCTAATGCCTTGCATAACGCCTGTATAGGTGAATGTTACCCAGTACTGTCCTACTGAGTAGTGAGCTTCAGGGTGGCGTAAAGTCTATAAGAATAACAATAATAATAAGCGTCGTACGCGTGGTTGAGTCAAGAGAGCCTTTTTTCGGAGACCGAAAGTTTAATGCTAGTTATACAAAACCAAACAATTCATACAAAGAATTACCCAGAACACATACTTCGTGACTCGTCAATAACATATGACTTATGTCGGAGATGCCATTCTAAACCCGAAATGATCCAACATATAACAACTGCTCGTACTCAGCTCGCTCAGTCCGACTACATTCACCGTCACGGTTAGGGTGGCAAAATTATATAGCAGAAAATTAAGATCATAAATCATAATCACCTTTGGAATGGAAAAAACTAAGATCACCTATCTGAATACACAAAACTTGCAAAAAACAGAGGCAGTTAAACTGAATAATTCTCTACCTCGCAGTTGAAATAAAATAATAATGGCGAATGGGACTTTTGCGTATTGTTTCAATATTGCTCAATGCCACCGGGATCATTCCACATACACTACACGATAGTTTGCGCCTGTTGGTTCTCCGTACGTATATATATGTATACGTATATATCACTATGCAAAATGCAGTGATCTGTGATTCTGAATTTCGTCAATTCGTGTTACCCATAAGAAGATGCAACCAAACTGAAACTCGCAATTTTTATGAAATTTCGCTGATGTGTAGAATAGGCAAATATAAGAGACCCGTATTTTTCTTTTCGGTCATCTTCCACGTTTAGGGGGTGAAACCAGTCCCTAAATTTGGGCGTTCAAATCCTATTTCTCTCTTTTGAGCCCGACCCTGGTTTAACGTATACTGGCGAATAGGCTTTTTAAAGAGTAACATTGCGTCAATTTAAATTTTTCCTCTATTTCGAGTTTTCGAGATATCTTAAGAAATTCGATTTGAACTCCAACCTTAGGGGCTGGTTTCATCCATTAAACGTGGAAGATGGCCGATAAAAAAATACGGGTCCCTTATTTTTGCCTATTCTACACACTAGTTAAGTTTCATCAAAGTTGCGAATTCCACTTTGGGTGCATCTCCTTGCCAGTGGTATGAGTTTTTGATCCAAAAAAAGTCACCAATTAATTTAATCTTGACAAAAACTTGAACTGGATATGTCTTTAATATGTTGATAATAATTGTAACTGAAAATGGAAACACTGTTGTACAGTTTTTACAGAAAATGCTTAGATACAAGCTATCTATATGTACATGGAAATATAAACCTCTCTTTATTTCTACAGAACTGTTAAGTGAAAAATCGATTTTAATATATAACTTCAACAAACATTTAGGTCGAATTGTTGTTCTGGAGTGAACAAAATGTGTCCCACATATAAATGCAGCAATAATATTGCATTACCATGCACTGCCATATTCACAATATTCACTATATTTACTCGACAATACATGTGTGTATATATGTACAATGTGTAACGTATAAAATTCACATACATGGAAATATCATGCGGCTTTAAAATGAATATATTATAGGCGCAAGCTAAAAAGAACTTTTTATCTACATTTGAATTTATCTTTGTCTATCATATTAATAAATAGAAGTTTACTCACTCATTCATATAAAAACATAATTAGTTGGTTGGGTTGGTAACTATGGAAATAATACAATTTGTGTTCTCCTCACCTCAGTTTCTGGAGATCTTTTGAGCTTGCGGCCATAATACCTATTTCAAAACAGTAACGATCCGCCGCTTAATTTTGAAATTATATTTACAATGTAATTTCAAAATTAAGTATAATCAGTTGATTATTTCTGTTGTATATATCGTCGCCTTTCAGGCATAAGGTCGTATCTCATTTTTAGTACTTTTTTTAGGAGAGCAGAAAAACTAGAACTAATGTTATACTTTCTTTAAAAATTTAAACCTAAGATATCAATATATTTGCAGACTAATATTCTTCAAGTACCGAAATTCGTTTATGATTTACAACAAATGTAACAGTAGTTATTAGTAGCTCCATTAAGATTAAGAGATGTTACTCTTTTTCAAAGAGCTATCTATTGGTATGCAGTTTGTTCAAATTACATAAACAGGGGTGACTGGGAGTTAATTTTACGAAAACTTCCTAATATTAAGTCTAGGAGTAGTTATTATAGCTAACGGTGTCTATATCGACATAATCGTATTATTTAAGTAATTCAAAAACTTTTTGTTCATGGAAAATAGTTTAACGAAATAACGTATGAATGGAATTCTCGAATTTAAAATTCAGCTTGAGCAACACTGGAGTTGGGGTGAGTACTCCTTGTAAACTACATACTAGGTTTCATACACTTATTTTTACTATTAACACACTAGCGGTGAGTAATAATGTCATAATAAGTGCTTCTACTATTGGACTGTTGTATGTAAGTTTTTTATAAGTTGTATGTTTGTTTTTAAATGAAATTTTCCATTATCGTAAACTTTTGATTGTAAATATGTCGTAAACGGTGCGTTTTAGATTTGCAAATAAAATTTTAATGAATATTATTACTTACTTCTCGTAAAATTAACCCCTAAATTTTAACCCGCAAACACCTCTGTTGAAATGATTTGAGCAAATTGCATAGCAACAAACACAGCTCTTTGAAAAAGAACAATATCACCAATTTGAACTTTTGCTCTATCTCTAACTATATTCGAGATATTTGAAAAACTAAATTTTTACCCCAGTTTTTGAAGGGAAATTTCACCTCTTCAAACTCTTTTTCCACACAAAAAATACATGTCGCTTATTTTTTAGTGTTCTACAGCATATTACAGTTTCATTAAAATCGATAGACCGGTCTCAGCACTTTTATGTGTCAGTTGTTTTCAAAATGAGCTGCCACTGACTTCAAAATATTATTAGTAATAATGTACCCATGTAGATACTGTGTTTGTACAGAACATAGTATGACACAATTAATTTAAAAAAATGTACTTACATATTCTAAAAATTCAAGTTTTGCTGCAGATCTCGGAAAATAATTTTCGTACCTCATTTCTTGTCAGAAATAAAAAACAAAAAAAAAACTGAAGCAGTTTTCTCTAGCAACACATGTGAATACAAATTTTCATATAAAATAATTTAAATTTTTTTTTTTTTTTTTGAGATAAAGTTTTTGAACTTTAAGCATATGTTCGAGGATATTGGCCACTTGCTCATCACAGTTAATTGACCCTACACCGGTGCAGCCCCGGATCTACAATTTTTTAGAACCGGGGCAAAAACTTGAAAATGGCGCCCCGCGTCTTCAACGTTTGACATAAGTTGTCAAAAATACTCATAAGTATACAAGTCCTTTACAAAACTCCTATTTTTCCCGTTACGGCAATGATAAAAATTGAAGGCCCTTTAAAGGATCAATATAAGTACAAGTTGACTTTTTATTTTAATAAATCTATTGATAAACCGAAAGCACTACAAGTTTCAAAATTTTATCACTAGCCCCGTCAGAGATACAGGGGCACAAATTTCAAAAATTTGGAAATAAGTCAGTTTTCGGAAGTTTGTAAAAATTAAACGATACAAGTTTCACAATTAAAATGGTGTGTATTTGTTTCATAATGTGTGGTTGTACCCGTATACAGCTATTCTCATAAAAAATACTAAGCGAGGTTTAAAACATTCCTCCTATAAGAAAAAAAATGTTCAAAAAGTGCATTTTGCTAAATTTTGATATCCAACTTTAGGTAAAGTTTGCTTATGGAAGGGGCAAAAATAGGTTAAATATGGACATCACTTAAAATAAAGAGACCTTTAAAATGGTTTTTATTTCAACCTTTTAGGATGAACGGTTTATGAAATGTGTGCATTGGCATAAATGGCTACAAACACAAAAATCAGCGCAAATTGGAAAACAAAAATGGCTATCACGCTTAAACGGTTTAAGAAAATATTTTTAAGAATTGTTCTCAATACTTCAAATATAATATAGAAACAACTGGAAGAATATTTTTTTTCTAAAATAGTCGAGCAACCAACTTTTTTATTTAGACCATTTGATATAGACCGACCTAGTATGATTTTGGCGCCCCCTAAAGCTGACGCCCGGGGCAGGGGCCCCGGTTTGCCCCCCCTTAGATCCGGGCCTGCACCGGTGGCTTGAGGAATCAATTGAATTACAGTTGCGTGCAAGAAATTAATTTCTAAATTTACTTGTTATTTTCAATGATTAAATGTTATATTTATTTAAAATATTTCATACATATTAACCTTTGAAAATATACACACCATGTGTGTAAAACTTACGTAGTATTATATACCTAGCTCTTTAATACCTTATTTTTAATTATCTAAAAGTTCAGTAAAAAAAAGCGCTTCATCAATTCTAAGTACCTCTTACTAAGGCTGACGAGCACCAACCAGGAGATTTTGTAACTAACTTAGTATTTTACTAAAAGAGTGAAAAATTGACGATTTCAATTACTTTCTATACTAATGTAGTATTTTCAGTTGTGGAGTATTTTACTAAAGAAGTATTGAAAATATTCTCTTGAGAGTAAACAATCGCTGGTGTGCACCACTCTGGAGTATAATACTAAAGTAGTAAGTAAGAGAGTAAACAAAGCCAAAATATACTCCTACCCACTAGCAGGAGTATGTAAAAGAGTATCTTTAAAAAACATTGGTGACGTGCATTTTTGTGTCTTCTTTTCGGTTTATTTTCGTAATTGAACATTTTTTGGGGTTTTTTAATTACATGTGGTAATATGATAATAAAATGATATTAAATATTACAGTCAGTTTCCAATTATTTGGGGGCAAATTAACCAGGCTGAATGTGAAAACCCACGCGCTGCATGCGTACCTATATATTTTTTCTTCTAAATAATTTTTAAACACAATTCAAGTAGAGAAAAAGAAAACTGATTAAAAAGTAAAGCAGTCAGAGGCATCAGATATTTTTATTTAACTTGGTACAATTATTACTTATTCATTTTTCTTTTCCTCTATTTCATCTTGTTTCCACCGTTTAGTCTGATTTTTACGCAGTCTGGTTTTTTGATTTTTTTAATTAACTTTTTTATGACTAAATTTTTTTTCAGTTTAATTTTGAATTAACCATGATTTTGATTTGTCCGTCCTTGTTCTCCCATTACTGCACCGAGTAATCGGTGTTGACTGTATTTTAGCAATATGAATGGTGTTTTTAATGAAGATAATACGTTTGAGTCTATAGTACGAACTGCTCAAGTTAGAAAAAACAGGCGTGTAAGAAATCAAGCTTTTTATTTGAGAATGGGGGGGGGGGGATGCGCACCATATAGAAAAAATGAAAGAGATAAAATTTTTTTATTAATTTTCAAAATTTTCAGAAAAAAAAGAAACTAAGAAACCAAAAATTTTTTCTCTAAAGATTTTTTGTTTATAGTGGATGCCACCCAAATCATTATGTTACATCACACATTTCTAATAACTAAAAGAGTATTTGGAGAAAACTAAAGTAGTTGAAACTAAAGAAGTATTCTGTGAATGAACTCTCCAAGCAAAACTAATGTAGTAAAATACTAAAATAGTATAATACTTCTTTAGTTCTAACTAAAGTAGTTTACAAAACTAAAGTAGTAAATTTCTCTGATTTGGTGCTCGTCAGCCTAAAAGAATCTTTTTGATAAAAATAAGTATTATAGCTAGGGAGCTGATGGCAATTTATGTATATGATTCCATTGTCGTTGATAACAGGGCTTCGAACCGAAATTTTTTTCGTTTCGGTTCAGTTCCGGTTCAACGCAAAAAAAGAATAACGATTTCGGTTCCGATTACGGTTATAGAGTATCGGTTATTTTCGATTTCGGTTCTGGTTTCGGTTTCGGTTTTCGGTTTTAAATAAAGTTTGAGTTTTTTGCGAGTTGTAAATATAATATTACCTATTTTATTTATAAAACGAAAATTTAAAACAATAAATTACCTTTATAAAACATAAATCAATGTTTGAAAAATTCAAACTTAATATTTTTCAAAATGCTTGAATTTATCGAAACACCATTTTCCCTTAGTAGGTGTAAATCTTAGTAAATAATAAACAAATACTTTACTTTGCAAAATACAACTTTTATTTTTGAAACTGTAACAATATTGTTTCAAACTGTTAGTTCATTTTCAAACAGAATGTTGAATCTGTTTGAAAATGAACTAGCGGTTCGAAAAAATATTGTCCCAGTTTCAAAAGTAAAAGTGGTATTTCGCAAAGTATTTGTTTATTATTTACAAATATGGAATACCAAAAAGTAACGCTCAAATCTATTAATATAGTATATCTTAGGCTTGAGAAAGCTATTTCGACACTCGCTTCACTAGTTGATACCTTAAAAACACAACCTCTCAAATCAGAAAAAGCTGGGAATATAAATTTTCAATTCTAATCCAGTAACCTGTCTCTTTTCTATCTAATCTAGAAATGTTGTCGATAGGAGATATCATAATGTCTGTTAATTCTAATTAATGATGAGGTGATAGAGTAAAAAAAAAAATAAAATAAAATAAAAATATTTTAATGAGTTTAGGATCCATGAGAACTTTTCAAATGTTATCGTTTATTTTATTCATATAGGTACCTACTTATAGAAACATCAGTTCGTTAAATTTTGAAATTTATTGTTGAAGATTATAGAATAAAATTAAATATTGAATTTCAGGTATGAACCGGAACGAAAAAATAATGGTTTGGGTTTCGGTTAACGGTTTTTGAAAAAAAAAAATTTTGCTTCGGTTAACGGTTACTCTGCAGCAAAATCAATCGGTTTTACCGGTTTTCGGTTACGGTTACGGTTCGGTTCGAAGCCCTGGTTGATAGTAATACGCTATGTAGTTTACTACTCTGCAAATAAGAAAAAGTTAGAAGGAAGCTCAGATGGCGCTGACTTTTTTTGCAAATAAATTTTGAAAATGCAAAAAAAAGAACTCCTGTAAATCATAACATCGTGTCTACCATTCATATACATATTGTATTAATGGCAGTCAGTATATAACAAATTTGTAGACGGCAGACGTCCACATCGCTGCATCTTTATAAAAAATAATTACAAACATGTAAAAAAAAAGTCATTTCATCGCTTTTCTAATCTATATTTTTGGATTTAATATACTTCCTGGAAGAGGGAAATAAAGATGGCAGACATAGGGGCCTCTAATTTTAGCTACAATTCCAAAAAAACCTCTGTCGTAGCATCCTGCCTAACATAGCGAATTTGCGTTTACAAAAAAATTGTTTCGCGAAAACCCGTTTAGATAGGATAATGGCTTAAAGCCTATCGTATGTGCTTTTTGCCGCTTTTTATCACAGTGTAAGTTATAAACAGTTATAAACGTAAGTAGTAGCAATACAGGCATTCTAGGTCCACCATCCCCCCATCCGACTTTTTGAGCGACCTCGGGAGGAGGTAGCTCGATCGGGGCGGTTCTAGAAGCCCCCGGCGGTGGGTGGAATAATGTGAACGAAAATGTTTTCTAACCTAACTGAACCCAACGGAACTTGATCTAAACTAACGGAACCTAAGAATATTTGGTCTAACCAAACTTAAACTAAGGAAATTTTGTCTTTCCTAACCTAACCTAACCAGACCAAACCTAACATAACCTGACCGAACCTAACAAAATTTTTGCTAACCTAACCGAACCTATGAATTCAAAATTTCCCTAATAGATGGCGCAGCCACCTTCGAGCCCTGTAAATTCCAAGTTTTCATTACTAGCTGGCGCTGCTCGTCCGGATACTAACGATCCCTGTGCGTAATTTTGATAAATTGCCAACAGATGGCACTGAAAAAATCCTTTTTGATAGTTAAAAGATGGCGTTGCTAGTCTGAACCACCGCGAACTCTGTACCTTGATTAAAAATTCCATTAAAAAGATAGCGTTGCTAGTCTGAACTACCGTGAACTCTGTATCTTGATTCAAAATTTTATCATATTTTTATCTGAAAACAGGTTTAAACTTGTACAAATTGTCAGCTGACGTCATTAGCAGGTATACTGATATTAATAACGGAGATTTCTGTATAATATGCAAAAATAAAGCAACAGGTTTTAACCTGCATGGCTACACAAAGTGTGATTACTGACGTCATCATACTATTTTTCTGCTATAAAAGACCGCGACAGAATTTCTTCAGTCGCAATTTTGTTCGAAACTTTAGTGAAAAACATTAAATATTATTGTTGTAAAAATTATTTTCAATTGTTGCGTTAAAAACTAATTATTGTCATACAGGTAAGAAAAGGAGGTCGCTTTGCTTTCAACTACCGTGTTTCAACTACTTTTTCAAGGTCATCATTTTCACTTCGGATGTTTTCGGCTTTCATCGCTAATATTCGCGCCCGACCAATATAAATATATGTAGCGGAATTTTATGATTTTAGTTAGTTATTAATGGTAGTTGAAAAAATGAAGATGAGCTCCTCCAAAATGTATAATATTTCTCAGCTGTTTGGAAATAAATTAAGTCCAACTAACGAGAGTTTTGGATTATGGTTATTGTTGAAAATTTCGATAACAGCAATCTGATTACTGATACTGGGAATATAATTTATACAGAAGAATAGCTATTGTCCAATAGCAATTTAAAACACCAATTACAGAACCATTTTGTGACAATATAATGCTTGTGGAAATAAGTGATATTCGGAATTGTGAAGAACGAGTGCTAAAGGAAAACAGTTTTATTGTGAAAAAAGAAATATGTGGTGCTTTTAATAGTTGGTGTCATTTAGAACCCGTTGGTGCATTTTGGTGCCTTTTGGTGTCTTTTGGTGTTTTTGGTGCATTTTGGTGTCTGTTGGTGTCTTTTGGTGTCTTTTCTTCTTGGTGTTTGGTGTAAATAGCAATGATTAATTTATTGGGAATATACGAGTATGACTGATGGCACTAATACTATAAGAGTTAGGAGGTCTTAAAAAAAAAAAAAAACGTACAAAAATTGTACAATTTTTACATTTATTTATTATTGGAATAAAAACATACATACTAGCTGTGGTCTTAATCTTATCCAATTTAATTTTTATCTTGTAATTTAAATCTTTATTATTGTCTTGTAATTCCTTCTCTAACCAGTAATTCGATATATACAATGCATACAAGTTTTTGAATTGTAAAATATAACGTATTCTATTTCTATGACTAATTTGCTTTATTCCTTTAATAATCGGCTCTGTTCCTTCCTCCAATTCTTCCAAGCATCGACATTGTGTAACTTTAATTTTACCTTTTATTTCTTGGATTATAATATGGTTGGTTTGCTCTATTTCCTCGTCATTATAAGCTAAATTACTAATATTTTCCCATATTTCGGAGTAAACTGTTATTTTCTCTATTTTTGCAAATGAGTGGTCGTTAAATGTAGTAACTCCATTAGTTTTAAATGTCATAAACGGCTCTTCTGTTTGTAAAAGGATTAAATCCATTCCATTGTATGGAATAATAAAGTATCCATTGCCTTTAAGTTTTTCTCTAGTGTCGTAAATATTTATAAACCAATTTTTTAAGTATCTTTTTAAGAAATAAACGCAATTATTTCCATCTTTTTCTACGAGGACTTCCACGTAGGGATATTTTCCCTTTTTATTAACAGTAAATGCGAAAATATTATAAATTCCAGTTATATACAAACTCTGCCATTGTTTTTTAAAATAATTTATTATTTTTTCCTTTAATTGTGTTAACTTGCGTTGTTTCTCTAGCGAAAGTTTATATTCTTCTTTCATAGTGACGGTTTTTTCCAAATACTCCATTTTTCTTTTCTTCAAACCTATTTCTTCCAGCTCTAATTTTCGTTTCCTTGCTGATATTACATAAACTGGTAGTACCGATTCTGTTTCCTTAATTGTATATGGAGTCAATTTGTTAGTTATATTGATCCTTTTCCTTAGGACTTGCGGAATCACATTATTAGTTTTGATCAGTCCAGTGTACTCAATACTTATATCTTGCGAGATCGTGGAAAAAACTGTCCTGGATTTAGCGAAAAATGTTTCTCCATTTTTAATATAGCATTTTTGTATAATACGTATGTTACTTTTGTCAGTAATATCTTCCACAATTTCTATATAATTAATAGGTAAGCAATCAAAACTAAACGCAGAGACGCAGTAATTAATTACTTTATTTCTAGTTTCCGAATTATGTGATAGTTTAATTTGCAATCCAGCCAACTTTTTGGTGTTTTTGTTTCCCCAATATACATACTGCAAAATATTGTTAAACACGTGGCAACAGCTGTTCTGTAGACTCTCCGTCAATTTTGTCCACATTTTGGCAATCAAAACAGAATATATTGGCGCATTTTGGAAGTAGCTTTTACTATCTTCTGATAACGTTAAGCAATCTTCTAATGGATTAAATGTATTTTCCGTCTTATAATAATTTCCAATATTATAGTTATATATTGTTGTTTCCAATTTTGTAACACGGTATTCCTTACCCAAAAGAGATGAAAATGTTTCGTTTAATGGCATATCTGGACAACTGATAAAGTCAATGATGTGATTACCAATTTGTTTATTGACTCCGGGGCTTATTATTTGGCAAACAAATTTGTTATATATTTTAATACTAGCATTCGAATTTAGCCATGTTAAGTAATTAATTCCAACTGTTTTATCATTATCCACAATTACATTGCAATTCTCTTTGTATTCTCCTTGGTAACAGAAGTTACAATTCGTTAAAAATTGACACATTTCTACCTTGTTAAATATTCCCGCAAAATCCTGTTATGTCCAAATCTAAAAGATAGTAGTCGTCCACTTTAAATTGATTTAAAATGTTTGGCAGTTTTTCCAGCAGAGTCTCCACCTTAACGTCCGCTAGTTCCACTTTATACGGAATACATATTGGATTTATATATTTTTTATTAATATTTTCCATTTCTTCCTTTCCAATAATTTCTTTAACTCCTTTTGCCATTTTATTTTCACTTTGTAAAAGAAAAGGTAGTTTTGCTTTTACTGCATGTCTTGCAGAAATAAATTTAGAAAATTTTCCTCGTACGTAACTACTAAAGGCACCACATTTTCACTTATTTTCACAAGTATTATATTGTCACAAAAAGGTTCTGTAATTGGTGTTAGCAGTTTTAAATTGCTGTTGGACAATAGCACTTCTTCTTCTGTATATTTTCCCAATATCAGTAATCAGATTGTTGTTATCCAAATTTTCCAACAATAACTATAATTCAAACCTCTCGTTAGTTGGTTTTAATTTATTTCCAAACAGCTGAGAAATACTATACATTTTGGAGGAGCTTATCTTCACTCTTTCAACTACCATTAATAACTAACTAAAAACACAAAATTCCACTACATATATTTATATTGGTCGGGCGCAAATATTAGCGATGAAAGCCGAAACCATCCGAAGTAAAAATGGTGACCTTGAAAAAGTAGTTAAAACACGGTAGTTGAAAGCAAGGCGACCCCCTTTTCTTACCTATATGACAATAATTAGTTTTTAACGCAACAATTGAAAATAATTTTTACAACAAGAAGATTTAATGTTTTTCACTAATGTTTCGAACAAAATTGTGATTGAAAAAATTCTGTCGCGGTTTCTTATAGCAGAAAAATAGTATGATGAGGTCAGTTATCACACTTTATATAGCCATGCAGGTTGGAACCTGTTGCTTCATTTTTGCCTATTTGACAGAAATCTCCGTTATTAATATCAATATACCTTCTAATGACGTCAGCTGACAATTTATACAACTTAAACCTGTTTTCAGATAAAAATATACAATCTTATGATAGAATTCACTTTTGCATATTAGACAGAAATCTCCGTTATTAATATCACTATACCTTCTAATGACGTCAGCTGACAATTTATGCAAGTTTAAACCCTTTTTCAGATAAAACTATGGTAAAATTATGAATCAAGGTACAGAGTTCGCGGTAGTTCAGACTAGCAACGCTATCTTTTTTTTGGAATTTTGAATCAAGGTACGGAGTTCGCGGTGGTTCAGACTAGCAGCGCCATCTTTTAACTGTCAAAAAGGATTTTTAGTGCCATCTGTTGGCAATTTATCAAACTTGCGCACAAGGATCGTTAGTATCCGGACAAGCAGTGCCATCTAGTAATGAGAACTTGGAATTTACAGGGCTCGAAAGTGGCTGCGCCATCTATTAGGAAAATTTTGAATTCATAGGTTCGATTAGGTTAGAAAAAATTTTGTTAGGTTCGGTTATGTTAGGTTAGGTTAGGTTAGACCAAACTTCCTTAGGTTCCGTTAGGTTAGGTCAAGTTCCGTTGGGTTCAGTTAGGTTGGAAAACATTTTCGTTCACATTACTCCACCCACCGCCAGAGGCTTCTAGAACCGCCCCGATCGTGCTACCTTCTCCCGAGGTCGCTCAAAAAGTCGGATGGTGGGATGGTGGGCTTAGAATGCCCATACTGCTACTACTAACAGGATTTGCAGCCGAAACCGAAACCGAAACTTCGGCCTCGGTCTCAGTTTCGGCCGAAATCGAAACCGAAACTTATTCAGATATGTTAGATATGTTTAGATATGTACCCGCGACGTCGTTCGCGTGACGAATTGTTATAAAATCAATGAGAACTATATAAGTGTAATAACAGAACTTGCATAGAACAGTAGTTTTCGCGTAATGCGTGCATATGATCAAAATGGTTTTTTTTTATTTTTCCGTGGTAATGGGACATTTTCCTGGAGTAAAAAGTATCTTAGATGCACAGTAAAAAAAATTGTATTAAAATTAACACATTTCACATCTCCAGAACTGTCCACTCAATTTTTTGTGTTATTTTAACACAAAGCATATGTGTCAAATCTTTACACAAGATTTGTGACAATGATTTAACACACAAGAGGACATACATTTTGTGTTAATTTTTCAGATTTATCAGAGTTAGTTGTTAAACTTTTTTATTCAATATTTTACTTCCACTGCAGCTTAAGATATTTGAATATCGTCAAAAATTATAACGATTTTGTTCATATATATTATTATAAATGAGACTCAAAGAACTCAAAGTAAGTCAGTCCTTTGTAAAAATTCTTGGGCGAAGTTTGCGCGAAGTTTTGATTTATTGATTGATATTTGTCTTACAATGTTTTCTACAATAAACATATTAGCAGCCATATACTGTGGATGCCGTTAACTCCTTCTGTAAGCTAATTTTTCTGGGTTATTTTCTATTTTCTAAAGATTATCTATTGGTCAGGGAAAAATTTTCAAAAACCCTGTAACATAAAAATTCTTACTTGTTTCCATATACCGTGTAAGTTTTTCGAGAGTTGCCATTTTGATTACAGCCATACCATTCATTTAATCGACAAATTCTTCAAATAAGAGTTGTAGATTGTTATAGATTCAGTTACAAAAAAACCTTAAGATCTAAGAAAATTGTTTCATTTTTAAACGTTTAACAAAACTATATTCGTCAATATAGTACTGTTACAATACTTTTAATAAACTGTTACTATTAGTAAACTGTTACAATACTTTTTTTTACTTGATACACTTATGATGTGGGCGGAGGACAAGGAAATTGGTGGGGGTCTAGGATTTGGAAGGTGTGCGTCTGCAGCCGACTTCTTTAAAAGAACTATGCCGATATTCATATGGAATTGTGTAGGGAAACTGCAGAAAACCTTCACGAGCATAGCAATTAATAGGCATTTAATAGACACTGGACACACACCAGAACGGGAAATTACAGTGTTACACGAGGTAAGCAAAGGACAGAAGTTAACAATCCTACAAGCAACAGAAATAAAAAAAACATAGCCCCGATCACCTTTTAAATGATTACACCGATATTTACAGTTCAACTTTATTTTCAATATTATAACTTATTTAAATTTTAATTTCTGTTTAAATCTGTATTCACTGTAATATTGTCTTTTTGTCATTTTCAAGTTCAGTCGTTTGCCACGTGTTTGTTTGCCTCTTGTCACATGTAATGTAATCTTGTTTTTCTTTATTTTTGGATTCTCCTACCACTCTCCCCCTTAATAAGTATAGGTAGATAAAATTAGTACATAAGGCATGTACCGAATGTAATATTTATTCTGTTTGAAAATGAACTGACGGTTCGAAACAATATTCCCACAGTTTCAAAATAAAAGTGGAATTTTTGCGAAGTAAAATATTTGTTTATTGTTTACAAATATGGAATACCTTAAAGTAATGCTCAAATCTATTAATATTATGACGATATTCATCTGGAATTGTGAAGGGAAACTGCGGAAAACCTTCACGAGCATAGCCGGTCGTAGGATTCGAACCTTCGACCTACCAGTCGGAGAGATAGTGTCTAAGCACGCTCGGCCACTACGCTGGTTCCCTAGCTATTAAATATGGATAGTAAGATCATAACCGAAATTCATTCCAACACTATAACTAAAACCCAAACCAAATTTACCAATGATTCGAAATAAAGAAAGGCGACCCGCGGTTTCACTAGCATAAAATTATCTGAAATATAGGTAAAATTTACAGGTCAATTCAATCAAATATTCCAAAATTCAGTGCAAAATCAATTATTTATAGCACTTGACCCTGCTCGCGCAATGACTCTAAAATAACTATCTTCATGGGAAATTTGTGTGTTACACGAGGCAAGCAAAGGACAGAAGTTAACTATCCTAGAAGCAATAGAAATAAATAAAGATAACTCCGATCACCTTTTAAATGACTTCACCGATATTTACAATTCAACTTTATTTTCAATATTATAATTTATTTAAACCTTTAAAATTGAATTTTTCTGTAATATTGGCTTTTTGTCAATTTCAATTTCAATATTTCGTTACGTGTTTGTTTGCCTTTGGTCACATATAATGTAATCTTGTTTTTCGTGATTTTCGGATTCTCTCACTACCCCCCGCCCCTCCATTTCACATCACATACCGCGTCCCCGTCATAGAGCATAGGTAGATAAAATTAGTATATAAGGCATGTATCCAATGTAATTTTTACTCCGTTTGAAAATGAACTAACGATTCGAAACAATATTGTCACAGTTTCAAAAATAAATGTGTTATTTTGCAAAGTAAAGTAATTGTTTATTATTTACAAATATGGAATACCATAAAGTAACGCTCAAATTTATCAATATCTTCATATTTTATTAGCATGGCTAATAGCGTGGGCCGAAAAAAAGTCGATTTTATCGGATCAAAAACATGTATGTCTTAAAAGTTGTGTAGTAGGCATAGTATGAACATAATAAAATATTAGGCCTAAGAGATAATATCTTTAGACTGCGCAAACAGCTTAAGTTTATTTTTTTGGCGAAAAAACTGCATTTTTGGGCAATTTTTTAAATATATTTAATTTTGTCGGATCGTAAACATGTATGTCTCAAAAGTTCCAGTATAGGTCCATAATGAATACCGTAAAATATTAGCCTTGAGCGATATTGCTTTTAGACTGCGCAATCAGCTTAAAAATTCAGTTTTTTGTTGAAAAATTCGTATTTCTTTTCAAATATTTTAAATATTAGGTCAAAGTCATAATTAACTCGTATAGTCGGGGTAATGGTCTGGGACATGTTAAAAGGTTCTATAACCGCCTCAGAATATCCTAAAGTTGTAATTTAGCACACATTTTGACGGCCCAAAAACTGTAAATTTTGCTCAAAAACTGCAAAATTTACAGTTTTTGGGCCGTCAAAATGTGTGCTAAATTACAACTTTAGGATATTCTGAGGCGGTTATAGAACCTTTAAAATAATACATTTTAGTAATAATGTATTACGCAACTGAGGTACGTAATGTGAGAGCAGCGCTGCGGCGAGTGCGTAATTGCACTAGCGTAACTGAACAATGGGGTTACTGTATTTTTTTTTGGAGGGGGAGGGGTAATTGGAGGTTTGGCTAAGGCAGGTGTCGGCAATCGGAGGTTCTACTCTCTCTCTCTCTCTCTATATATATATATATATATATATATATATATATATATATATGAGTCGGTGAGTTTCAAAACCATCTAATTGTCGATTCTTTAAAAATTGAGTTAGATATGGTTTATTATTATTAAGGAGGATAAACTGCACCAAATAATATAAACTAAACTGTGCAAAGTCAGCTTCTTCCCCTTTAATTTTAATGACAAAAATACGAAACTGTCTCAAAAGTAGCTAATTGCAATATTTTCCAATTGAAAAAACATGGAGTTGCAAGCAACACAAACCAGTTGCAAAACTATCTAATTCCTTATATAAAAATGGCGTCATTAGAAAAACCTGGAACAAAAGTAGCTAGGTAGGTGGTTAATATGTGGCACTTCAGAGCCTGCAGAGGATCAAATAATAATTTGCTTGTGATAATTTTATTACTCTCTCTAAGAAAGTATTTAGTATTGAAATAACTAGAAAAACATACCTACAAAAAAACTTGTGGAATTGTCAAATATAACAGGTTGCAAATGTGTGCAGAATAAAATTGTGTGAAACGTGGTGGTTCTGATTTGAGTTTTACTGTTAAACTACAGTAAAGAGATTTGTTTTATGGGAAAATATTCTACTAAATTATAATAAAATATCTTAGTTTTCATAAGTTATAATATAATATACCATATAAATTATTATATATAAATTTTAATAAAATATCTTAGTTTTCATAAGTTATAATATAAACGACGTTGTACGATGTAAATAGATAGATTTCTACGAATGTTGTTTTATTTAAAACCTATTGAAAGAATAATAAACTCCTGCAAAAGTATCTAATTGTTAGCGTTACTGCTGCAAAAGTGTCTAATTGTTAGTGTTAGCTAAAGTAGCTAATTGCAAAATCAACCGTTTCAAAACCATCTAATTAAAGCAAACTGTTGCAAAAGTAGTTAATTATAATTTTTAATCTCTATTTACTAATTATTGAAGAGTGGTATCGTTGTTACTATTTCTTTTTAAAAACTGTATGATTTTTCCTAAAAATTTAATGGTAAAAACCACATCAAAATCATTATTATCAGTGAGAAAACATTTTTAGTTGTGTTAATTAGGTGGTTTTGAACTCATCGACTCATATATATATATATATATATATATATATATATATATATATATATATATATATATATATATATATATATATGGGAAATATGGGCTAAAATAATTTTCATCATCAGATGTACAGGTATCATATACATAGTCCTTCGGGATATGCTTACTACTGAACTAAAGAGAATTAGCTCACTATTAAAGCCACATAGATACATTCATATATATAGAGTATAAAAGAACATATCAAGTTTATGTATTTCAATATATTCATTGAAGATAATATAGTTAAATGACATTAGAACATAAAATGTAACTATTAACTACGAGCTTAATAGATTCCTTGAATAATTTATGTGTATTATTATAACAAGCATATTTAATTAAAAGCTTTAAAATTGTATTCAATTAATTCATAATTACAATTACAGGTAAGAGGTACCGCGGATTTTAGTTATAACGACTTCACGGTTATAGCGTCGCGACGTAGAGATTTCGTTTCCTAAAAATACATTGTGAATTATATATGCTGACTGTTATTATTATAAATGCCAAAGTGAATTTGTGTATTTGTTTTTGTACGATCCTGTATTTTCATGCATTTACCGATACTGTTGACAATGCTGGTAAGTTATATTTCCCGAACGTTTGGTTATATCCATGGAAACCAAAAAATAACAATATGGTAAATAAAATAGATGCCTGGTAAATGAATAGGAGTGCGATAAGTGAAATTAGCTCAAAAATGATTGTAATTATTTATTTATATTGAAATTAAAAGTACTATTTGAACAATTAGAAAAATTAATCGATTAATCTGAACATTTTTACTAGTTTGCACATTGTTATTATTATTGTTGGCATTAGTCTTTATATTTTATTGACATTTTAAAAGGTTGGTTTAATCATTAAAATTTTCTGTGTGTTTTCATAATCTTTCTTTCATTTTACCCGTATAAATTTGCAGTATAATATTAAAATGCTTCATCAATTTCATTATTCTCACTAATATTATAGTTGAACAAACTATTTTCCTTAATTTTTTTAATAGAAAATTCAAAAAAATATTCGTGCCAATTAAATATTGAGATTAATTTTTTATTTACAAATATAGCTGTCAATTGTCACTACAAAGATTCGTATCATAAGTTGCTATAAATATTTATAATATTTATTCATGGCATTCTATGTGATAACATAGAAATATAAATTTCACCTATATTATCCGAATTTTATATTTTATTTACTATATTTTTATTCTTTAATTATTTTAAATCGATCGTGAAAAAAATATTATACAATACACGATGCGTTAAGTGCCTTTACTGATCTCGAAAATTGCAAAAACTTGACCCTGCAGGTCTCGTTTTCGCAACATTTTCTCGATCAGTAAAAGCAACTTACCGAACTTATATTATAAAATACTATTGTTTGACTTGCTATCACGTTTCAGCAGTTTAACCAGTCAACTTGAAACTTTGTACAGATAGTTCCTGAGGGAAAATGTATTCAGTTACGACAGTTGACTATCAAACGGGTGATTAACTTGAAACTTTGTATATTATTCATATAGGGAACAAAAAAAGCATAGGCTACATTTTACCCTTGCAAAATATCTCAATTTCGGAGATAACTTCATTCCTGTGGGAAAATATATGTATTTTACATGGAGCATGGAGAAAATTCCGAAAAATCTAAAAACTTTTATACTTTCATGAAATTTTGCACGTACACTTTACAAATACAGTAACACTTCGATTAACCGTCACCGTCGTGACTGAGACTGTGACAGTTAATCGAATTAAATGGATAACAGAAATTGATTTTTACTACTATTTTGGAACTTTTTGACTGAAAATTCGCTGCGACAGTGGTATTTTGGGTTTAGGCTGAGTAAATCGGTACAATACACGCGAAGTAATGTGAAAAAGCCGTGTTGTTCAGTAAGAGTTACAGAGAAGTTAGGGGTAATATACGTATATCTTTTAAGAAGAAATAAAATATTATAAATGCTTCATTTGATTCTTGCAGTCACGAAAATTAACTTGAATTTCTGGTTTACCTGAAATCTGTAATAAGTGAACGCCATCAGATACAAAGACAAAAGATGGAATTTACACTTTTGGAGTAATAAAGGATGCCTCTTCTGCTGTAAACGACACAGTAATTCATTTTGTGGTTTAAAACATCCTGAAAAATAAACTCGAAAAATACTCGTACTCAACAAAAAAGTGTATAAAATTTTTTTATTCAATTTTAATTAATGAATTCGGGATTTTTAATCATTTTAGTCAGAGCTCTCTCATGTACAGACAACATTCAAATTGGGGACAAGCGTTTGCACGGTTTGCATATATATATATATATATATATATATATATATATATATATATATATATATATGTGTGTGTGTGTGTGTGTGTGCACGCGCGATAACTCTCGAACGAAACGTTTAATGCTTACAAAATTTGGTATGCGAGCTGGAATCCGGATTAGCTCGGCTAAATTCGTTAGCCAAACACGTTGGGTGCCCAGAAGTAGGTTTTTTGGGCACTTTTGACAAAAAGTGTCTAAAGTGCTAAAAACATTAGAATTCAAAGGTTTTTTTTGTACCATTGAGAAAAGCACAGGAAATTGGATAAAAAAGGTCCTTGGAGTAGTACCTGTTTGTCAACCGGTTCTCCAGAAAAATTAAAAAAATTTTCAAAACTTTTGGTTAGTTTTTTGTCCTTGTTTAACATACCCAATATTCTTTAATTTAATTATATCCATACCGTAGATCAATATTTAGATTCCCCGAAATATGTATAAAAAATCTTTGATCAGATTGATTACAAATTTATAAAATACTAAAAGTAATATGTAATAATGATAAAAGAATCATTATATTATAAAATTTGATCAATTAGACTCTAATTATTCTTTAATCGAATAAATCTTTTATATTATTTACCAGTATCTTTATATATCTATACACAAACTAAACGATTGTCAAAATCAAAATCGTCATTTTGTTTTTGTTTTAAATAGAAATAATATGAGGTGTTCTAAAACAAAACTCACCTAATTCATACAAAACGAGTTATTTAATAAAAAAAATGGAAAAGACAAGTTTTATCACAATTTACTAGTCAGCTTTGCTATAATTTGAAGCAATACCCCTTTTTGATTAACACTATGAGGCCCGAGCACTTTCATAGTAAATTTCCCCGGAAGCCGGCAATATTTAAAAAAAAAAAAAAAAAAAAAAAACTATATAAACAAACACATAAAATAAAATGATTCAAACACACAACACAGTTCCACACGTATGTATGTATAAAACTGTAAACAGACGTATTACGTGATACGTACATACATACTACATATACAATTCAAATCAATTTTATTTAAAAATATAAATTATATTTTTTATGTATTTTTTGTTTATCTTAAAATTTTTTATACATAGAAACCAAGAGAGTAGTGTTTGTTGGTATGTATGTGTTTGTGTGAATGGTAACACATCCGTGTGATGAAGAATGATAAACATGATAAACATCGCACACATAATGAGTAATCAACTAATCAATTAATCATTGATCGCGGTCGGCCTCTGGGGAAGTTTTGTTTGGTTTCGGATGCCGAATCCGTGGGACTGAAAGTGTTAACAGGCTAAGCAATGCAAACTGAATAATCCATTTCCATCGTTATTTTCGACCAAAAGTAAAATAAACCACTTTTAATTTGGAACGCCTGATATTATCTTTTTTTTTGAGTTTGACATTATTTCAAATATTTCTTTTTAATAAAATTTGTCAGTTTTTACCAATAATAGATTCAAAATAAATATCACTGTTATAATTTCTAACAAAAAATTCTTGAATTATATAAACTGCATTTTATTTTAAAATAATAAATGTAAATTTGTCTATTTTTGGACTATACGTATGAAGTATCCTTTGAATGTCATTAAATTCATAATTTAACATTTAATTTGTAATCATACAGAAGTATTTAATAAACAAAACGATCCATAAAATTTTTTGGACTTCAACTGAAACTGAATTTGAAATTCACGTAGAATTCTATGAAGTGGATGAAAACACAATAAAAAATTAAATTTCTGAAACAGTAACTAGGTATAAACAAAAACCATAATTATGTATATTTTAACCAAAAATAAAATTTAATTTTTTTTAACTATTTTACACTTTTATACAAATATAATATCATCGTGTATTATTTTATATGGAATTTAATTATCATTGATATTTTTTTGATTGATATTTTAACTCTTCACACACGACAATTAATTGATATTTTAACTCTTCACACACGACAATTAAATTTTCATTTTTCCATTTATGTTACAGAAAACATTGAACTAGAGATGTCTTCATTCAATAAATCATACAAGCAATTTGTTTTATCATTCTAACTAACATATTCTAGTCTCCATGTAACATATCGCTAAAAAACGTAAAAAATTTAAAAAAAAAAAAAAACATTTTTTTATTATATACACTATTTACTTTTTACCTTATTTGCTTATTTACATAAATAAACGTCAATTGATAATTTTTGGATAAACAGTTTTGATAGACAGTTCCATAAAATATTTAAAATAAAAATTATTTCTACACATTAAAATTTAAAAAAAGTATCAAATAGAAATTTTGTCAACAAGGAAAGATTCCACTTAGAAAAGTTCACATTTTAACTATTTTATCAGCAGAGTAAAAATAGGTACGTCGACACCGTGCTAGATGGTATAGTAGATGATCGCTTTAACGCGATTATTAAAGCGGTAAAATCAAATGTAATTTAATAATTTATTTGAATGTTAATTTACTGAAGTAATAATTTTATTATAAAACTAAACTCTTTTTAACATTGATTATTAACTAATGTTCGAATAAAAAAATATAATGTTTTCTTTTTTTTTATTTACCAAAAAATTTAATTTATTGAATTATTATTTTTTGATAATTAACTTCTAAACATCATTTTAGAAAATTAATCTACATGACATATAATAAAACTGTAACGAGATCGGTTCTGTACATGGAAGATTTTTTGAAAATTGTACTGGTACTGTAAATAGTTATCAATGTAGATATCAAAACAGCGATTATTAAAATTTTTGTTTGTCTGTCTGTCTGTCTATCTGTTCACGCATCACGCAAAAACTACTGGACGGATTTTAATGAAATTTGGTGCGATGATAACTTGTTAACTGGGTCAACATCTACGATACTTCTTACCCCGGGAGAATCTCTCATTCCCACGGAAAAATGGAAGAACCATTTTCAGCATATGCACACATTATGCCAAAAAACTATTGAACGGATTTTGATGAAATTTGGTGTAGTGATAACATATTATTTGGGACAACATTTAAGATACTTTTTACGCCGGGAAAGTGTCTCATTCCAACGGGAAAATAGAAAAAAAATTTAGAGCATATGCACACATTACGCAAAAACTATTGAACGGATTTTTATGAAACTTGGTGTGGTGATAACTTATCACCTGCGCCAACATACAAGACACCTTTTAATCCGGTAAAATGTCTCCTTGCCTCGGAAAATATAAAAACCATTTTGAGAATGTGCATGCATTACGCAAAACTCTAATATTGTTGTATGCTAATGCTTTATAATTATTATACTTATATACTTCTCATTTATTTTATGCGCGAACGACGTCGCAGGTACAGCTAGTTTAAAATATTTGTATTTAAAATTCAATTAGAATACAATTAGGGAAAAATTAGTTTGGATTAAAATGAGGGCGGGCCCCTAAAAAATTCAAGTAATATACCGTGCTAGATATGGTTTGAAAGACCCACCTCTAAGGATTTAAAAAAAAATTTTTTTAAAGTTTTGAACCAGTTGTTTTAATAATGTAACTCAAAATTTTTTGCAATTAATCGTACTCTAACTCCCCCACCCTCAATTCCGATATTCTAAATTTCTAATATAGCTAAAATTTTGATTTTAATAAGGTTAGTAGATATTGATCCATAGATTACAAAAAAATTGTAGGTGTTTCCGGCAGCGTAATAGTTGTTAAAAAAAAAACATTTTAAATAATACGGGAAACACAGGGATTTTAAATAATAAGGGAATTTTTTTTCGCTTTTATCGCTAAGCTATTTTAGATGGATAACGGGTATGTCCTCTAAGGTCCTAGGGTCCCAAAGGCGTCAAAAGTAAAGTACCCAACCAACTCTAAATCTTTGGAAATTCGCTATGTTATGCAGATGCTGCAACAGGAGTATTAAATTTTCAAATTTTTAATAACAATTACTATTGGGAAATAATTATTTGAGCAGTCTTCTATAAATTTGGTCAGTTACCTTGGTCAGTTAAAAATTTAAACGGTCACTATTATATTTTTTTAGCAGTATTAAATCCACTTGAGCAGTAAAACGTTGTCAGTAATAAAAATGAATTTGGTCATTTATTTTTTCCTACAACGGTCAATAAAATAAATAAATGGTCAGTAAAATAACTAAACGATCAATAAATAAATAAATAGTCAGTAAAATAACTAAATGGTCAGTAAAATATCTAAACGGGCAGTTAAATAAATAATTTGCCAGTTCCCAGAATACAATAAAGTTATTTTGGTTGAAAATAGTGTGAAATTTGAGCCAAAAATGATGAATATTTTGCGATAGCGTAGCGCGAAAATTAATGTTTTGTTATTTTGTTTTATGAAAAATGCAATTAGGAGGCTAGCAAAATAAGATTAGTCTAGGTATACTTATTCTAAAGGACCTAAAGGAATTATATTTTCAATGAAATATATTTCAATTATATTATACTATATTCAATGAAATTTTATAATTGAATTTCAACAATTAAAATTCTAATTCTTTTACCGTTATAGAATTTTATAAATCTAAGTTAACAAAATATGGTTGAAAAGAAATTCATATACAGAGTGTTTCCAACAACCAAGGACACATAAATTTTAACATAGGGAAAACTTGTTATAATCAAAGAGACCTATACGACAAAATAATGTTCAAAAATAATTTAAAACCAATAACAGTAAATTTATTGAAATAATTGTAAATGAATCTTCTTAATCTAATATTGAAATATTTATTAATAAATAATACTACTTAGGGAGCGTCCATAAGCTACCATTTTGGTTAATTTTTGAACTCCTCCCCCTTCCATGTACACTAGAGGTGACTTTTGCCCTTAACGCCCCCCCCCCCCCAATAGTGGAGCGTAGGTTTTTTTCTTACCAATTCCAAAAAACTTTCAATTAAAATAATAACCTTTTTATTATAAAATATGAAAATTAAGGCACTTTTTGGCAGCTTATTCAAATTTCCTAAAAAACCACGTCCCCTGACAGTAAGAATTTTAATGTAAAGATTGTGTGATCACATGGTTACATAGTCCGCTTGAGGAAGTATTGTTTAATTCAAAATATTCAAAATATTAAGCACCTCATAAGTAATTCAAGATTATTCATGAATTTTCACATTCAAATTCATGTTTGTTTAACTTTTCCAAATAAAACTATACGTAACTCGATTTTGACTCTCCCCTTTCCACATGTAATCCAGCGTAGCTTTCAATAAAGTCATTTTCTTATTTTGATTTAAATTAAGGTTTCTTTCCAGTTAAAAATGTATTTCGATTTTAAATTATTTAAATAAATCATTTTCGTAGTGCATACTTTCTTTATTTCACCCAAAATCTAGAAGAAAACGAACATGTTAAATTATTATTTTTTAGGTAAATTATTTGGATACAACTTTTTATGTTTGTAAAAGTTAACATTTTTTTTTTCTAAATATCTATTGTTAGCTTTAAATAATAAAAATTATTTAAATATTTTTTACTGCTTTAGTATTTATAAAACCACCTATTTCAAGATTTTTAACTGACCAATTTCGATTTAATAATTGCTCACAAATTACTGATCAGTTATTAATTTTACTGACCAATTGAATTTTTAACAAGCCAAGTATATATTAAACTGCTCATTTCAAAATATTCTACTGTCCGTTTCTATTTTTTTTACTGCTCACATTTTACCACCAAATCTGTTATTAAACTTACCGTTTATATTTTCTTACTGACCAAAACTGTAATTTTCTACTGACCATTTAAATCATAGCCATTACTATTTGTTTCAGTTAACATTCGACACATTTACAATTGGACGATTCGTTTCATTCACACGTGACGGCTGTCCGGACGGGTCACTTCAAATAACGGAAGGTGATCGACCACAAGTGGGTGGCTCGTGGTGTGGAAGTTCATGGGGTCCAGTGATTTATTACAGTGAGACAAACAGTATAACAATTTCGTTAAAATTAATACGATTATCAAAAGATCAGAACGGCTATAATTTTGATTTTCGTATGGAATATAAGGTGCTACGTCGTGATGATGCTATTGTTCGATATGGTGGCTTACTGTCAACAGGTTAGTGAATAATCTTTGATAAATATTTGACTAATCTTTAATTTTATCGCACAGTAAATACAAATACTGGAATTAATTGTCAGTCGGTAACTAAAGTCAATTGAGGTTTATCTCACAGAAAAAGAGAAGAGTATGCAAAATTCATGTTTTTTCTTTTACATTTTCGCTTATTTTTACTGTTTTTACCTGTTTTTTGAGTTTAAAAAAAATGAGTGGTGATAATTTAATTCTAACACAGAATTCGTGTTTGGGAGGTCAAAATACATCGGAAAGCTTGTTGGTTCATATCAAATATGAACAAACAATTTTTTTTATGGGTGTGTGTTTTTCACATAAATTGAGCGCACACTCAGCATTTGAAAGTAGACGTCCTAAGCTTTAAAATGAGCCCTTGGTTGATTTTTTGGTTATTCCAAATTTTAGTAATAACACTGATCCAAGTAACATGACGGTCCCTTATATAAACATATATAATTATATATCTATACATATAAAAATTTCGTGTCACAATGTTTGACTAGGATAAACTCCGAAACTACTGAACCGATTTTGATCAAATTTGGTAACTACATGTAATTTGGTTCAACTTAAGATATCGAATAGTTTTTATCTCAATTATTGACCTTAATATTTTTTTTGCAAATTAAATGTTTATCTATTATATAATAGGCAAATACCACTCACCTATCACGGAATCTACAGAACTATAATACCTACAAACTTGAAATTTGGTATGTTGGTCCCTGGTAGATTGTAGACGCTCGTTAAGAAAGGATTTGCAAAATTTTTAGTCTAACCGTAGAAAGGGTCTAGCAGGTTAAGATATGGTTTGCAGCCCCAGAGAGGCCTATCAAAAATAATTTATGTTGCGATATCGGTGAGTAATAAATATACCACTGGCACCTATTTTAGCCACTGATCTCTCTGCGTTCTTGAGATAATTGACCATATAATTATATGCTAGAGCGGATATTTTTGGAAATTTTTTTATTCCGAAACTGTTATATCCAGACTGATAAAACCAAGACTGTTTATTAGGTAGTACGTTGTGCTATATTCTGTATTTTTACAGAATTTTCTAACAATTTCTACCACCTAAAAAAATTAAAAATAAAAAATTCTTATTTTTTTCCATAGTTCTCGGAGAGGTACAATCAAAGAAAAAATATATAATGTAGCTTAGTATATCTACTATTATCACTAAAAAGTGCATTCAGATCAGATGGGTGCAACATTTCGAAAAAAAATAATATATCCTTATGACTGCTCTAGAGTACGCACCAATTCATATCTCTCTTTCATATAAAGAAAAGTCAAATACCTGAAAATAAATTGGTTGGATTTACGTACTGTCACTTATTTTCGTTCGTTGGCTCCAAAATCTGCGGTGGTACAATCTCATGTAGTTCGTGTGCACTTTTGTACCACTTGTTATTTAGTTGGAATGCAGAGTATAAAAACGGGTTATACTCGAGTCTGGTTGCGTATCGTTGCAATATGTGACTTCTAGGGATCATAAATACTGATTTGTTGTCATAAACCATAGGTAACTCATGGTAACAACGTTGTGTATTTCGTATGGATACCTCTACTGGTGTACATTGTATGATATGGACTACCTCTCCCTGATTAATTGCAGTGTACTCCGGTACCCTATGCGAATTCAGACTGGGAAACTACGGCCAACGTTTATAAATTTCTTAGTAACTGCTGTTCCAACATGCACCGCTGAGATATAATGTCGTTGTACAGTGACGACAGTTGAGCCCTTATATGTCGCCCCACGAACACGACTTTTGTATTGGTGTATGCCATGGCACCCATTTCCAACAGATTTTGCGTTGTCTTCGTAAAATAAAACATGCCGTTTTCGGTTGGTTTGACTACATAGAACTTCGGATGGTCAGTTTCGTGTGCAGACTGACCACATATGAAAGTTGGCGTCTTAACCGGCATTGCGAATACTTTATCCACCCTGTCGACCGAGTAGACCACCATGTCCGTCATATCCGCTGAGATATTGCTCGGTACTACTTTTGTTGCGACGCCCTCGAATATTACCGCGTACCTCGTTTGAGAACAACTTGACGCATCAACTATATCCCAGAAACTACGTCCATATATTGAATCAATACATTGAGCGATATTCTAAAGGTTGCTCATGCTCATGCTCATGCTCATGCTCATGCTTTATTAAATTAACTGAGTTTCTAATCTGATTTATATTGGCTGATGTCCACAATTCCTCGAAACCTAATCCAGAAATGATATTTTTTAAAGTGGAAGCCCAGTTGTATCTGATATTATTATTTGGAGTAGTATCCAATGCTAGTAATCTCCTGTAACATATACTAGGTAACCTATAATCGGGCATATTTAACAGATTTATCCACCAGAATAATATTGATTGAAGCGCACACGCGGATATAGGTTTCATACCTGTCTCAGCTCTTATCATGTAGTTTGGTGTCGTTTTCTGCCAACAGAAGACGCTTTTGAAAAATCTACCTTGAACAGATTCGATCTCTGATAAATACCTGAGTGACCAAATCTCTGCACCGTATGAAAAAAAAAAAAAAAAAAATTTACTTAACTCATATGGAAAGACAATGCTTTTAGAATATTTTTGTAACTTCAGTCAAGTACCCTATTGTATAATAATAAATTATAATATAGTCATGGCTGTATTCTTTTGTTAAGTTTTAAAGTTACTTTTATTTATATTTTAAAAAACAAAAATAAGTTATTGTTGTTATATCTAAGTAATTAATAATTGAAAATTGTTAAATAATTGTACCAACCACCTGTAATATCCACCTGGGTTAAATACAGTATTATTATTATTTATTATTATTATTATTAATTATTGATTATAATGAAAATTACTGTTTTGCTACTAAATCACGTAAACCATCAATCTGTAAATGTTTAATTTTAAAAACTAAGCTTGCACATAATTTTAGTCCCATCAGTAACATAAAATTTTAACAATCAATTAACCTATCGGTTCCTTGTTTTATTTAAAATTAACAAGCTTTTTCATAAATAACATTGGAAAATTTTTCGATAGTTAACAACCGACGATTATGCATTAGAAAAATTTCATACAAATATGCAATACAGTCAAACATACAAATTTCGATGTCCAAATTAATGCAATATTTTACAAAAATAAAACTTTAAAAATTAGGGTAAAATTTCTTAAACTCAAAATAATTAATACAGATAAAATAAAAATCTGTCCGTTCTTTGATATATTTTAATTTATAGGAAAAGTTATAAGTTATCCAAATATTTCCACACACATAATGATAGACCTTTCAACAAATGATTGAATGAATAATTATTATCATAATATTATATAACTTTAGTCTAACTAACTAAAAAAGTTTAGTCTGACATAGACTCTATATAAGGATTTTATATTTATATAAATTCATATTAAAAATAAGAAAATAACAATTATCATAAATATCTATTTAGAACAATTTCTTAAAAATTCACCTGTTTTTATTAAATAAAAGAAATTAATCTGTACAAATATGTAGCTTCACTAGCCCAAGTTGTAAAAAATATAAGAAAAGATGACCCTTCATAAAATTATTGACAATAATTGTGAATACATTTCAACGCAGACTTTAAAAAAATGTAGGTATATAATTTATGTACGTAAGTATAGGTTTTCAATATTTAAATGAGATGACTTTTCAAGTACGGCAATAATCAGCAGTATTGTTCGCAGCATGTTACCTACTTATCTGGATGAATGCAAAAAGAAACCGTTGCTTGTGAAATAGGTAACAAATTTAAATACAATTGGAGTGAACATAGGGTGGTATTTGTTGTAAGCAATAAAATAATTTAACATCTTGAAAGTTTATGGTCACTAATAACACCCTCTCGAAAAGTCATATCAAAAATTTTTGGAAAAGGTATACGAAAATTATTGTAAGCAAATGAAGCAAAGTAAGTATGAGCAAGTAGAGTATGAGTATGAGTATGAGCATGAGCATGAGCATGAGCATGAGCATGAGCATGAGCATGAGCATGAACATGAGTATGAGCATGAGCATGAGCATGAGCAACCTTTAGAATATCGCTCATTGTCTACTCTGATACGGACAGCTCATGCCCCCAGGTAAGTATATTTTATTTTCGTTCACTCGCACAGATACATATTTTTCTCAGAGTTCAATCTCTAATGCGCTCTGTACAATAACCCCCGTCCGTCGACCTACATGAACTTCGTACTCAGCCCCTATACAACTACTTTCTCCCGTCATCTGCCCTGCCATAAGTACTGTTGCATGCGTGGTACCGTTCATAGTTAAATGATCGATTGTCTTGCGGTAAAAATTTAGTAACATTAGTCGCTGGTGCATCCCTTCACACATGTCCCTTGATACCAGGTGTAGATAGGTGGCAATCCCGTTAGTGACTGCAGATATATACGAATGCATTCGGCAATGTGATATTACTCGCGTGACATGTATCTTGCACTGACGTACGTGAACTACTTCGACGTCCTGTAACTGCAATAATTGAATTTTTTCCTTTGTTACGATGGTGTTATCTGATGGTGTTTAACAACGTCCAATTTCTGTCAGGCTAAACGTCGATATATTAGTTGCCATATTTTGACAGTCATAGGCAACTATTCTTCATACTGCTGGGATCGAAATTCATAGAGCAATGACTGCCACGATTTTCATGTTGCCCTTGTCGGCGTACTGGTGGTTGACCTGCAACACTACGACATCTCAGTTCCATCTTTTCCACTTCCAATTACTTTTTAGTCTAAGTAGCTTAGGCGGTGAACCCCTTAATTTAATTTGATACGCTTAGGTAAAACCCAAGGATGCTCCGGTACTGCTGATTGACTTCTAGTATGATACTAAGGGCTTTGTGATTCTTCTTCTTGATTATCTCCTGTCACTAATCCTTGTAGGTTTTCTGATTCCGCTTCTCCTTTGATATCTACTTCCGGTTCTTCCTCTAGTTCCCTTTCATATAATAGCGATCGGTACAAATCTTCATTTTCTGAGTCACTGTCTGGTAATAGCTATAACCACTCAGGCAAATCTTCCACTGGCTCCGGCAGGGTATCTTCAAAAACTATTAAATCGTCGTCTAATGGCATTTCGGCCTCTTCCGTACGCTCATCTCCATGCGATTGATCTACTTGTATGACCTCTTCTCGTCCGGGTTGACTACTTCTCTATTTGCTACTGGTTGTTCTGATATTTTCTCTTCGATTCGGGGTAGATACCGAATAACGCCATGAATACCGTCTTCCAAGATCACCTGCTCTTCGGTTGGTACGACTCTCTCACGAATAGGTAACTCTTTCTTCTTTTCTTCGTTTTCTTCCACTTCTTCTTCCTCCGTTTGAATCGCACTCTTACACGGCTTTAACCGATTCACATGTACTATCCCCTCTTTACGACCGTTTATTTTCCGAATTTTAGACGTCCCTTCTGTTCAACAATACGATACGGCCCTATCCATGGTTTTGATAACTTTTTAGATTGATTTAGCTTACTACTTGGGTCGAATAAATATACGCGATCCCCTAACTGATATTTTACTTCTTTGGCCCTTTGATTCAATCTTGTCACTCGGTTCTCCACAGTTGTTTGTAGTCGCTCCTTCACTTTGCTGAAAACTGCGTTTAAACGTGCCGTCATCTCTGCTGCGTAGTTTACATCGTAATCGTAATGCACTCTCTGCGGTTTGATAATGTCATCATACGGCAGTTCCATGTCCCTTCCATGTAGAATGAAAAAGGGAGTTTCTCCTGTAGACGAATGTACTTGACTTCTATACGCCATCAAAACGAATGGTAGCCACTCGTCCCAATCAGTCTGATAGTCGTTGATGTAGTATGACAGCATATTTTTGATTTCTTTACGACTCTTTTCTATCATCCACAATTTCAGCTGTTTGATGCGGTATTGGGATCGCTTCTAGGTATTTCCAGAAGTAATCCTGCACCGTACGGATGTACTTATTCCCGTTCATCGTTATCGTAAGAGGTCCCACAATGTCCATAGCAACTCTCATAAACGGACGTTCAGTTTGGTGTGCTTTCTGTAAGGGTGCTGGACGTGTCGGATGGGTTTTCCTTCGTGCACAATCTTCACACTGACCACACCATTCTTTAATATCTTTCGCTATAAATGGCCAAAAGAATCGTCTCTTTATAAACTCCAATGTCCTCTGTGCCCCTTGGTGTCCCTAAAATTGGCTGGCGTGAAAATCTCTAGATACCTTCTGTCGCATTGCTCGCGGTTCCACTAACTGATCGTTTTCTTCTCCGATTCTCATCTTATATATCAACTCTTCTGAATTCTGGTAAAATACTCCACCATCACCACTATCGATTCGATCCTTTATTTTCTTTATTTCCTCATCCTGTTCTTGCTTTTTCGCTATAACTTCGGGTTCGTAAAACGGTTCGTACTCCGATGTAGCTGTTTGTACTACGTTCACTTGTACACGTGACAGCGCATCGGCGTTCCCATGTTGTCTTCCCGGGCGGTGACTTATTTCAAAGTCGTATTCTGCTAACGCTAGAGCCCATCGTGCTAGTCGTGAATTAGAATCTCGAATTGATAGCAGCCAACGTGGCGGACGGTTATCCGTTAGAAACTTAAATTTACGACCATATAGGTAGCAACAAAAGTGTTTTATGCCCCAAACTACGCTCAAACACTCGCGTTCCGTGGTAGAATAGTTCTGCTCTGCACGGTTGTTTACTTGCATATGCGATGGCACGTTCAAATCCATTTACTTCCTGTCCTAAAATAGCTGCAATCGCAAATCCTGACGCATCGGTGGTTAGAATATATTCTTTCTCGAAGCTAGGCATCTGTAACACCGGTTCCGAACACAAAATTGATTTTAGTTTTTCGAATGACTTTTGTGCTTTTTCGTCCCAAACAAACGCTACATCCTTTTTAGTTAGCCTCGTCATTGGTCTTGCAATCTCGGCAAATTTCGGTACAAATCGGCGATAGAATCCGGCCAAGCCCAAAAGTGCACGGATATCTTTTACTTTTGTAGGTGTTCGGTACTCACGTACTGCCTTCAGTTTGTCCGGATCAGGTCGAACTTCTCCCGCGTCGATAATTTGTCCCAAGTACTTGGTTTGGCGTCGTAAAAATCGGCATTTTGGTGGATTCAGTCTTAAATTGACTTTTCTTATACACTTGGACACCCCTCGAATCCTATTTTTATGTTCATCTACATCATCTGGGCTGAAGATTATTACGTCATCTAAGTACACCAAGAATTTGCATCCTGTAAGTCCTGCTAAGACCCCATTCATCAGTCGTTGAAACGTGCTTGGGGCGTTTACAAGGCCAAAAGTCATTCTATTGAAATGATAATGCCCATCAGGTACACTAAACCCGGTCTTCTCTTTATCTTCAGGTGCCACTTCCACTTGCCAATACCCTTGTGCTAGATCTAAGGTAGTGAATAATGCCGTTTCTCCCAATAAATCAAACGTTCCTTGCAAATCCGGTAGTGGATAGAAATCCCTTTTGGTAATCTTATTTAGGGTTCGAAAATCCACACATACTCGTGTTTTATTTTCCTCATTTTCAGATTTTTTCGGTACTAATACAACGGGTGCTGACCATGGACTCTGCAATGGCACGATTATTCCGTCTTCCAATATTTCGCTTAATTGTTTGCTCAATTGTGCTCGTAGTGTATGTGGTACTCTATACGGTGGTCGTACGATAGGTGGAACCTTCTCAGTTATAATGCGATGCTGTATCCCTCTTGCTACGCCAAATTTCCTTCGATTTGTTAAAAGTATATCCTCATATTCTTCAAATAGTTGTACCAACCTTCTCCGTGAATTCTCATCTAAGTGATCCATTTCAATACTTTCCTCCCAGTTGATCTGTTCGTTTCCTCAATCAGGCATATCCACATTTAATTGTAATTCTTCTTGATTTTCTTCACGTACCGCTAGATTTCCACGTTGTACTACTATTTCTTCTTCTTTAGCTCTCCGACATTCTGCATTACTTCGATTTAATTCCCTACTTTGTTTTCCTCGAACTCCTCGGCTTACTTTTTTAATTCGGTTTACTGCATTACTTCTATGAACTTCATTTACTTCTTTATGTAACTCTATTTTACTTCCATTAACTCCGTTTAGTTGCGCAACTACTTCTATTTCTTCTTGTGAAAATTCATTAATTTTTCCAATAACTATCTTCGTTTTCAGCCCCACTGGTTTATTTGTAATATTCACCAACTTCACCCAAATGCTTATATCTTCTAGAACTGTTGTTAACACTCTTGCCATTATTATACCATTTTCCATAATTACATGAGGTTCCACTACTACGTCAGTACCGGGTGGGTAACAACGTTGCATTGCTTCACAGATGCATTCTGTACGAGCTGGAATTTCTAAGCTCTGCCAAAGCAAAACCAGGCGACGGCCATCATCCGAATTTGCAGCATTATCAATTCATGGCCGTGGAGACGCCACTGGAGTGCTTATCAATTCGACTCGTTTTCCTGCTTGATTTCCGTTCGGTAGGTCCTCAATACTAGGTTCACGGTGAACTAAAGGTTGAGTTGTTATTGTAAAAATAGTTGGCATCCCATCATCTATCGAAGAGTCAGATTTGACGAAGGCCCTAGAAACGCAGCGTTCGTGCTCGACCACAATATCCGCTTTTACAGTCTATACCGCAGGTTCCACTACTGACGACATCTCACCGTTGCTTCCCTTCATCTTCTGATTTCCTTCATGTACACCAAATTTATCTACATCAACTTCCACGGAGATTCCTTGTTTTTTATTTTTCTCATTTTTCCTGTTTGTTCTTCTGTTTCTCCCATTTCCTCTTTTACAGCATCTATTGCACTACTTTTCACCTGAGCTTCCTTGTTTTCATTCGACTTCATACATTGGATACGTTCACATTTTTCAAAACATTTACCACCATCGCTTGAATCAACCTGTACTTTATTTTTCTTATTCTTCTTATTTGCTCTTCTGTTTCTTCCATTTCTTGTTTTTCCTACGTTCACTGTACGATTTTCCACCTTGACTTCCTTATTTTCATCTGAGCTCTTGTATCCGGTACGGTTACATTCTTCGAAAAATTTACCACCACCGCTTGGATCATCTGGTACTTCATCTTTCACACTAGTTGTTTTATTAAAATTTGTTGTACTCTTATTTTTGTTAACAGTTTCCTCCTTCAAAAATTTGCGATCGTCTTTACCCATAATCCCCCTATTATTTGTGTTTACTCCGCCTCTACTAACATACCCGTGTCCTTTAAAATTTTGCTTAACTACTACCTTATTGTTTCTACTAACATCAGAAACTTTATCACTATGTTTTAACTGTCCACTCGTTAATGTGGTTTGAGTTTTACTATTACTATGCACTGGTGTCCGTTGCACTAATTTTGTTACACACTGTTCATCATACACTACTGAATCACAAGTTCGATTAAATCCACACACCTTTATCGTGACATTCGACAAACGTATTTCTCTCCTCTGATAATCAATTAACCCTTCGTGTTGAATGAAAAAATCACGTCTTAACAAACCGTCAGTAACTATGCTCAGTTGCTCGTCACACACATTTGCAATAACTCCAAAATGTTTATTACCGAAATTAAAATTTACAAACACAACCCCTACGCTCGAAAAAGTTTGCCCTGACACCCCTTTTAACGAAATAATATGATTTGTCTCTATGAAATGTTCTGTCACTACACTCCTTTTTAACAGAGTCACTGCTGAACCAGTATCGACCAACAACGTCACAAATTTTTCACCCACTTTTACCCTAATTACCGAAGATTCCTCATTGGTATCATATACAAAGGCAGTGCCAGGTACTGAAACTTCTTTTTTATGTGAAATTATGTCGTATCCCAATCGGCATGGGGTGCTACCGACGGGGTGTTCGCGTTTAAAGGACCCGTATCTACTGGACTACGATTATTGTTGACTCCCCAATTTGATCGCTGTCTGCCCCTATGACTCTCTCGTGAATTTCGTCCGTTCGTCCGATTATCAAAATTTCTATAATCGCGTCTGCCTCCATTTTGTCTGTTAATTCCCAGTGACGGTGCCCTAACTTCCCTATTATATTCTCGTGCATAATGACCATTACCGTCACATCGACGACACCTAACTGGATTTGGACACTGTCGGGCAAAATGTCGTTGATCGTTACATCGACAACAACGAAGCCCTTCACGATGCGCTTGTGGAGACCGGCTTCCCCTACTCCACTGTGTAGGCGAAAATGTAACTGTCTTCGCTTGTTTTTCGCGTCCGTCAGATCCGTCTGTCACAGTTATTTCTACCTCATTAATTAGTCGAATAGATTTTTGTAACGTTTGCTGATTTATTTCTTCCTTAATTGAAATTTCGACCGCCCTATTTAAAGTAAGTACCGGCTCTATCTAACATCATTGCTAATCCCACATTTCTCAATAATTCAGGTCGTAGTCCCGCCTTAAAGCGCGTTAATAATAAATCTTCAATAATTTCGCGTTCAATTATGCTTCAACTTTCGGATGCCCCGGATCGTTGTTCTAATGCCTGACTTTCTGCTAATTTTAACCGAGTTAAAAATTGCCTTACACTTTCTTTTGGTTTTTGCCTAATATTACTAAGTACTTCAAAACCTGAAGGGCGAGCTGGCGCAAAATTTTTTATTAATTGTGCTTTTAATTCCTGATAACTTGTCGTCGGTGATTTAAACGATTCTTCCCCTTTATAAAATTCGTAGGCGTCTCCCGTTAATTTATATCTTACAACTTTTAAAAATTGATCGGCGGTTAAATTTTCTAATGCGGCCCGTAGTTCTAAGCGTTCAAAATATACAATAACATTTTCTTCCTCCGAAAAACTAGCTGTTGCATTCGCGAAACTACCCAACCTTCCAATTTCGACATGCTGAATTATTGGTTTTGGTTCGCCAGTACTCGCAACGGGTACTGTAGGTATTATAGCGGGTAGAGACGGTATTATTGGTGAATCGTCATTATTCATCGCGATAAAATATTACAAAACAAATTTTCAACAAAATAAATCAAAACATAAAATTATCAGAAAATTCTTATTAAAATTAATGACGATATAGGGATAGGTATTCACCATAACCAAAAATAGGGTGTAAATAAAACACAACTCAAAATTTTATTAATATTAATTGTTAACTTTACAAATCCCTGTTAAAAGGACCCTTCGGGGTAAACAGGGGCAAAAGTGCCTAAATGGGAAATTAAAAAACTAATAGTAGCATTAAGTGCGCTGTTGTGATAGTAAGTCTTATATACCAATATTAGGACTTGAAACGTAATCGTCTTCAGGTAAAACTACTTTAATTGAAATTCAAATATTTGCAAGTTTTTCCTCAATGCGTGCTCGGATCTATTTCAAAATCGACATGCATATAGATCAGAGGCAGAGCTAATTTTTGGTGTATATTGAAGGTCATTTCAAGGTCACGTGCAGAAAAAGGATACAAAAAACTGTACTTGATGTGCTGTAAAATTATGAAGACGGCATGGAACAAGAATGAGACCATGATTTTCTAACAGAACGTTGTAAAATTAGTATATAATCCGATTTTCGTAAAATTCGAGATAGTCCCAGACACTCATTTAAAACAATGAATTTATAAAATAATGTTTGAAATGAAACATTTGTTTTGTTTCAAATAAATAAAACAAAAAACAAAGGCACTCATGAAAAACAAGCGTATTGAGACGTCAGCTCAATATCCTATTTTCCTGAAGCGAACCCATACCCGTTGTCTTTAGTATTCCACCAGTTTCAAAGGCGTAATTGCTTAACCTGACTGACCATAAAAAAGTACGGCTTACGTGTGATATTCAGTATTTATGCAACTAATCGTCTAAAAACCATTAAATAATAAAAATCAACACAAATTTAATTAATATTATAGAATAAAAAAAAATTGACAACACATTAAAGTGTAGCTTGAATAAAACTTGAGGGGCTTATTAACCATTAAAGTCTTGAATAAAACCTGAGGGGCGAAAAGTTAAAAAAATAAACAATTATATTGTATTACAGATATTATTATTCCTATTAAGTGCAGTAATAAATAACAGATTATGTCAAACATATTTCTTAAGGAAAAATAAAAAAATAATTAGCTGTCCAGGAGAAAGAACTGGTTAGGTTTCGTACCAACCGAACCAAACGGGGAATACTAATCGTCGTCGCTTTCTTCGTAAACAATTGGCGATACCTGTAAATTCATCTACAATCCATGTTTTCGCTACCAATTTATTACTGGAAAGAGAAGAGTTTGTTGTTGCTCTCACATAGGTGTCATTATTTGTATTGTTGGAGAACAATGTTTGAAAATTTTTTGTTGTGCCCGGGGGCCTGTCACTTCTCTCGCCGGCTCTGGGCCTGCAGTATTTCTTAGTAAGCTGTACATTAATTTACATGTATCGCCAAATGTTCACGAAGAAAGCGACGGCGATTAGTATTCCCCGTAATGGGATTGGTAGGAAATCAGACCCCCGTTCTTCCTCCTGGATAACTAATTATTTTTTTATATTTTGTTAAAAAATATGTTTGACATAATCTGTTATTTATTACTGCGTTCAATAGAAATAAAATAATATCTGTAATACAATTTAATTGTTGAATTTTTTAACCTTTCGTCCTTCAGATTTTATTCAAGACTTGAGCTACACTTTAATCTGTTCATTTGTCAATTTTTCTTATTTTTTATTTTATAACATTCATTTAATTCGTGTTGACTTTTACTATTTAATGGTTTTTAGATGATTAATTGCATAAATACTGAATATAACACCTAAGGCGTACTTTTTTATGGTCAGTCAAGTTAAACAATGACGCCTTTAAATCTGGTGGAATACTAAAGATAACGGGTATGGGTTCGCTTCACGAAAAATAGAATACTAAGCTAACGTCTTAATACGCTCGCAAACATAATAAAAAGAATTTAAGAAAATGCCAACTCGGGCAATCCAAAAAAAATATTGTTTTAAACGATTGTCTTGGACTATCTCGAATTTTACGAAAATCGGCTTATATACTAATTTTACCACGTTCTGTTATAAAATCATGGTCTCATTTTTGTTCCGTACCGTCTTCATATTTTTACAGCACATCAAGTACAGTTTTTTGCATCCTTTTTCTGCACGTGACCTTGGAATGACCTTCAATATACACCAAAAATTAGCTCTGCCTCTGATCTATATGCATGTCGATTTTGAAATAGATCTGAGCACGCATTGAGGAAAAACTTGGAAATATTTGAATTTCAATTAAAGTAGTTTTACCTGAAGACGATTACGTTTAAAGCCCTAATATTGGTATATAAGACTTACTATCACAACAGCACACTTAATGCTACTATTAGTTTTTTAATTTCCCATTTAGGCACTTTTACCCCTCTTTACCCCGAAGGGTCCTTTATTTATTTATTTCTTCTAATCAAATACTTTAGCTATAAAAAAAGAAAAATAAATACGTTTGCCTTCTAGGTATATTAAATTTAAAAGATTGTAATAGTAAATGAAACATAAAACAAAATTCAAAGGTTTTTTAATCTTCTTTATTTACGGTTGCCTACAAATATTTTTCCCTTTTCTTAATCGATCGCTGAATATTTTATTAAAATTATCGTTGATTGTTTTAATATAAAATGATAAATCAAATTATACAGGAATACGTATACAATGTTATTCACCTAACACATATACATTGCATTACCTACATCAATTATTAGTACGGTGCAGTTATTCAAAAAAACGACCTAACCTCAACATCCAAAGTAACAGTTTCATTCCAACTCCAAATTGTTCTGTACAGTCCACATATTGTTTGGCAAAAAGTTACACCATTTTGAGCATCGGGTTTTGGGGGAGGGAGGTAGAAGTAGGCAAATTAACGGATTTCGTCAGTTTTTTTTAAATGTTTCGGAAATTATGGGGTTTAGCGTAAAAAGTGTCATATACAAAAATAATCTACATTAAATTGCGAACAAAAATGATCCTGTGCACAATCTTGCTAAAGTGAACAGTTTCAGAGTTACGGAGGGTGTAAAAGTAGCAAAGTAGCAATTTTTAGTATTTTTGACCACTGCTGCACTGTTTCTCTCATAGTGTGCGGTTGCAAAGACGAATGCGTCCCTAACTACGAATGCAGAAAGAATGGTCTAAACTGCTCAAGCATATGCGGTAATTGCTCAGGCCTAGGATGTGATAACAGGGATACGAACATCATAGACGAAGATTTAGAAGAGGAGGGTGCTATGTTTGAAGAGGACTAATCACAATTTCCTTTTACAAAACATAATCCTGTATAAAAAAATTAGTTTCCTTAGTGATAATGTGTCATGTTTTTTCCAAAAAATATAAAAATTGCTACTTTTACACCCTTCATAACTCTGGAACTCTTCACTTCAGCAAGATGATGTATAGGACTATCTTTGTTCATAATTTAATGAAGATTATTTTTGTATAGGCTCTTTTTGCGCTAAGCTGCATAGTTTTCGAAATATTAAAAAAAAACTGACGAAAACCGTTAATTTGCCTACTTCTACCCACCTTCCACCTAAACCCGACGCTCAAAATGGTGTAACTTTTTACCAAACAATATGTGGACTGTATAGAACCATTTGGAGTTGGAGTGAAACTGTTACTTTGGATGTTGAGGTTTGGGTCTCTAATTGCAGCGTACTATATGTATCTTCACCAGCGAATGTAATACTCACACGACTTGAATGCAATGGCACTACGCTCGGTCTACAAAATAAAGTACCCTGTATGCTTACTTTCAACTTATAATTTTTTTTTAAATAATTAATGGTGACGAATTATTATTTTGCCCGGTTAATAACACTTGAAATTCGAATGCTAGTTATTGATAAACTAAATATTTTGGTTTTTTTTTTATTTGCATACAACTAATACACATTTTCGTTTTGACACAAAAGACCGAAGGTGTTCATTACTTTATGAACGGGACAGTAAAAATGCACAAATTATTTCATCTAACTGAACGTTGAAATGCACACCGGATACGCATAACCAACTTGGTACGGCTTGGTACAGTTTTATAAATTTTAACAATATTTTTCTGACGGATATTAAAAATTAATTTTGATCAACTTATTATTTCATATTAACAAAACGCAAAAAACTCCAAAATTTTTATATTTTAACTACGCTAATATTATGGTAAAAATTAACAACTTCAAAATTTAACTATTTTGCGCCCCTTTTCGACTGTTTTATGCTCCAAACGCCTTTTCTGGAAGATATCGAACCTACCTGCATCTTCCGTACCACTGCTAAGGATAATTAAAGTAAAATTATAGAAATCTCGAAGCATTTACAGAACAACATCAACGAAATCAACCAACATAGTCGTCTCCTTGATAAAAATTGTTACTACCGCGTGCCCCAAAAGTTAACTTCTCTGCGTATATTTTCCTATCTCAAACGCCATATTCCTCTAATTACTGTGAAGCAACCCCTTCATATTATAACCTGATGCGAACCTCGAAACCACTCAAATTCATCATAATACGCCATATATTTTATCCCACAGTACTTCTACGGTGATTTTCGAAACTACCCCCATTCCACCTTTTAAGGGATGAACTAAATTCATCCCTTATGTAATTATTCAAAACTTAGTCATAAAGTTAATTAAAAAAAATACGCTTATCTAAATGTAACTTATGAAAACATAACTCAAGGAAAAATGAGAAACAACTTAATTATAAATGTACGCTCACCGCTCAGACGCTAAGTAGAGTTTTCCTCTGATTCGTCTTCTTTCTGTTTTTAGCTACCCCTCGGTTTCCACAATTTCTTCTACACTACACTACACTACCATCAATTACCCCCAAAAAAAACCTTCTTGTACACTCTTTACTTCTTAAAATCTAACACCCAACCCCTTTCTACTACACTCTCCCAAATTTAACATCAAACTTCGTTCTCAACTTCACTACTTCAACTCTCGATCTCAACTCCCCGTGTACATCTCCAAACTTATTTAATCGCGGTACTTGTGCGTTGCTACATTTTTGCAGCATTTGCAAATTTTTCACTTCTGTACAAATGCACCTTGATTTGGCGACCGGCGGTACACATAACGACCTCTCTTCTCGTAAACTAAGTAACGCAATCAGACCTAATTACATTATTGTCAATAGATGTCACTAGTATATATATATATATATATATATATATATATATATATATATATATATATATATATATATATATATTAATCCAATTTATCACATATGTATAATATCTTTATATTTGAAATTAGCGAACATTTTTCTAATTTGTGAAAATTTTAAAATCCAATCGTAATAATTATAAGTAATGAAATTAATATTTAACATCACTATTTTGATAGTTAATATCACAATATTTAACATCACTGAAGCTCTTTAATCATTACTATATCCAGAGCAGTTTGTAAAAGTCCAACTATTTTTGGAGTAAAGCTTGTTTCTTTGTAATTGTCATCAAACACAGCTAAATCTTTTCCTTCACCAAACTGATTACCTTTGTCGTTTACAGATTTCATCATATGCGAGTTTCTTAAAGAATTAAATTTGGTTTTGATTGCTTCTATTGCTGCAACCATCATTCTTTTGTCAAAAGGATTCAAACTTAGTTTAGATCGATCTACGTTACCTTCATGTTTATTTTGAAATACTGGTGATATATCTTTTTCTTCTTCAGTGCTATTTCTGCTTCTTTCAAAACAGTAGCTGTTTTCACTCTCATCTCCCGCATCACTTGATTTTGAAGATTCACTTTGTACTGAAAATCTTCTGTTCTCCACGTTCCTTGCATAGGTGTCATTATTTATCGGTTGATTAGTGATATTTTCAAATTAATTTATTCCATTATTCTTATTATCTTTATCATTCTTTGACGAATCATGTTGAGTCTTTAAATGACGAGAGAGATTAAACTTTCGCTTAAATATCTTACCACAAAATTCACAACAATTCATAGTTTGAGAGTATTATGTTTGTAACTTATTTACGAATAGTTCAACTAAGCTCGATTGACTAAAGATTCAAGGGGTTGGGGCTTTATATGACTACTACACTCGAAAAGTATCTCATGCTTATGCCACCTAATGAATCCTGCTGATGCTTGCTCGGAGCGACTTGTTCGTAGCGACTCTTCCTATTACTCTGAGTGATGCATGCTTGCTCGTGGCGACCCTAGCGCTTGTTCCGAGTGGTGCGTGCTCGTAGCGACTTTTGCTATTACTCTGAGTGATGCATGCTTGCTCGTGGCGACTCTAGCGCTTGCGAGTGGTGCGTGCTGACGATAACATAATCTTGAAAAGTATAATGTATAAGTATTGTATATCTTAATAAACCATTAAAGAGATTACTTTAAACAATTAGTCACCGACATATATTATTTCTAATTGATTTTGATTTAACGGATATTGCGTCAATACAAATTTAGATTTTTATTAATATTGATAATGGATATTGATTTATAAATAATAAACAAATATTTTACTTCGCAAAAATACCACTTATTTTAAAAAATGTGACAATATTGTTTCAAAATAAAAGTGGTATTTTTGCGAAGTAAAATATTTGTTTATTATTTACAAATATGGAATACCATAAAGTAACGCTCAAATCTATTGATATTGATTTAACCTATTTTGAGTGAACATAATTTGGGCTTTATAAATATTAATTTCGAACCAATACGAGTTATTAACATTGTTATTAACATTTATAAAGAAATTTGATTTAAACCATTATGTTTCAATATAGCTTAGACCTTATTAATAACCATGATGAATTTTGAAGTAACCTATTCTAAGGCAATAAGAATTTGGATTTTTTATTAAGATTAATGAAAAAAATTTGATTTAACCTATTATGAGTCAATATAGTTAAGACTATTAATATTCATGATGGATTTGGATTGAATCGATTTTGAGTCAATACAAATTTGAATTTATATTAATATTGATAATGGATATTGATTTAACCTATTTTGAGTCAACATAATTTGAGTCTTATAAATATTAGTATCAAACCATTATAAGTTAATGTATTTTGAATTGTTATTAATTGATTGTTATAAATTAATATTAATTGATGAAGAAATTTGATTTAACCCATTATGAGTCAATATAGTTTAGACCTAATTAATAATCATGATGAATTTTGAGTTAATCTATTAAAAGTCAATATCAATTTTGATTTCTTATTAACATTAATGAAGATGAAAAATTTTTTAGCGACAGCCTGCATATATATTATTAAGAACGAACTAAAAGAAAAGAAAATTGTTCTACATTCTTTTAGTTCGTTCTTAATAATTTATATGCAGACTGTCGCTAAAAAAAAAATTTTCATTATTCATTTTACCTGCAGTTGGATTCTAATAATTTATTAATGAAGATATTTGATTTTCTCCCATTATAAGTCAACATAGTTTAGACTTGATTAACATTCATGATGAATTTTGATTTAATCCATTATGAGTCAACACAAATTTGAATTTTTATTAATATTAAGAAATTTAGTTTAACTCATTACCAGCCAATATCATTTAGGCTATAAATATTCATGATGAATTTTAGTTGAAACCATTATGTCAATATCAATTTGGATTTTTTATTAACATTAATAAAGAAATTTGATTTAACCCATTTTGGGTTAGCATAGTTTAGACTTTACTAATATTCATGACGAAATTTGATTTATCCCAATATGGGTCAATACAAATTATGAATTTTTATTAATATTGTTAATGAGTTTCAATTTAACCTATTACTAGTCAATTTGGATTTTTATTAATACTAACAAAAAAATTTATATTAACGCATTATGAGTTAACATAGTTTAGATTTTATTGATACTGATATTGAATCTAGATTTAACTCATTATGGGTCAACAAAATTTAGATGTTTATTAATAATGATAATGGATTTTGATTTAATTCATTACGAGTCAAGAAGATTTGAATTTTGATGATGGATTTTGTTAATGGATTTGTACTTATGTGCATTGGTGTTAGTTTTAGAACTCAAACTTAACGCATGAGCAAGTTGGATTTTGAGTCCTAACATTTTTACCTAGCACTGTATTTTAAACCGTACCCTAACGCAGGCATATGTTAGATTTTGGACCCTAACGAATCGGTAATATCAATTTTAAACAGAAAAGGTTTTACTTATAAATTATATCCAATTTATTCATTATGGCATACATACACAATGACATGAAACATGTTGTTTCGATACATCGTATATGATTCTAATTTTGCTTTTATTATATAATGTTGCCAAGGGTACAAGTTTAAAAACTTAAATTTTTTAAAAAGTTTCAAATATTCAGCTTCACAACTTATGCTGTCAAATCTATAGACTTGTCAACTTACTTATACAAACTAGTTGAAATCATATTAGTTATTTTTTACTAAGCATTTTAATTTTAAGAAATTTTGTAGTTTAATATGTACAACAACGCTTCATAAGATGTTTCACGTATTTGGTAGTTTCCATATTCTGTAGTTACGTATAAAAATGATTTCTTAAGTTTTGCCATTAACTTTCTGATCGGTGACTGCTGCTTCGATCCACAGTGATGACAACGACGACGACGACGATGCTAACGGTGATGAAAATAAGTCACCCGGAATCGAAATTGCGTGCGGTTGAACAGAAATTATAGGCGGTCGAACCGAAATAGCGTGCGCTCGAACCGAAATAGCGTGCGGTCAAACCGAAATAACGTGCGATCACACCGAAATAGCGTGCGGTCAAACCGAAATAACGTGCGATCAAACCGAAATAGTGTGCGGTCGAACCAAAATTGCGTGCGATTGAACCGAAGCTATGTGCGGTCGAACCGAAATTGTGTGCGGTCGAACCGAAATTGTGTGCGGTTGAATCGACATAGTGTGCAGTCGAACCGAAATTATGTGCGGTTGAACCGAAATTATGTGCGGTGGTGGCGGCGGTGGTTTGTGGTAGCAACTCATAAATTATTTGAGAAACATGTTGATACTGAAATTGGTAGTGTATTGAAAAATGTCTGAACAACACGGTTTAGAATTAAGTATAAGTGATCTGTGGACCACTTTTACTGCCACTGATTAAACAATGGATGCAGTTTTGGAGAAGTTGAATAAACTTGGTGGTGGTGATTTATCATGGATATTAATAGTCTTAATTCTGTTGACTCAAATTGATTAAATCAAACATTTATCAACAATACTAATAGAAATACAAATTTTTATCAACTCACAATGGATTCAATCAAAACGCATCATCGAATATTTATAGTCTTAATTCTGTTGACCCATAATAGGTTAAATCAAATTTCTTCACTAATGTTAATCAAAACCTCAAATTGGTATTGACTTATAATAGGTTAACTCATAATTCATCGTAATTATTAATGAAGTTTAAGCTATATTGACTCATAATGGGTTAAATGAAAATACATCATGAATATTAGATCTTAATTCGGTTGACTCATAATAAGTTAAATCAAACAGTTACCAACAATACTAATAGAAACAGGAATTTTTATCAACTCATAATGGATTAAATCAAAATTCATCAAAAATATTAAGTCTTAGTTTTGTTGATCCATAATAGGTTAAATCAAATTTCGGCATTAATGTTAATCAAACCCAAATTGATATTGATTTATAATGACTCGTAATAGGTTAAATTGAAACTCATTAACAATATTAATAAAAGTTCATAATTTATATTGACTCATAATGGGATAAATCTAATTTAAAATTAAAAGACAATTTTTACTTGGCTAATACCACTTTATTTAAAGTTTTTAAATATCTGTTACATGTTTCGGACACATATGGCCATTAGTAGTCTAAACTAGGTAAACTGTGTTGACGCATAATCGGTTAAATCAAATTTCTTTATTAATGTTAATAAAAAATCCAAAATGATATTGACTTATAATGGTTTCAACTAAAATTCAGCATAAATATTTATAGTCTAAACGATATTGGCTGGTAATGGGTTAAAGTAAAATTTATTAACAATATTCAAAATTCAAATTGGTGTTGATTCATAATGGATTAAATCAAAATTCATCATGAATATTAATCAAGTCTAAACTATGTTGATCTATAATGGGTGAAAATCCAATATCTTCATTAATGTTAATAAAAAATCCAAATTGGTATTGACTTGTAATAGGTTAACTCAAAATTTGTCATGATTTTTAATAAGGTCTAAACTATATTGACCCATAATGGGTTAAATCAAATTTCTTCATTAATGTTAATAACAATCCAAATTACATTAACTTATAATGGTTTGACACTAATATTTATAAAACTCAAATTATGTTAACTCAGAATAGGTTAAATCAATATCCATTATCAATATTAATATAAATTCAAATTTGTATTGATTAATAAATCGTTTAAATCAAAATCAATCATGAATATTAATAGTCTTAACTATATTGACTCATAATAGGTTAAGTCAAATTTGTTTATTAATGTTAATAAAAAATCCAAATTCGTATAGGCAGCGAAAAAGAATTAAATAATATAAAAATAATAGCACAAAGTAACGGATTTAACACAAACTTAATTAATAAACTATTAGCTAAAAAAGGACATAAGCAAATTTTAAAAGAAATATTCCCCTCGTTATAAATAAATCTAAAAATAATTTTAACTTTCGCCAGGCATTTAATAGATACCGGTCACACCCCAGACAGAGAAATTACAGTACTCTAACAGTCGAATAAAGGACAAATGTTAACCATTTTGGAAGCCATAGAAATCTACAAAAATAACTTCTCAAATCTGCTGAACGACTGCATCGACATTTACGACTCAACATTATTCAACACCTTGTAATCTCACATAATCTAGTTTTTCTGAATTATTAATTTTTTGTTTTCTCAGATTTATTTCCATTTAACTTACATATAGCTTATATTCATATTTTGCCTTGAACTTGTGCCTGTTAAAATTATTTAATTTACAAATTATTTTATTTTAGTTTTACCAAAAACATTTTTACAGTTACGTGAAATCGTAACATTGCAAAATTGGTTTTATTTTATTTATTTTATTTTGTTTACAAATCTGAGTCACATATTTTCGTTTCTGTTTTGTTTTTGCTTTGTTTTATTCGCTCTGATTCGATAACAACAGTTTTTATTGCTCACTAAAGGTAAAATGTAACCAAAATGTAGTATATAAACAAGTAGCTTGTTAAATATAATTTACTGTTCGTATATGGGTCCGAAACATATCACAGATATTTAAAAACTTTAAATAAAATGGTATTAGCCAAGTAAAAAATTGTCTTTTAATTTTAAAATGGAATACCATAAAGTAACGCTCAAATCTATCAAATATAAAATGTTCAATGTTTTCTAGTTCTCTCAAATTACACAGCAAACATAGTTCCTGTGGATTCCATTTATGTATAATACCATCGATGTGCAGCTTTACCTGCAACTGCCCCATAACTCTGATCATTTGAAGAGGAACTTGAAAGTTAAGATAGTAGCTATCTGTATAGTTCAAAATATTTGTAATTTAGGCTGAACGAAGATGAAAAAATTCTAGATTCATCTTCCATTAAATATTTCTCAAAGAAACTGTCAGTAACATTAAGAAAGGTTCTCGCTAGCAATTACGCAATTTTGAAAATCCCAGACATCGTTATGACCCATTTGTACTATAATTGATTTTAGCTGAGTAACTCAATTAAATTTAAAGATATTATTCTTTGTGTTATCAGCCATTAATAGATCTAAATAACTTGATGTCATCTTTCTTATACCAAACAAATCTCCTTGTATATGTCATATGATCATAATTCAGCTAAAATAAACATTTAATGATTGGTTGTTTGTTTACTTTTAAACTGATAAATATTCCTGGAATTAGCAAGATTTTGCAAGGTTAAATACGTATACAAAAAATTCTCCTGAGGTACATTCGACATCCAATTTTCGGTAGTACAATAGCGGTCAGAAATCTGGATCCCAGAGTCCGAAGTTAGTTTTAAAATCTAGCGCGTGGTACAGGGGCTTGACCAATGTTTGCGCTTGGTACAGTGCCCCGACAAAATGTATCGTTAGCGGCCTCCCGATTTTCGGTAGTACGGGGGTAGTCAGAAACTTGGACCTCAGAGTTCGAAGTTAGTTTTAAAATCTTAACCATTGTCCAGCGCTTGGTACAGTGCCCCGACAAAATTTATTATTAGCGTGTTGGGTTAACTGTCACACAATCGTTTCTTTGTTCGTTTAAGATAATGCAATTAAGGCAAGCGCGTGTTGGGGTCAAAGGCCACGGTTTGCACGTACTCAAAATAAGTACAGTACGCTTCAAAAAGTGATCGGACACCTTTTGGTCAGGAGGGTCCACACTTTTGACACGGCAGTGTACCAAAACTTTAAGCACGGTACAGTGTCAAAAATTGGGGGCCACCGCTTAGGTTAGAGTAACCCCACATTTTTAACGCGGTAGTGTAGCTCAGCTCTCAATAAACCAATTCGTACTTTAAAATTCAGTCTGCGCATGCGTTAGGTTTGGATTCAAAACCTCCATTAGTGCTGGTGGGTAATGGGTTAACACTAAAATCCAAATCGTGATGACCAAATTGTGATGACGTATAATGGGTTAATTTGAATTAATTTTGTCGCTGATGATGATTCATCTCTTAGGAATTCCAAGGCCAAAAATATGAGCGCGTGTGGGGTCAAATAACAAGGTATGCACATCGACACATTTTGATGACTCATTAGTTCGGAATGTATAGTACCGTAAAGTGGATGCAATAGGACCCTAATTCACACGCTTTCAAACATCGTAAAAAGGGTTCAAGTTACTTAGTTTTGCGGTGTCACAAAACTCTCCTAGATTTTCTACTTGTATATGTGTGATATTGTATTACGGTACTGTAATGATAACATAAAATAGAACAGGGTTGGAATGCGTATGTATTTTAAATGCTATAAATTAATTTTAAGAAAATTATATTGAAAATATTTAAGTAATATACTGAATACATTTAAAATAGGTTGCACTCCTTTGTATCTTACAAACAATATTCTGTTAATTAATAGATTACATACCTAATTAACTAACCGTATTGGAATACCCAAGCTAGTCATTTTAAATTTTAATCTCTCTTGCATACGCAATCGTAAACTGATTTAATATCTAAAAATACTGCAGACAGATAGCCATTGTCCGTAAAACAATCCAAAATATCGTTTTGTAACAATATCAGATTATCGATTGTACCCCGCCTCTTTCTAAATCCCACCTGAGAGTTAGGAATTAAATTATTATACTCCAACCACCAATCTAACCTATTACACAGGTCTGCGAAATTTGACTTTTTTTCCCCCTTCCAACAATTGTTTTTTTTTTTTTTTTTTTTTTTTTAAATATCTTAAGTATGTTAAATTAAAATACAGCTCTATTTTTTTTCTAGCACATCGAGATTTATTTTTATTGATGATATGCATATTTTAAAATTTTTTAACAATTATTATGAAAATATAAAAATTTGTGAATTTAAAATTAAATTTTTACTCAAAAAACTAACAGTATTAGCTGAAAAAAATTCTAAAGAAACTAAGTAAATTAAAAGGATTTATGTATAATATATTTTTCTACTTTCTTTAAAACTCCTGTTCAATCTTTTTCTCTTATGCTTTCTATCAGGTTCATCTCTCTTCAATATCCAACAGTAGTCTGCCATCATCTTTGCGTCTCACCTTCCTTGGTATTTGCTCTCCATAACCTTTATATCTTGGTGGAGGCGCTCACCTTGTTCTTCACTTACGACACCAAGATTCTCAGGAAAGAAGTCAATATGAGATTGCAGAAAATGTAATTTTACACTCTAATTGCAACCCAGTTTATAGAAATTGCTGAGCATATTATTCACTATGTTTTTATAATTTGGGCTTTTTTTGTTTTCTAAAAAATGTTTCACTACCTGTTTAAATGAAATCCAACTTTTTTGTTTTTTAGTTGTTTTAAACTAATTTTTATTAACAGCGGATGATTAACAGAGAATATGTCAATATAATTTTTTTAAATGTATTTATTTACGCCCACTTATTAACTTTTAAGTTTTTATAATGTAAGTACGGTCCTGTTGGCACCATAAATTTGCGAGGTTTGGTTATAAATTAAAACTGAAAAGAAAAAAAGTTACGGCATTCTTTAATATTCTACATGTTAAAAATGCCTACTACACCACATTTTTTGACAATTTTCTATTATATTTCTACAATGGTTTTGTTTTGATCTAGGGAAGTTATACATATGAAGTACCTGCAGTGTCACATAAACGACAATACAGTTACTATTGGGACTTTCTATCAGGGGCAGATAACCTATAACTTAATATACCTCTTTCGATTATTCTTGATTATCTCGAAAACTATAGGAGATAGGAAAAACACTTTATGAGACACAACACTTTAGTTTTAAAGTACTTTCGATTGATGTATATAATTCCAAGGTCGGACCCACTGGAGGGGCGGTTCAGCAGATTAGAATTGAAAAAAAAAATTTTTTACCACGTTGCAGGCCTTGAATTTTGATGAGACTTGGTGCAGTAATTAAGTGTATTAGAGCACAGTTACTGAATTTTTTTGAAGTGGTCGCTCAATTGGAACCCAATGAAAATAACATTGGATCGGATACTATCCTTGTTATTATCCTTAATAACGAGGACTGATACGATAATAAATATGTCTAATATTCTTGAGAGTGTTTGCCTTTATGTTGATTTGGAATTATTTTCCTAAGTTGAGTAGTTACCAAGAAAACAAATTTTGTAATTTTTTAAATTTTTTTAGTTTTTTCCATAACTACCCAGTTTTGGTCGCCAAAATTTTAGAAATCAATTACTTACAGCCTTACCATACCGGTAATATAGTTATTAAAATAATTCGCTTCGGGCCAGATTCACCTATACTTATCCTGCTATATCCTTTGGGTAGAAGAGATTCATTGCGAAGCGACTATCTGCTTCTCTGTGCTATACCTCAATAAAACATCTGCCGTATTAGACACTTGGAATAGGATCTGAAGGAACCGCTCAATTTAGTTGACGAGTAGCCCCTCATATATATGAACGCGTTCAAATTTTGAAAATGGCTGATTCAACGCCTTTTTGTGTATTTTGTTTTAAAAAAAATGAGCCGTTTCGAGCATTTACGCCAGAAACGTTGAAGTAATGAAAAAATACTGCTAGTATAAAAATTTATACTTTATTCGTTTTCATTTATTAATAATTAATTTATTAGTCAATTACTTCATTTTATGTAATCAAATTCTAATATAATCTAAAAATATTATATTACATTAAAAATCTTAAAAGAGGTTAGTATAAAAAATTTATTTTCTCTCTTAAACTAATGTTTTCTGTGTTAATTTTAGTATTTATATTCATGACTCAAGAAATATGATTCGAGTAGAAGTATACAATCTGAAATTGATTGTGGTGATTATTTATGATTAATATAATACGAACAAATTGTCAGACTGCATGATAATAGTTAAAAATCCGTCAGTTGGGTCGCAAAAGACGCCGCGCGCTCTATGATTTCGAACACTGCGCTACACTCTGGAGGCCCGACTGACGATCTTATAACTATTATCTTGCAGTCTGACGATTTTTTTCTTGTTATATTAATCATAAATTATCACCATTATCAATTTCAGATTGTATACTACTACTTTATTTGCAGATTTTTCCGACGACTACTCATACATAACTGACGACGATCTTAGCGGCATATCGACGTCGGACGATGATTTTTCTTAAATTCACATCATGAATAAATAATGTAATAATTTGTAGCGTGTATACTGCTACTATTTTGCAAATTTTTTTCGACAACTTCATCAGCCTCCTACAACTTTACTTACCGAGGTCGCGCGGTCTGACGCTCGATTTATCATTAAGCAATATATAAACTATTATCAAAATTATATCCTACTATGTATATAATTACTAATGGAAAAGGTCCCGTAGCTCCCGTACTATAACAGTAAACACATTTTCAAAATCGGTGATGACGTGTTCTTGAAAAGTTAGTTTATTTTTATTTTGAAAAATGAAACAGGTATAAATATTGTTATTGTAATGATAAAAACGATAAAGCATTTATTGTAAAAAAAATCAGCAAATTTCTTAATTTTTCTCAAAAGCCAGTTCACTCTTGTCTTATGCAATTTTTTATGCTCTTTCCGATGGTATTAAAAAAAAAAATTCTTGAATTCTGACCAAATTTTGCAAAAAACCATTAAAAATGGCGAAATATTACCAAAATTTTGGCTTCTAAAAATCGGACGTATCTGACGAACTTATCCAAGCCATTGCCACGTTTGAACTTCTCGCGCAGACACACATACATGTATATATATATATATATATATATATATATATATATATATATATATATATATATATATATGCAAATTTTAGTGAACCTCATTTTCGGTTTCTCGAGGCTTCAAAACAAATTTCTGCCATAGTTCCGGATTCAGGTCTTTTCATGGCACCCGCTGTAATAAGTGAATTTTTCCAAAATGGAAATTTATTTAAAAGAAAATAAAATTATATACTTTTTATTAATATTACTTAAAAATTTATTTATTTATGAATTACAGAACAACAATAAATTTGTTATCAGTTAGAGCACTGAAATCGATGTGATAATGATTTTACCACTGTTAATTTTTTACATATTAGGTATCAACAGTGGTAAAATCGTTATTAATTAGAAATTTAGATTACTCTAAAAATTTTTTTTATAAATTTTATTCTCTTATTTACAGTATGTAATGTGATTCCGCGACAATGATTCCGAAATAAATATTTTATAAAAAAGTTTTGTAACGATAGGTAACAGGATTATTATTTTCTTTATTAAAACATTCATATAACATACCAAACACAATATAATTTTTATTTCATCAAAAGTAAAAAATATATCAAGTTAAAAAAATATACATATGTATATTTATTTTCTCTTAATATGCGCTAGTATTTATTATACGTATTTTTGTGAGGAGCTTATCTTTCAAATACAACAGCTAGTTGTCGGATAACTGATAATTTAATATAAAATCGCCATAATTAAATATTTTCACCATAAATAGCATATTTTTCATAAATATCAAGCTTACAACTAATAAAAAAATCCAGCATAAATGACCAGTCATTATAATTTAATGACAATACAATCGAATCTTGTACAACACTAACATAGCTACGTGAATGCGGAATATTTTTGAATAGACCAGAATTTGCACCGAAACACTGACCAGCGCCAAGACGAGACACTTTGGTCGCTCCATGTTCTTCAACTTGAATTTCTCCCTTATGAACAAAGTACATGCAATTGTCAATCAATCCTGCGTGAGTAATATAAACACCCAAATAGTAAACCATGGGTCGCAATCTAGTAACCAATTGCCGAACAAAATCTGGATGGCAGTCTTTAAACAAGAAATTATTCTTAATATGTGCTTCGTAATACAGGGCATTCATTATAGGTTCTTTAATACAATACGGGGCTCTATCTAATAAAACTGGGACAGAACTATCAACAACTATTTGGGCGGACCAGTACCTAATCATGTAGTGCCACGTTAACTCACGCAGCTCTGCCGAAAGGTATTTGCTTGCAAAATATTTGTAAATACTAAATATAGTTTGACCGTCAAGTGTCTTTAAGTAAACATGAATTGTAAAGAAACTAAAAAACATCCCTACTAAATAAGCAATAAAAATTAGCCGTACTAAAATTAAGAAACTGGCAAATAATATTTGTGCTGGGCTTTGTATACGCGATTCACCGATATATGTAGCTACGGTGAAATTAAATGAATTCAGTGCCGTCTTGAAGAATTGTGACAAGCTACCTGAGGGTGATAAATGGAAGTGGCAAAATTTACAAAAACGGAAATCATTACATGAACAATCAATTAACATTTGAAAACAAGTAATAGTATGTAAAAAGACATGTAAACTCTCGCAGAGAAGAAAAAAAAATTTCCAGTATTCCCCGATTCCTAATTCCAAATACGTACAAATCAAAAATTTTAAGAAATCCCAAAAACGAGTCAATCGATTCGCATAGCACATTAATACAAGTAAAAAATAAATATGATTAAAACGTGTAATCAATTTTCGTAGTAAGAAAAATGGGATTAAGCTAAATATATCAATGAAAATATTCTTTGGCAATAGGTGACAATTAAACCAGGTCTTAGATTCCACATAAGAAACATAAAACAGACTTGCTATCTTAATTATATACAATACATCGATAAAAAGAGATATCCAAAGAATAATTGTGGACTCGTCAGTGATTGAACGATATGTATCAAACAAATATGAAAATAAACTTAGTGCTAACAAGAATATTTGATACGAACGATAATAATCACCGGTCGATAAGATAGTTTTATTTAGTAATAACAACCATTTAGGTTGTTTGTCAGTTATAATTGTAGTCGAGTGACTAATTTTCACCGATTGCTCTAGATCATAAATATTTACAATCTGGCCGCCATCACTTGTATCCAAATTGTTAATACTAGGAATGAAATCACCATGAACAATCGTATATTTGAGAAAAATTTCTCTAAATTTTGGATAGAATTTCAATAAATGATTAAATTTTGTTGCTTCTATAAATAATAACTCAGCAGTGTTTATTGTGAAATATTTAGATTGTTGACGTACATACTTTTCATTTGTTAAATTTCCCAAGATGCTTCCTTTTTGTAGAGCAATGCAGTTACCTAGCACATTTTGTTTGTATACTACACCCGAATGAACCAAAAATAAATATTCATGTATGTCATTCACTTTTAAAAAATTTACTCTGCTTACATAAATTACAATATTCATTTCCCGAATTAATGATCTAGTAAGTTCTACGCCGCCTTTAGAAAATATTGATTGGTCACACGTAATTCCATAAGCTGAGATCAAAATATCTTCTCGTATTGTTTGTGGAAGTTTCTTAGCGGTGTAAAATAGATTACCTTGTGGAAATTTTGAGTGCATATTTTTCCAAAATTCAATACAATTTTGTTGGTATATGACTGGAACACGTCGATTCGTTATAAATTTTATACAGTTATTAAGATACGCACAGTTTCTTAAATGTATTCTATTAATTTTTTGCGAGGCGACAATATAAGCTAGTGCATAACAAAGCAAAAAAAAAGTTAGAAACGAAATTGTAATCGTCAATTTAACGAAATAACTATCAGAAATAAGTGGCAAATTTGTCGCATTGAAAACAGAAACGAAAGTAAGAATCGTGAAATATATGCCATAAAAATGCACCCGTAAGGGTGTGAGTGGCTTTAAAATATTTGATTGGGAAATCCATGAACTATTGTCACAAATCACCCCAACTGTGAAATTTACAGTTGCTGGTTGTTTTGCATCAAATCGACAATAGGTTGTTATTGTTATCTCGTTGATAATTAATACAAATATGATTAATACCAGTAAAAATAGTAATAATACAATCCATCGTGGAACTTTCCATAATGGGATTCCAAATAGTTTTTCAAATCCAAATATACGATATATTTGTAAAAAACGGTTTACATATTCAAAAGAACCGGAGTAAAAAATTTGAAACGGAAACACTGCCAAAATATCTGTAAGAAATGCTCGCCGGAGATAATAACATAACGTCAAAAGTGGATGTGTAACTTTCACATTCTGCTCATTATAATATTGCACATGAGAACGTAAATAAATATCTGCATACGCTGTGGAATCTAGAATCCATATCGCTATCCGAAAATTGTTTGAAAAGTTTACCCTTTCTAGAAACGATAAATAGCATAAAATACTTGTAGAAAATGCAAAAATACACCGGCTAGTTTCCCACCAGTACAAAAATGTTCCTTCCGGATCCACTGTATTTAACATAATAAGAAACAAAAATTTTTGCCAACAATAAAAAAAACCTCTTCCTACTGTCTTCTCGTGAAATTTCTCTGGAAATAGCTTCTTATATTCTATAGACTGGAGACCATTATAAAATTCTGAAAACTGTAATTGTTTAATTGATTCCCCAACTAAGTCTTGTAATATTTTTAATTCTTCCGGGTGTTGTGACAAAGTAGATATAAGATCGTCATACGATACAATTATGATATGGCAATCAGTTAAGGTACGAACTGTATTAATAACAGGAATTCGATGAAATAATTCAAAATCCGCTATGCAACAATTCTTGTTTGTTTGACCATTAATTATTTTTCTGACAATTTGATTTTTGTTTTTGTAACTAGCCTCACAAATACCATCATATAAAATGACCATTTGATCATAAAAAACGTTAGTGTACATTAAAATTTCACCAGGCGGGACTAAGGTTACGTTTAGTTTCGTTGCTAGTGATTCAAAAAATGAATCTGGCAAATTCGTAAATATTTTTAGACCGATCAGCTTTGTATACAACAAATTACCTTTTTTCATAAAAAACGGTGTATCCTGCAGAGGTTTGTAGAATCTTCTATAAGTAAAATGCGCTTGAATTTCAGGTAATAAATTTTGCAATCGTTCGCCTAAATTTACATCATGATAATTTTTAGCATTTTTGGCGAGTAATTTTATCATATTTGTAATTTCGTTGAGATATATATCACCTACAGATTCTCGAGCAATTGCGATAACGGTAATTAGCCACGATATGAGAAAGATAGTGTAAACCTTAGTAATTTTTTCCAACCAAAAGTTCAGAAAGCGCAAAGTTTTTGATTTTATTTCAGTACAGAAGGGACAAAAACATATTCTAAAAGCAGCATAAAATAAAGATGCATTGAAATCATGCGCATTATTTTCAAAATGTGTAAAACAAACAATAAAATAATATAAATAAAGAAAATAGCAAATATACTTGACGAAATCAATTATCAGTGGATGTTTAAATTGCATTTTTTTGCGTTTTTCGTGAAGATATAATTCCACTTTAAAGTATTTTACCAATCGAATAGTCCGAAAAACGCTTCTTAATATGTTATTCACATGAAACATTGTTGAAAATACATAGTAAAATGGGAATACTACAATTATATCAATAAAAAATTCCCACGTCAGTACACGACATATTGCAATTTCCTTGAACGTTGGATCGATATTTGGTACTGCAGTTAATAGGATAATTAATACATCAAAAATATATATAATTTGTATAAAATGTTCCATCAAATCACCCCACCAGTGTCGTAAGTGTTCAAACGCTGAAATATACGGAAACCACAAGGCGGAAAATATAATTACAATACAAATGAACGAGTGCCATATTTGTAGGAAACTTGAATTTTCACGAAAAATATATGGAAATTTATTTTTGATAAAATATCGATCTTGCACTAGATTATTTTTATCACAAATAACCATTCCACTAATTTTTTTCAAAGTATGCAAATCTCTACTAATCTTTCTAACTTCTAATTCAATTTCATTCAAATCTTTACTTAAAACTAGCTTCTCATCACTTTGTGATAATTGTCCAGTGTCTATTTTCCAATACAATCGTTTTACGTTCAAAAAAGATAATTGATTTTGCCAAATATCATAATTCATTTTATACTCATGCATAATCCTTTCCATTTCCACGTTTACGTCACGAACAAATTTTTTGAAAGTATTCGTGTATAATTTTAAGGTATGTAAAAAGTCGGATTTGTGTATTATATGAATTTCGCACACCGTTTTTGCAATAAAATTGATAGGCGCCTTTTTATAAATAATCAACCCGGCTTCATTAATACATGTTCCACTCGTAAAAGCTGCCAAAGTATTGGCACCATCTTCATTGGACGTCAATATTACCACTCCGTGGTTTATGTAAATCATAGCATTCATTTCATGACCACGTCTAAATATAAATTCATTTGGCAAATAAATTTTATGTATAACTGATTGAGATAAATATCTTAGAAAACCAGACTGCATATTTTTCAAGAAAAATGTATGCTCAAATAAAAAAAAAGATGTATCAAAGTTGATTTCACTCAGCATTGGCATTGGTATAAAATTTTCCATTTTTATAAGAAATACTAACGGGCCTTTTTCCAACCAAAGTTGATGATAATATTTTGCGACTTGCTTTTTTAAAGAGTGTTCTACATTAAAAACGTCTGCTTTCCTCTGAATTCGTCGAACGTTTAATCGAAATATCCGTTCGCTTATCAAATGATACAGTAACAAAAAAACCAGTGTTGGAATTAAATATATCCTAAACTTTACCACGAATTCAATGAAATCAATCAAAATGTCATAATAGATATTTATAGTTTTGATGTCTTTTGGATTTATGTAGACGAAAAAACTACACGAAGGGGGCATTATGCGATTTAAGCGACCTGCAAAACGGAAAATTCATTAAATATCAAAATACAAAAATTAGATAAACGATTCAAAACATCTGTAATTTCGAAAATAGTATGATGTGAGTGGGACCTGGCAAGTCCACACTATCAACTTCCACAGCAGATATAATTAAGTACATAATTATATACTTAAATGGATATAGGTAGTTGAAAAATTTCCCAAGTGTGCGTTGAACGCGCGCTCAATGGGGTTTCTTTATGATCTGACTTTTTCACAACTTTTAGAATTAAATGCAGGTTTTTTTTTATGGCATATCTAAAAATAGATAAATATGTGCTACAAGAGACTCAGTTTAATTCGTCTATAACAGTTATAGTAGGAATAAAATTACCCGATAAAATTAGAGGTAGGGGTGGGAAATGAAATTCCAATGATTTTTTAATTTTAATTTTTGTAGCATAATAAAGATCTTAAAGAGTCAATTTTAGATATATATATATATATATATATATATATATATATATATATATATATATATATATATTTATATATATATATATATATATATATATATATATATATATATATATATATATATATATATATATATATATATATATTTCTGTTTATTATATATTTTATATTTCTAAGTTGATTTTTTGAAACCGGGCGGAAGTGAATAATGAAATGAAGTGAAATATAAGAAGTGAATAGGGAAATAATGTGACTCCATTTCGGGACTCAGAGTAATAAAAACCGAAAAGGGCACTTAAATTGATAAATGGGATGGAAATGGGGGTTAAGCGGGATTTGACCATTTTTTTCGAGATTAGGGGCGGGTGGAAATGTAAAATTAATTTTTTGAGCAAGTGAAAATTGAGCAAAAAATTACTTTCGACGACATCTATACTTAGGAATCGTTTGGCGAGCGAAGCCAATTACTATAAAAAATTTATTTCACACCGAATTTTCGAATACTTAAAGAAAAGGTATCCCACTGTATCTTTGAAACATTGGTGGATTGTAGATATTATTAAAACAAATCACGAGCCTACCACGAAACTATATATATTTGTAAATGGCATTTTAAGATATTTATTATGATACCAAAATTACAATTATAAAATCATTTGGGTTTCATCACCCACCCCAACCCCTAGTTTTATCAGGTATTTTTTGGTAAAAGAGGAGGCTGTTAGGTGTAAATAAAAGAATTATTAAGGGTGACCACTAGTGTGACATTTTTAAAAAATTGGAAAATTTTTTTTGCATGTTTCGATAGTCTGTACCCTTAAAAATAACATACTAAAATTGTAAGGGCATATTTCAAAGAGTTTTTGAGTTAAAGGCCTCCGAAGAGCGGATTCTGATTTTCATTGTTGACTTTGAGGTATTGAGAAATGTATGAAGGTTAATAGTTCGGAAGTTTCTGGATGTGGCTGCCAGTCACATGTTGCGGAGAAACTAGACCCTGGCACATTTAAACGACTCATCTAGTTTTACCATGAGCATTATAGCGAGTACATCGTAAATAATATTAGTATAAATTCTCAGTGATTAAAAGGTAAAGAAAAACTACATTTTTCAAATTTGCTGCAGCTATAACTCGCAGACAAATCTTCCCATCGATTTGATTTTTATTGAGCTTCTTTTATATATGTTTCTTCCTGCCATGAACCACCAGTTTTCCGATCGAATAAAAAATGTAATTTTTGCAGTCAAAAAATCATCAAATTTTCGTGCAAAATTTAAAACTTTTTTTTAAAAACTCCACCATTTTGTTAAATTTCAGCTTTTTTCTCGATTAGGGTTCATGACACGGGTCATTCCCTCTAGTTTAATAGGCTTTTTGGTTTTTTTGATTTCAGGCACTGCGAAGGTCACTACCACTGCAGCAGTGGGAGAACTTTTTTTTGGAGCCTTGGGAGATCGCGAATTACTCACTGAATTTTCAATTTTTTGGTCCAAAAATTTTATTATGAATTTATTATATATCAACGAATATATCCTTAAAATATTAAAACATTCCATATAGTAGTTTTCTTTAAAAAAATTCCCAAGAGTCACCTTTTTTCAGGCGGTCACACTAGTAGTTCCCCTTAACATATTTTATATCACAGCAGTTTATTTTTTTTTTTTTTTGCATAAATACACCCTTTGCTTAACTTGGGAAAAATTTTAACGTTTTGATTTAATAATGAGAGAAAATATGGTCAAGGAATCTGATATTTTAGTAATGAATTTACAAACTTACGAGATATAGTTTGAAGTATATAAGTTAAAAAGAAAAATACATTGAACAGCCCCCCCCCCCATGTTTTACTGATATCTATGCAAATCTTATTTACTTATTTATTGATTTTTATTTACTTATACAATTGTCAATATTTTAACTTCCGGATGTCTATGGATTCCGACTCTGGAAACAATTTATCAGAGTATTTTCGGATAATGTAATTCCGAATAGTAACAATATTCTAAAATTTCAGTCTCTAGTTCACAATCAGTTTTCGTCGCCTCGTTTGCAAAATTTGTTTAATTATGGATAGTATAAAAGTGGATATATTAACCAACTACCAGAGAGATTTGAAAATCCTGTAACATATTGCTTTTTCAAAGAAGAAAGAGAAGCACCTAAGTGTAGCGTATGTGGTAAACCCGCTTTTATAAGATGTGCTTGGTGTGGACAATATTTTTGTTTTTGTTGATGATCATTATGATTGTTTATGAACATGATCATTATTATGTAGATTACAAACTTTAAAATACTGACAATTGTATAGATAAATAAAATTAAATAAACAAATAAATAAATAACTAAGATTTGTATAGATATCAGCAAAGCATGGGAGAGGGAGGTTTGCAGTGTATTTTTTTTTCTAAATTATGTACTCTAAAGTATATCGTAAGTTTGTAGTAATTCATTACTAAAATACGAGATTCTTTGACCATATTTTCCCTCATTATTAAATCAAAAAGTTATAATTTTTCTCAAGTTAATGTTAGCAAAGGGTATATTTATGCAAAAAGAAATAAACTGGTGTGATGTAAAATATATTAATTAAAAATTATTTTACTTGCATATAACAGCCTCCTCTTTTACCAAAAATTACCTGATAAAATTAAGGGTTGGAGGTGGGGGATGAAACCCCAATGATTTTATAACTTTAATTTTGGTACCATAATGAAGATTTTAAAGTGCCATTTACAAATATATATAATTTCCTTACCAAAGCTTTTATCATTTCCAAGATATTTAAGAAAATTGAAAAAAATAAAATAAAATTTTCAAGGGTGAGTTTCACTCCCTTAAACCGCTTATGCGCACGAACGAAATATGGCTCGTGATTGGTTTTAATAAGATCTACAATCCACCAAAGTTTCAAAAATTTTTGAGAAATATGCAGTTGGATTCTTTTCCTTGTTAGAAATAAATTATTAGATCTATAATTCTAATAATTTTACACAAGTGAAACCATGGCTGAAGCTACAAAATGCAAAAATGTATTAAAGTTCAGGAAATTATATAAAACAGTAAAATTAAAGCAAAACAGAGACCTGAGCAAAGGTTGGAGAGGGAGCTAGCATAAATACTGGATGGGTCATTTTAATTGATACAACCGAATATTTCCGTTGATGAGCCAAATACAAAAAAAAAGATTGTTCAAGATAGTTGCAGTCATCTGACTGTACTAATAACTTTGATCTTGGGATTAACTTTCAAGGTCATTTTAAGGTCAGTCATTTTTTTAAAATAGGAACACCTATCTTTGACGCCGGCTTCGGAAAAAGTGGAAAATTTTACATCTGAAATCATAGTTTATGATTTTTTGGAGTAACCTGTAAAAGGTTCCTAAACGCTTTACTTAAGTGTTAACTCCAGAACTAAATTAATATTTGATAACTTATTTAATTGTACTTTGATAAGGGTAAAATGAACCATTCACCCTGTAACCCAAAAGAGATAAACCTAAGATTGTGTCGTAAAAGATTTTTATATTTACCTACAACGGCATAAATCATGGTAGAGACATACAAAATAAATAATATTTTAAGAAAGATAAGCAATACACAGTGTGCCAATATTAAATCCGAGCGCCAAAATAAATTTCGAATCACACACCATATACGTAACATTTTCACAGCATCCATCTTTATTAACGCCATATGTAAGAAATCATATCGTTTCGAAAGAAAAAATATAAAAAACGATGTTGGTAGTATAGTTATCGCTTCCATTATAATAAATTTGCATGACGGTGCTGTATAGTTTTGATACATATATCTTTTAAAATACTGTTCGTTATATTTGAAACAACACATAAATACAATGTCCAATGCAAATAGTATATTAACCACAAGTATAAATTCATTATCGAAACTTTCAGTCACATTTTCCGATTGATTAATAAAACTGTGACATACCAGTAGCTGTATTTGTAATAATATCAGTATTGACAATGTCCATTTCCATAGATTATTGAACGGGAGCAATGACAGTTGATATCGTACAATATCAGTTAAAGAATTTTCAGCGTAATGAAATGTATTTCGAAATATATACACGGCTGGCATTTTCTGATTAAATATTCATAGATTTAATTAAACCAGCAAACCAGTTAATATTTATGCAAATAATAGTAATTGTTTTATTATATACAAAGCCCTCTGCTTTATAATTATCACTAGAGAACAAAATTGTACGCACAAAAATATTGAAAAATATGCATTATAATATTTTATATGCATGATTTTATGAAAAATGTACACCATCTTCTTCAAAATATATACGAACTTCTTTAAAATATCCAAAAATGAATACAAAACCTGGATTTTTTTAAACGTTTGATCGTTTATTAACATATAATTAGAACCAACAAAATTGATAAACAGACCTCAATAAAAAGAACATTTTATAGAAAACGACGTTATTTTATGCATTAAATTCAAGTTCTAGGATGTATTTTATTTCAAATTGAATTAGTGACCTTTTTATTTTTGGTAATTTAAATAAAATTTTTGTATGCACAAACAATATTATAGACGGTAGATGTAAGTAACGGAGAGTTCTTATTTTTCGACAAAAAAATTGGCAATTTTCAATAATTTTTTTTCTCCGTAATTTCATTAGAATTACAGTACAATTTATTTTGCTTCCGAGACTACTAAAGTAGCAGTGGCATTGTGATCACTTTTGAAAAATAAAAAATCTTTTCCCTCCGAAATAAAATTTCTTACGCACATTTTACGTTTTAGAGTTTCCTGAACAATTTTGGTTTGATGTCTGTCCGTTCGTCCGTCTGTGTGTCGCTAATTTGCACTAAGTGGCATAACTTCTGAACTATTCGATTGTTTTTAATGAAATTTTCAGAAATTATGCAGTTTGGTTCCTAGATGGTCCACTATGAATTTAATCGAAATCCGAGTAACGGTAGCTACGTCGCAACCATATCATTCCATTAATATACTAAATTGCATCGAGTGGCATAACTTCTGAACTATTTAATTCTTTTTGATGAATTGTCAGAAATTATGCGATCTGGTTTCTCGATGGTCCCCTACAAATTTCATTGTATTCAGAGTAATAGTATCCACGCCGTTACCATGAAATCCCATTAAATGTCAATATCTTATTTACTGCTAGCCCCACCTCGCTTAAATTTTTAAAGAATTTTGGGGGTTAGTTTCCAAAATATTTTTGCTATTATTTTATAATTTGGTCTTTAAGTATTTTAAATTAAAACAATTTTTTATGAACTTTAAGCCGAAAATATAATTTTACGGTATATACTGTGTGAGTTTTTCGAGAGTTGCCATTTGTATTACAGCCAAACCGTTGATTTAATCGAAAAATTGTTCAAATAAGAGTTGTAGATATCGACGGGGGCAACCGATTGCAATAGTCAGCAGCTTTATAGCTCTTATGGTTTTCGAGCTATGATAAAAGCTTACAGATTTATAAATGGGGCTATATATTAATTTTTCGATAAAACTGATCTAATGCATTAATTAACAACAGAAATGAGCAAAAAAATTTTTTTTTACCCAAGTTTAATTTTTTAATTTTTCTTTAATTTATCAGTTAGGCGGTAAAAATATGCATATGTATTTAAGGCTACTTCAACCGATAGTGTTTTTCTTGGTTACATTTCCATTACATCCAAGAAAATAACCTTTTCCAGTACAATTTCTATCATAAAAATTTGGTTGTAATAGAAATGGCAATTCTCAAGATACTCGCATGGTATACGTGGTAGAATACTGTTTTAAAGTCTTTTACGAGTACGAGGAAGCTGTGTGCCACACTCCATTGGCAGCGTATTTTTCTTTGTATTAAATGAACATTCAAGATTATAAATTTTTTTCTTTTGTATCATTTTATTATTATTATTATACTTTTACGCCAACCTGGCGCTCACTATTCAGTAGGACAGTACTAGGTAACATTCATCTATACCGGCATTATGCAAGGTATTAGGCTCTGTGGAAGGTAATGTGCCAAACCAATCCGTAAAAGTACCGTAGTACATTCACGGACGGGTCTGTCACATCACTCCTTATATTGTTGTTGTTGTTGCTTGAAACGAGGTGTTATGCGTCTATTTTGGTGTACACTGGGTCGTAAGACGAGTCTTTCGTGGGAGCGTAGATGTTGGCTCAATGACAGACGGCTGTGATAGCCTGGGTCGTTTTCGTGTCCTCAGAGGATAGGTAGGATTAGGGACAAAGGGAAGGGAAAGGACTGTTTGTGTTTGTGTTATTATTATTATTATTATTATTATTATTATTTTTTTTTTTTTTATTAAAATTGGGACACTGCTGCCGGTGGATGGCGCGGTCAGCAGTGTCCGGCGGCATCGCCAACTAAGGGCATGCGCCGCCAAACACAATATAAATAAAAACAACACATAAAGACAGGGACACATAAATGCACTAGACAACGGACTAACATACACATAATAAAATCCATCGATGGGCCCTGCCATCCCAGGGCTTAAAGGGAGCGGACAGTCCTTGGTGACGGTACGATAAGTACTAGACAGAGCGTCCGGTCACCAAGGCCTGGAAGCCATCGCTGGAACTCCTTCCGAGGCGCAAAGGACCCCGGAGTGGAGGAACCTGACTAGACAATACACAGAAAACGACTAGAGAAAATATCACAGGTAAGTATCACAGAAAAACTTATTGCATCGCTGGGGGGATTATTATTATTATTATTATTATTATTATTATTATTTATTTTTTTTTTTTAGTTAAAATTGGGGTACTGCTGCCGGTGGATGGCGCGGTCAGCAGCACCCGGCGGCATCGCCAACTAAGGGCATGCGCCGCCGAAACGAAAAATATAGATAAAAACAACATGTAAAGACAGGGACACATAAATGCACTAGACAACGGACAAACATACACATAATAAAAACCAACGATGAGCCCTACCATCCCAGGGCTTAAAAGGAGCGGACAGTCCTTGGTGACGGTACGATAAGTACTAGACAGAGCGTCCGGTCACCAAGGCCTGGAGGCCATCGCTGGGACTCCCCCCGAGGTGCAAAGGGCCTCGGGGTGGAGAAACCTGACTAGAGACACACAAACGACTAGAGATTTATATCACAAGTGTATCACAGATAATACTTATTACGTCATTGGGGAGCCACAAGCCCACCAGTGACGCAATAAGGGGTTAAAACAATACCGCTGTAGAGCCATAACAACAGGCCTACAGCGGCATAACAAAATATCACAGAAAGAAGAAACAAATGATGTACCACCTTGGGGGTGTAAAGAGCCCTCGGTGGTACATCGTTAAAAAACAATAACAAAAACAAAGTAACACGTATAAATAACAAAGTACCACTAAGGGTGTAAAGGCCCTTAGTGGCATAAAAGCAAGACTAAAAGTACCCTGCCAGACCAGCTGGAACAGGGTATTGTTAATAAATAAGACAACACAAAAATCTTGAAAACACATAGATTAAAAACAAAGCTGACAAATAAAATTCACTGTCGGGGGAGATAAATAGAGACGACTTAAATAAAATTAAGAGATGTAAAGCCCCTAAAGTCTCTGAAGAAGATGCGAATTTCTGAGAAATTCAATCATCCTTCTTTCAGAGACAGCATCATAAGATAACGCTTCGGCTACATTATTCGGGAGCTGCAACCTCTGGCGCAATGGCGCAAAGGTTACACATTCCTCAACTATATGCCTCACGGTCAGCGCCGTCCCGCAGGCGGCATTATTATTATTATTATTATTATTATTATTATTATTATTATTATTATTATTATTATCATTATTATTATTATCGTGAAAGATTAACGAAAAACGCGACTGCACTTCAAAAACCCCCAGGCGGAGGGAAAAGTGTCCGTGCAGCGTACCAGGTCAGGTACTTCTACGTCAGGTACGTAATGTCCGTCATACAGCATCCCCTTCCTGGTCTTCCCTACCTAATAAATCCCCGAACCTCGCTGCAAAACCATGGCAGTGGGAGATTCGAGGGCAGGTCCAATGGATGTTCGAGGTCCCGCTCTAAATGGGGCATGGGCGTTCAAAGGTGTTCATGAACTCCCGGAGAAAGTCGTCTCGTGCGACCGGAGCGTGCGGAGCGTCCCGATAATAACTGCTTTTTGCATTGACGCCGCTAACATGTTGGCGTGAGATCTACAAGCCGGAATGATGTTAAGATTGCGCACAAAGGAGTTATGCATACCCCCCAGACATCCGATTATAAGTACGACCAAGCGGATAGTATAGCCCGGGTACAGTTGTCGCAGTTCATGTATTAGATCTTGATATTTAATCCTTTTTTGATCCTCCTTTTCGACTATGTTAGTTTCCGCCGGAGCAGAGAACTCGATAACATACATAGTCTGAGATGTTAAATCTTGGAGCACAACATCAGGCTTATTGGCGTTCAATTGCCTGGTAGTTGCAACCGGCATATTCCAAAAAATCTTGCACTTTAGGTTGGCAACAAAGGATTCTACTTCCGCAGGATCGTAGGGCAAGACTGGTGTTTTGTCAACTTCGTAATGATGACGAAGATAAAAGTAGAGCACACGCAACGCTGCATTATGGCGATGGATATAGGTGGATTTAGCATAATAAGAACAACCTGAAGTCAGGTGCATTAAGGTTTCCGGGTATGCTTTGCATGCCCGACACGAGGTACTCGAAACCCCTTTATTACCCATCACATATTTTTGGTGTGTTAAAGTGTTCCACACTCCATCTTGAGCTGCCATGATAAAGCCCTCCGTTTCCGATTTAAGTCCATTAGCTCTCAAGAAAGCCCAAGTGAGTTCGCTCGAAAGGCCAAGGTTGTCAAGATGACGGTAGAACATACCCTGCTGAACTTTGTCGCGATGTTTATTGAGCAGATGTTGTTGCTCGGCTCTCTTGATTGCCGACTTTTGGCGCGACTGTGATAGTGAAAGAATGTTATCATCACCGTCGCGATTACGCAGATCGAAGGCTAAGCCCAAGATATCGGCGGCACGTTGCGCTGCTGTGAATAAAAATGCGCCTACGCCAGCAAGCTCGTGATCCCTGACGAGTTGCAATAGCGGGTCTGAACTGTTAAGTACACGACAAGCTGTACCCAAGACTATACGATCATGTAAACGTTCGACTGACAGGAGCCCCCTCCCCCCCCTGGTTTCGTGGGAGGTAAAGTCGTTGTGTCGATGCGCGTGGGTGCAAACTACGGTTGATATTCATTATTTTCCGCGTGTCTCGGTCTAGTTCCTCCAATTCATTCACATTCCACTTAATTGAGCCAAAAGTATATAAAAGGATGGGTATGGCTAACATATTTGTAGCGCTGGTCTTGTTCTTCGCCGACAATTCGGAACTCCAAATCTGTCGGAGAAGGCGCTTATATCTACTACTTAAGGCGGCCTTCATGTTCTTCACGTCCTGGATGTGACTTTCGCCAACACCAAGGTACGTATAGGTCGCTCCTTCATCAAGATGTTCTATGATGCTTCCATCCACTAATTGGGCGTGTGAATCAAAATTCGGAACTACACCATGCTTACAGTGCACCACCGCGCATTTGTCCAGTCCGAACTCCATACCGATCGCGTGCGTGTATTTGTGTGTTAATTTTAGAGCGCAGTTGAGATCACTCTCCGACGAGGCATACAGTTTTAAGTCATCCATATAAAATAAATGTGTGACTTTATGCTCGCGATTTCCTGCCGGGCCACACAAGTACCCGGGTCCCTTTCTCAGGCTGATTGACAGGGGCAACAACGAGATGCAAAACAAAAGTGGGCTGAGGCTGTCTCCTTGGTATACGCCTCGTTTGTATGTCACCAACTCCGTTGACACAACGTGTTCACCGGATGTTATTGTGAACCTTGTTTTCCAGAGCGGCAACAGGTGTTCAATACATTTAATAATGTCGGGGTGGACTCGCAGACAGTGGAGCAAATAGATAATGAGCTCATGCGACGTTGTGTCAAATGCTTTCCGATAGTCCACCCAGGCCATGCTCAGGTTGCGTTTGTGCTGTCTAGCGTCCTGACAGATACATCTGTCGACCAGCAAGTTATCTTTGCAACCCGACATTCCTCTTTTTGAACCTCGTTGTTCATAGATCGAACTCCACACTGGTTCAATCGCCTTCAAGATGCGTTCATATAGAATGGAAGTGAACGCTTTATACACAGTGTTCAAGCACGTTATCGGTCTGTAGTTCTGTGGTTGCGATAGGTCTCCTTTTTTCGGTATTAGGACCGTTCTTCCCTCAGCGAGCCACGATGGTGTTGGCTCACAGTTAAATAACCAATTTGAAAATATACGGGCAAGGTGGCGGTGGGTACTAGCGAGCTTCTTCCACCAAAAATTCGTTATTCCATCAATGCCCGGAGCCGAATAATTCTTCTTGCCTTTGAAAGCAAGTTCGACTTCCTCTTTATCAACAGATGTTATATTGGTGTGAGATGGCACTTTGCCAAGCTGTTGTTTGCAGTACCATCTAAACTGGCTGATGGGAATACAGTCCAAGTCAGTCTCTTTAGTCGTCTCATATATCCCCCGCCAATAATTCTCTATTGCGTCGACCGTCGGTGGTTGCTCCACGACAGGGCTTTTAGATGCGAACAGGCGTGAAGGGTTCGAGTTAAAGATCTTATTTTCCCGAATACACCGTTCACGCCGGGCTACTTTCTTCTTGGCCAGGGCCAATGCGCGTATCTTATCCAAATGTGTCTGTTTGATGGTCAACAGATTGCGCAAATTTATCGTGTGATAGCGGTATCTTAGTTCTCTGGCAAAAGCCCGTACCTTTCGCGTAAAGCGCCTATTGGTCTGAATATATTCTATCACACATTGGATACGCGATACCATCTGTCGTAGTGCCCTCACCTTGGTGTCAATTTGTTTAATACGAATCCGTGCCTTCTCCTCTGCAGTCTTTTGCTGCTTAATACATGGGGTCAGGACACGCATCGCTGCATATACTGCGTTGTCGACGTCGGTGAGATCACTGGATGGGGATAGATGATCGTCCAAAATTTCGTTTAGTAGGGTCAGTTGTTCGCCCTTTACATACGTCCGTCGGTGTTTGGGACGTGGTCGTTTGTCAAAGTCTAAATCGGTCTCGAGAAGATCGCGAAATTGTTTTTTTAAATTGGTATTTTCAATTTTATAATTCGGGCTACATGGTCACGCAGATTTTGTGGCGTTAAATTTGAGTGTTCGGGATGCATATGGCACCATATGGCGTGCATCCTTGCCATGTACCCTCTCTTATTTGGCTCACTTTGTGCGCGGCACGTGAGCAGATCACGTCTCAAGCTGTCCGTCCACTCCAGTCGAACGAGACGAGAAGATGAGTTTTGACTGGTTCCGCCTTTTTGTGCGGGCCCATCCGAGAGACCCGCGGCACGACCAGCCTTCCTAGTTCTATTAGCGTTAGGAACTAGTAAAAAACCTGTTAGGGGTAGTTAGCCCGTTAACAGAGACCACCATTTAGCGCTGGTTGACTACACGCACCAGGTACCAGAAAGTACCTGGCCTTAGCTCGGGGACCCGGGAGCGCTACTTCCCGAATTGTCGTAGCAACCGACTACCGAAGCAACCGGGTGTTACAACAAGCCCCTGGGGGTTATTATTATTATTATTTTCTTTTTATTTAAAATGGAGCACTGCTGCTGGTGGATGGCGCAGTCAGCAGTGCCCGGCGGCATCGCCATCTATGGGCATGCGCCACCATAACGAAAAGAACGATAAAAACAACACATAAAGACAGGAACACATAAATGCAATAGACAAGGGACAAGACATACACATAATAAAATCCATCGATGGGCCCTGCCATCCCAGGGCATCATACAGAGCGGACAGTCCGTGGTTGCGGTACGCTAAGTGCTAGCCAGAGCGTCCGTTCACCAAGGACTGAAAAACCAACGATGAAACTCCACCCAAGGGCAAACAGCTCCGGAGTGGAGAGAACCGACTAAATATGTACAAAAAGAAAAATATTACGAAAAAATATCACAGTAAAAAAATCACAGATGATTATCACAGTAACCCATTGCACTCGCGAGGAGCCTGGAAGCACCCAGTGGTGCAACGGGGATCGTAACAACGTTACTGGAGGCTCCAAGAGCCTCCAGTAGTAAGGGGTCAAACAGAAACTCAACAACAGTCAACAACAAAAGAAAAATAACAAAAAAATATCACAGCTTAAAAAGAAAAAATCACAGTTCAAATATCACATTGCACCCATTGCACCCCGAAAGTCCGAAACCATTCAGTGATGCAACCGGTATGAAACAACACTTTTGGGAGCCCGAGGGCCCCCAGCGGCAAAAAAAACACACAATAAACAAAAACAATAACAAATTTTGTGTTTAAAATGATTTGTGTTTGTCTTATTTATTACCAAACCAGAGCCCCGTTAGCCTGCTAGCCAGCTAGCAGTTACCGCCGAGCACGACGAGGACGAGGGGTTGGATTTATACCCGGCATTATTATTATTATTATTATTATTATTATTATTATTATTATAGACTTTTACGCCAACCTGGCGCTCACTACTCAGTAGGACAGTACTGGGTAACATTCACCTATACCGGCATTATGCAAGGTATTAGGCTCTGTGGAAGGGTAATGTGCCAAACCAATCCGTAAAAGTACCGTAGTACATTCACGGACGGGTTTGTCACATCACTCCTTATATTGCTGTTGTTGTTGCTTGAAACGATGTGTTATGCGTCTATTTTGGTGTATACTGGTTCGTACGACGAGACTTTTGTGGGAGCGTAGATGTTGGCTCAATGACAGACGGCTGTGAATGCCTAGTTCGCTTTCGTGTCCTCAGATGGTAGGTAGGAGTAGGGACAGAGGGAAGGGAAAGGACTGTTTGTGTTTGTGTGTGTGTTTGTGTATGTGTGTGGATGTGTCTTTCTATTTTACGTTTCTTGGTGTAGATGTTTTCTGGTTCATCAAATTGCTCATTAAGATCGGGTGTTCCTTGAACTGCGCGTTTAGATGGTACAGAGGTTGACGGACCTTGTGTGTTATTGAATTGGGGAGGATTGTGCACCAGAGCGGTAACAGTGACAGTGCGGCAGTTGTTCGATCCCCCCTCTTCATCAGACGAATCTGGATCTGTATGTGTGTTAAGTGTTTGTCTTTCAGTGTTAGTGTATTGTGTGTTTATGTATGTGTGTTGTGTGTCTGTAAGATGAGTGTCAGTGTATTGTTCGCTCACTGTAGATGGCTCAGATGGAGTAGAAGCAGGTCTTGTGCTTTCACATATCGCAGTCGGATTCGTATTACTGAGGAACTTCCGTACTATACGACACGTGTTTATGATCACTGCCTTTTGCATAGTGACATATGTGTATTTTGGGAGACCCAAGAGGCTCAAACTATTATGTAGTGTGTGTGGAATGACCCCGGTGGCACTGAGCACTATTGGAACGATGTGGACATGTTCCATTCGCCATTGTTGTTTTATTTCGGCTGCGAGGTCAGTGTATTTATCCAATTTAACTGCGTGTGTTTTTTGTAAGTTGTGTGTATTTGGAACCGCAATATCGATCAGATAGGTTGTCTTAGTGTTTTTCATTACGAAGGTGATATCTGGTCGATTATGATTTATGGTCTTATCTGTAATAATCGACCGATCCCAGTAAAGTCTACAGGAGTCATTCTCCGCTACTACTTTTGGTGTGAGCTTGTAGTAAGGTGTTTTATCGGTTATAAGGTGGTGCTTAACCGCTAGTTTCTGGTATATGATTTTGCCAACCTGGTCGTGACGGTGTTTGTATTCGGACTGAGCGAGCTGAGTACAGGCAGCTGTGATGTGTTGGATCGTTTCAGGTTTGGAATGGCATCGCCGGCATGAGTCAGATGTTATTGACGAGTCACGAAGTATGTATTTTGAGTAATTCTTTGTATGAATTACTTGATCTTGTATAGCTAGCATGAATCCTTCAGTCTCCGGGAAAAGACTTCCTTGACTCAACCAGGCGTGCGACGCTGCTTTGTCGACGTTACTCTGATTAAGATCATGTGGATGTCTCCCATGTAAAGGCTTCCGAATCCATTGCTGAATTTTGTCCTCCTTCGTGACCAAACGGCAAAAACTATCTGGCATTTCTGTGTGTGAGAGGTTTAATGGTGTGTATGCCTTGTCGGCTTGGATTATTACATTGTGTAAGTGTGATGTGTGTGTTTTGGTGTAAAAGTATTCTCGCAAGTTATGAACCTGTTTATTATGCGTGTTCCTTATGTCTATAAGACCTCGACCCCCTTCGGCTCTTGGCAGCGTCAATCGTTCTATCGCTGCTTTGGGATGATGAATTCTGTATTTGGTCATAAGGACGCGGGTCTTGATCTCGATGTTTGTCAAGTCCGTAGGCGTCCATTTGATTACCCCAAATGAGTATGTTAGCACCGGAATTGCGTAGGTGTTAATTGCTTTGATGGTTTTTTTTTCATCAAGGTGGGTGCTCAGTAATCTCCGTACACGCGTTAGGTATTGCTGCATCAGGTGTTGTTTTACAGCGCTGTGATCTATACGTTCGTCCTGATTGAATCCGAGATACCGGTACGACTCTCCCTCGTCCATTATTTATTATTATTATTATTATTATTATTATTATTATTATTATTATTATTATTATTATTATTATTATTATTATTATTATTATTATTATTATTATTATTATTATGTGAAAGATTAACGAAAAACGCGACTGCACTTCAAAAACCCCTAGGCGAAGGAGAAAGTGTCCGTGCAGCGTACCAGGTCAAGTACTTCTAGGTCAGGTACGTAATGTCCGTCATACAGCATCCTCTTCTTGGTCTTCCCTACCTAATAAATCCCCCAACCTCGCTGCAAAACCATGACAGTGGGAGATTCGAGGGCAGGTCCAATGGATGTTCGAGGACTCGCTCTAAACGGGGCATGGGCGTTCAAAGGTGTTCATGAACTCCCGAAGAAAGTCGTCTCGTGCGACCGGAGCGTGCGGAGCGTCCTGATAATAACTGCTTTTTGCATTGACGCCGCTAACATGTTGGCGTGAGATCTACAAGCCGGAATGATGTTAAGATTGCGCACAAAGGAGTTATGCATACCCCCCAGACATCCGATTATAAGTACGACCAAGTGGACAGTATAGCCCGGGTACAGTTGTCGCAGTTCATGTATTAGATCTTGATATTTAAGTCTTTTTTAATCCCTTTTTGATATCTCGAAAACTATAAGAGATAGAGGAAAACTTTAAATTAATGAAATGTTACTCTTTGAAAGACCTATTCACCTGCATAGGTTAAACTAGGGCGGAGTTCATAAGGGGGGCTGGAGGGGTTAAAATGGGGGTAAATTTTCTGGCACAGCCTGAATATTTCAATGTATCAAATTTTTACCACTATAAATAGAAAGAGCACCAAAAATTAGGGGATACGTGTTTTTACGTTTTTTCGAAATATGTGTGATATCCAAGCCACATAAGGAAGAATAACATAGGGTAGATTATATAGTATTATTATTGATTGCAAATACGTCCTATATTTTTTTATGTTTATTTTCTTCATAAAAATGTATTTTTTTACTTTCCGATAATGATTCATATATTTTTCAGTACTAACTTAATTGGTAATTTAACCATGTGTACATTTGGTTACTCATATTCGATATTTTTTATACCTATTTTTGCGAAAGTTAAAGTTCTCTGGTGTGGCTGTATTAATGAATGCTCGAAAAGAAGCAGTAATCCCTTTCGTTCACTGTTCAAGTGCTTTGTAATAAATTTTTCCATATAGGAAATGTGGTTGACACTTAAAAAAAATACAAAAAAGAATAAGAAAAGTAGTATGAATGTTGAGAAAGAAATAAACCGCGTTTATTTGGTTAAAAACGAATTTGTAAAAAGATAAAGGCAGTTTTTGAATGGAAGATTATTGCTTCTTATCGAACATTCAATAAAACTTGCAGACCAGAGACCTTTCGCAGAAATAGGTATAAAAAATATCGAATATGAGTAACCAAATATACACATGGCTAAATTACCAATTAAGTAAGTACTGAAAAATACATGAATCATTATCGGAAAGTAAAAATTTACATTTTCATGATGAAAATAAACATAAAAATAAAAAAATATAGGACGTATTTCCAATCAATAATACTATATAATCTACCCTATGTAATTTTTCCTTATGTGGCTTGGGTACCACACATATTTCGAAAAAACGCAAAAACACGTATCCCCTAATTTTTGGTGCTCTTTCTCTTTATAGTGGTAAAAATTTGATACATTGAACCATTCAAGCTGTGCAAGAAAATTTACCCCCATTTTCACCCATCCAGCCGCCCTTACGAACCTAGCTCTGATTTAACCTATACAAGTGAATAGGTCTTTCAAAGAGTAACATTTCATCAATTTAAAGTTTTCTTCTATCTCTTATAGTTTTCGAGATATCTTAAGAAATACGATTTGAACCCCCAACTTCAGGGGCTGGTTTCACCCCCTAAACGTGGTCGATGGCCGATAAAAAAAATACGGGTCCCTTATTTTTACCTATGCTACACCAGCGAAGTTTCATCAAAATCGCGAATTTCACTCTGGGTGCATCTCCTTGTAAGTGTCCTATTTTGGCAAACATTCTAGAATGATAATGATCTGTTTAGCCAGAATAGAATATTCTAGAACATTTATCAATATGTGATATTTCGTCTTTTTTCCGATGACCAATTAAATGGAGCAACCGGTTTTTCGATATCTTTGTTAGTTGACGAATAGAACATTCTAGAATTTTTGTCAAATTGCGCTGCTTAATCTAGTTTTTAGTAACTAGTTCAACAGTGAAGTCTGTTATTTGATATCTCTGCTAGTTGACGAGTAGAATATTCTAGAATTTTTGCCAACTTTCACTATTTGGCGTCTCCTACGTTGACGAATTCGATGATGAAGTTGGTTTTTCGACATCTTTGCTAGTTTTTTAAAAGTCGTCACTTGTATTCATTAATATAACATACAATTTCGTTTATTTTTACTAAGTGAAATATCGTTACTTTCGATATCGATAATTTTCGATAATGAAAACCACGTTTTAATAGTCGCAATATGTTCGGAATACCCACAACTTGCTTAGCTTAAGCCTTCAAAAATTTCGTTATTTTTTCGCTGCGACGCACCGTTTAGGAGATATTTACGATTGAAAGTTTACAGTTACGAAAAGTAGAGAAAACTAATTTCTTGAAAAATTTTCTATTGCTGACTAACTCAATGACACTAATACAGCCTAAAGTCACCAATTATAATTAATTTATGGTACGTAACTCGGTATCGATAATTTTTGATAACAAAAAGTAGGTTTTGACAATCGCAATGTGTTTGGAATACCCACAACTTGCTTCGCTTAAGCCTTCAAAAATTTCGTTATTTTTTCGCTACGACGCTCCGTTTACGAGATATTTACGATCAAAGTTTTCGATAATGACAAGTATTTATCATTTAAAAGCAAACACAATAAAGTCATTTACATTAATCATTTAGGTAATCCAAATTCGGAAGTACTTTTATTGTGGTAATATTCACGTGTCGTTTTGTCGTGTCTTGAGTGTCGTGTCCTGATGTCGTCTTGAAAGATTACGGAAAGTGAACCAATGATTTCCTGTGCTTCCACTAAGCAGCTACGATGACAATTTATTGGGCAGCTTTATTTGCAGTTGCTGTCACCAGTTAATCAATTATTTTGTTTGAGGATTAACACCTAAATAAATGTATTATTTCAAATACTGTGTTTTAATATCTTTTATTGTCGATTTTACTACTTTTCACTTCTATTAGAAATTACTAAATCACAACAATCAAATTCAAATAATAATTAAATTTATTAAAACAATCAAAAATTACAATATCCGGGGTTACAATGATGATACAAAAATTGGGCAGTAAACGATATTAATTTGTGGCATTGGCCTATATATACAAAATATTTATGACGTATGAGGATTGGAAAGTTGGATTTTACCAGATATTTATTTAATTAGGTGACGTATGGAGATTGTGGACCTTCATGGACAAAAGATAAGTAATCGAGTGTTAGGAATTTGGTGAAATCGTAGCACCATAGTACACACTGCGATGAATATTGTTAGCTAGCATTTTTGTCTAATAGTGGACATATTGGTTAAAACACACAAAATGTGTTTAAGAAATTCTAACGTGAGAAACGATAAATGGAGAGAGACGGTTTAATTTCATCATCTTGACAATATAGATATAATTCGATGTACATGGGTTCGAATCTCACCCACATCAGTTTAATAATTTTTTAATCACTGTGTGGCTATGTACCGTTTTAAGTATATCTGTATTGTTCGGATGATATAATAAAACCCCTCTCCATTGGTCATTTTCATACACACATTCAATATTTTTTACTAAAATATTACATGTATATTTAGTGTACCGCTTTCATTCATTTTTCAAAATTACCCAATATACCTATGCACAGTGGTCCAATTTCCAAAAAAAGCGGACAAAAATCAAAAATTAGTTTGAGTAAAACAAATATATATATATATATATATATATATATATATATATATATATATATATATATATGTGTGTGTGTCTGTATATATATAAGGGTTTTCGAGGTCGCTGATTATGAATTTGATATTAGTATTTTGAAAATTGAAAATGGCGGGCAAAAATAAAAAAATAATTTTATTGAAACAAAAAATGATATATAAAGGTTTTCAAGACCGCTGATTATGAATTTGATATTATTATTTTGAAAATTCAAAATGGCGGGTCCAAAATGACGGGTCCAAAAAATTGTTTTATTGAAACAAAAAATGATATATAACGATTTTCAAGGCCGTTGATTATAAATTTAATATTATTATTTTGAAAATTGAAATGGCGGATTTAAAAAGCTTACATATAAATATAAAATATTTGTTATTTCTTTGATTTATATACACACTCAAACATAGTCATACATGAGAATTCAATCATTGTAATCGTCTGTCCTATTCGAGCTAACATCAGAGTTCGAAGATTCTGCGGTTCCGGGTAAGTAAGAGCTTAATAACTGGATGGCTTCATATGAGAGAGTTTCTTTTTTTTCGGAGGTGTCATTCGCAAACTTGAGATAACCGGGTCAGAAGACACGAGTAACCACTGAAATACGTCTCTCCTAGTGCTTTCTCGAGCATGTTTTCGCGAATAGTGTTCTCTGTATTTTTTAATGTCCTTATTTCGCGATTCTTGCGCTTCCTCGGAAAGTTGACCGATCGTAATTTTATTTTGTCATCGTAATTGTGTTTCTGACTTTACCGTCAATCATCGTAAAGAGAAGCTTGAAATTGATGTTGATAACGGTCTCATATGGGGCAAGTGTAGCTATTTGGTCTTCGATATAGCTATTTTCCTGCAACGTTGAAGTAACGTTTTCGCGAATATACTGCAATTTTATTGGAGAGCAAAATCTTGGAGAAGACGGTTTTGGATTTTGCCAAATCAACAAATTTTTATCGTTACTGTCTGTTATTCGTTATGGTAAAGTGATGTTAAAAAAATATTCGCGTCTGATGCATCCTCGTCTTCAAACTTGTGTTTGTATTGCTTCCGACCAGATGATCCATCAAATCCATATTTTGCAGTCAATTCCAAACTACGGACTTTTTCTGCAGATAATGTCATAATTACGTCATTTTGTACCGAAAGAATTTTGCGTGTTATGTGGTGCAATAACGACTGTAACGGAACTTCCGCTAGAGTTTCTGTAATATTTATTCTCGGTGGATAACACTGAGCTTTAGCATCTAAAACTTTATGATACGAAGGATAAACTCTAGCGTTATTTTGTAATTCTCTTTTGCGAATCAACTGATACGTTTTTCTAGTCATTTTTCCTTCTACTAAATCGGAAAGTGCAAGGTTGCCGGAAATTTCCTTACATTGACATAGATTGGAAGCCTTGAATGCCGTCTTATACTTAGCAGCACGAGATGGAGATGTTGTCGTGATTTCCTTGACAATAGAGGCAGCATCAGTGGCTCCAGATGAACGAAGACTCATACTCGTTGCAAAGGATAATTCCGCTATACTGTGTGATGCGAGTAACTCTTTTGTTCTGCGCCTTTTTGCTCGATTCGATAACGTCTGAAAATCTTTAAGAGGGAGACCTCTAGGTGTCGAACTTGTAGAACTTATAGATTCATCAACTTTGCTCGTACATGCTTTCGAACCTTCCAACTCCCCGGGATGGCAGCACTTAAAAATATATCGGTAAAAACATTATCTTATTCTTTATATTTTTTTATAACTGAACAACAACTTATTTTAATTTTAAAATCGAATATCATTTATTATTGTTACCTGAACGTGTATTGTTCCTTTAAGCCATTCACTATTCTTATTATAAAATCGTGAGGCAGTTCGGTTGCACTCTAACCACTTTGTTTTGAAAGTGTGGAAGAGGTTTTTCAGTACCGTCTTGTCATTTTCATGGCATTCAAAAGGTCTCGCTATTTTCTCCGACATATAAATTTCTAATTGCATTACCTTTTCGTCAAACTTTGACGAGAGAACCGTTTTAACGGCATCAAAAATTTCCTTTCGGTTAAGGATTAAACGACTGTAATTTGCTGTAATAAAATAATAATAATACTAATAATAAACATGTAATTACATTAAATATACAAACTTGGAACTAACATCGAGCCGAAAAAGGATAATTCTATTTTAAATCGAGTGAAATGAAACTATGTAGTCTTTTAAAGTGACACAAAAAAAAGAAATTGGTGTAAAAAAAGAATGGGCAGATTGGGGCACGATCTTTTTTTTTAAAATAATTCATACTTTGTTGCAAAAAAAGCAAACCATCCAACTCGATCAAACTCATAACTGTTTCTTATAAATAAACGCATTAACAATGCAATATTTCTCTGTAAAAAGTACACCCTGTAGAAATATTAAATTACCCTTTAACACCTATCCATAATGATTACTTTCCTTCATTCTCAACTTCCATCACTTTTAATTTCAAAAGCACTCTTGCAAACAAAAGTTGTTAATGAAAAACTATAAGATGTGTACGAGACCGTTTCTCAGTTAGTTGTGTTTGACCTCTTATCTGGTAATGCAGAAAGTATAATAGACTATCGGTTGGCACCGTGGTGCGATGGTGTCCCCCCTACGGTATTACGAAGTAATGAGTTCAAAATTACAAACTTCTTTTTTTTTTGTCCGCTTTTTTTGAAAATTGGACCACTGTGCTATGTAATGTTCTTACATACCTCTGAATATAGGCAACTAAATTGCGTAGTCCTACTTACTTATTTTTTTTCTGGTAAAAATTTTGAAAGTAGGTAGTAAATATTTATCTTTCAACTAAACAATAACATTCTGTTGATTTTAAATAAAAAAGTATAATTTTTAATTTTTTTTATGGAAATTTGCCTTTCTTTTTATAAATACTCGAAATAAATTTAAATAAAACAAAAAGGATTATTTTAATTAAAAACTTGATTTAAGAACATGTTTTTACATCATATTCATTTCATATCTATTTTATACTTTTTAAAGTATAAAAAAACTTTAAGGGAAGTTTGAACAAATGTCCAACATAATTTATAAAATCTTGAGACGTTTTGATTATTTCCGTTTCAGATGTAAGTACTTTACTTCTGAGTAGTTCCCCAATTTAGTTAAATGCTTCCAGCTTTTATAAATTATTGCACACTGTTTTAAATTACACCCAAAAGTTATTTTATACTTTTTAGTTCATTTTTAAATAAAAGATTTAGAAAACATTTTTTTTAACTTTATTTTATACTCCTTAATCTGGATATTATTTATCTTACAAGGGGAGTATCAAACATGGAAATCACGGATTTGGGAGATATTAATATATGTTGTGGAATATATTTCTCAGAGTATTGTCGTGATAATAATTTAGGCCAATGCGACTTTATTCAGAAATTAAACGCACGAAAAATTTCGAATAACATATCGTGTTTGATATGTATCAGTTAGTTGGTATTGTCTGCAACAAGGGCCGCTGGTGGTGTGGTTAGTATCTGCTCTCATGTATGTAACTTTTTTAATATACAGACGGAAAGGTTCTATGTTCGAATCTATGCCTTGCCAACATAAATAATTCTCTTTTCAATTTTTTTTTAAAATTTTTTCAATATTGTACAATGGTCAATTACATTGACGATGCTATAATTCTTTTTTTAAATGGAGATGTGGTATTCTTTTTTATGTCATTATTATGCTATAATTATTTTCTGAGAAAGGAGATATAATACTTTTTGTACATGTTGTCATTATATGTAACAGTAATTTTATCGTAAATTTTAAATTACTGATTTTTTTTTACATACAATTAAAACGATTTTTATTATAAATTATTTATACTATTTTTAGACATTGTTCATTTTATTCTTATTTAAAGTAATGGTAATTGTAAATTTTTTTATAATAATGACATAAAAAAGAATGTCATATCTCTTTTTAAAGAAAATGATAGCATTTATTTCGGTTAAATTCGACTTTTTAATCTAAATTTAATCGAATCGATACACTTTGTTTTGGCTTATAAATAGTTTGTACTGAAAACAGCAACTTCCGGTATGACAACATGGGAAATTGTAATGTAACTTATTTGTTACAGATTCTTCCGATTTACAAAGAAGGAAAATATCAGAAAATGGAACGTATACAAGCCAATTAAATATTTCAAAATTTCAATTTTCGTCGTCTTCGGAAAAACCAGAGCAAATATCGTCAGTGTTCAAAAAATATGCGGACAAATCATCGACATTTTTCATCAGTAACAGTACATTTTCATCATCATATCCATTTTCATTGTCGTCAGATAATCGTACCATGACAAAACAAAATCATACGGAAAAATCAACGGAATATTATCTCGGGGATTTAATCGCTGGAACATATTGTTCACGTATATACAGTGACTGTGATAAACGCAAGTGTCGTCTACAATCACCAAATTTTCCTGGTGTCTACCCACGAAATCTTACATGTTATTATGCGGTACGTCAACATGAGGTCCCAAGTGGGAAACATGCATTAATTACGGTAAGACAACCGAAAGGGCAGTTAGTGGCAATACGAAGTCAAGCTGCCCTCTATGGAAGTCAACAGGATCAGCATCAAACAATTAGAGAACTTAAGGTATTTAAATAACGTGAACTTTTACCATTAAGATAGATTGGCTAATATATTTCGCTAATGGCAATCTTCTTAAAATTTACATAATAAAATTTCTAAAAATCTTTCACCACAAAATAGTTTGAAAGACCTTGGTCTATACAGGCTGTTTTTTTAGAGTTGCCATTTTTATTACAGCCAAATCGTTGATTTAATAGAAAAATTGTTCAAATAAGAGTTGTAGATATCGACGAGAGCAACCGATTACTATAGTCACGAGCTTTATGGCTCTTATGGTTTTCGAGCTATAATACAAACTTATTATAATATAGATTTTTAAATGAGACTATATGTTAATTTGTCGATAAAACTGATCTAGTTCATCAATTAAAAAGATAAATGAAGAAAACATTTTTTACCAAAGTTTATTTTTTTAATTTTTTTTATCAATTAGACGGCAAAATACGTATATGTATTGAGGCTACTTCAACCAACAGTGCTCTGCTCGGTTAACATTTCTATTACATCCAAGAAAAGAACCTTTTTTACTATCATTCTCTGTCATACAAATGGTAGTAATTCAGATTTTGGAGTATAGATGTCGGGCTCTATTTCAAGTTTTTAACTTTTTTGCATACTAAAAAAATCACTTTAAAAGATTAGTATTTAAAGTAACTTAATTTAAAAAGAGTTTGAAGTTATTCATTAATTTACTGAAAAATATATTTATTTTTTATTTATTTATAGAACGGCAGTTGACAGTAAAATACATGTACACAACAAAGTGACATTGGCGTTTCTTAATACAGTAATTATTTCCAAATGGAAACCTCTTTCTCTCTCTCACTAATATATAAATACATAAAGAGTGTGTGAGAGAGGGGGGGTTTGCATTTGGGAATAAGTATTGTAATAGCAAAGTGAGGTTAACTGGAAACGAAAATATTATTAATAAATATATTTAGATAGTGTAAAAATATTTGAAATTCAATAGTATTTTCTTTTTATTAAAAACCAAATTAAAAAGGAGAAGTTTTTTCACAAAAAAGCTTTTCCTTTGAAAATATTTACTAAAAATAGTATATTGTACAATAAGTGGGAAAAGAGGCTTATTTCTCACGAATATGAGTTTGTTTGGAAAAGTTTTATGCCCGTACCTAGGGTGTCCTTTTTGGATGTTTTAATATTTTATTCTCACCCCCACCATTTTAAAACTACAATTTCATGCTTTTTCGACGTTTTCGAAGTTTGTGTCACGCATACAGGTCACCCAAATAAACCTAGAGGGCTGAAGTTTTGTATTCGGACTGAGTTAGTATCAAGGATGTGCCTTTTGGGGGCCTTAACCGTTAACCCTTACCCCCACCATTTTTATGCCAAGAAAAGCATAATTTTTCTTGTTTTTGGGCAGTTTCGTTAAGGTCAAAATCACCCCAAATAAACCTAGAGGGCTGAAATTTTTTGCATAGGTTAAGTTAACAGCCAGCCACTGCTTTTTGAAGATTTCCACTTTTATTCCTTACCCCACGTTTTGTACGTCAATATTTCCTTGATTTTTTTGATTTTTTTCTAACACGCCTAGAAACTCTCTGAGTAAACCTAGAGGGCTTAAATTTTGTACATGTATTGAATTAGTATCCAGTTACTGCCTTTTAGGGATTCCACATTACCTTGCCCACACTTCTCACAGTTTTACATCGGAATTAAATGGTATTGTTATGTGTTTAAAATGATTTATTTTCAGACTAATACAACTAGGTATAATAAAAGGTCTCGCCGGGTAAACATATGGGATTTCGGCCCAGCGGCTTTTTCGACTACTCTTTTTCATAGATGTAGCTTATGGTAAATAATGTTCAAAAATAAGTATTATACCTCTATCCCCTATGTTGTTAGAGATATGGGGGTACAAATCCTTAAATTAAATTTTTTTTTCTTAACAACTGTTGAAGATAATTAGATGAAATTAACAGAGAATGTTGATATAAAGTAACTTGATGTTATGCAATTTTTTTACATTCATATGACTTCATTTACTACATTAAAATAATAATTGAATTTTTGAGGGTGCTTGTTTTAGACCAACTCCATGAGTGACACCTACCAAAAAAATATATATATACCTCTTTTCAGATAAAATTGATCATGAGTTTTCGTCAAAAAATTAAATAATTCTTATATTCGAAACAAATCGATCTTCTATTCTTTTCTAAAAATAAACTGCAAATTTAAAAATTTACATAAATGCAATAATAAAAGAGATAAAGCCAAGAAAACGGAAATTATTTAAACTCAAAGTTACGAAGCATGGTTAAATTTAACTGAAATAGACCGTAGTTATCGTGTGTAAAAATTTCAGCAAGATCAGATTGGTGGAAGGTGTCTTAAACAAATATAAATTCAGGTTAAGTAACAATAAGTTATTTGGATGACTGACTATTTCTATGCATTTTTCGACTCTGATTGGAATCTGGGATCAAAACAATTCTTAAGCGCCTTCAATTTTTGAATAGAGCCACAAATATCCCTTAAGTAGGTGTAAAGTTATGAATATCAATATCATTACAGAAAAGAATATGAACAGACATTTTATAATTCTCGTTCCCTTATATTATTTCCGAAGACTCCACTAAGGGTGTAACACCCACTAAAGGAGTTGGTACCCCCTTACACCCCTTTTTCGCCGATCTGGTCATAGATTTAGCTTCTGCTTACAAGCTCTTGGGAATGCAAGGGTAAGATGGTATAGGATGAACACAGCCGAAGTATTAACCACATAAAGGGGTGAAAATTACGTTCTGCTGGAAGTGGAGGAAGATGTAAGAGAGAAAATTTTTTTTCAGACAAAATGTAATTATTTCACGTTGGTCGCAGCACACTGTGCAGAGCAACCCTTAATTGCCTTGACCGTACTAGTCTAAGGAGTTGATCCCCCCCAGGAAAAGTATTAGAAAACCTTTTAAGACCAGAAAGATGCACTGCACCCATGCACTTGTAATCTGAAAATTGTCATTATGTAAATCTATGTACAGAGAGATTTAAGGGTTGTAGACGGCGAATCAACCTTTTCGGTAAATGTTACACCCTTGGTGGAGCCCTTAGTAATAATATGAGGCATGCGGGTTGCAAGGTGCTCATTCATATTTCTTTCTGTAATGATATTGATATTCATAAATTTACAAAGTGCCCATGAAAAGATATTTGTGGCTCTATACAAAAATTTAAGGGGCCTAAGAATTTTTTTGACTCCAGATTCCACTCAGAGTCGAAAAATGCATAGAACTACTATAGTCAGTCATCCAAATCACTACCTTGGTTTTTTTCGTGGGGGTGTCTTATAGTTACGTAACCTAAATTTATATTTTTTTAAGACACCTTCCACCAATCTGATCTAGCTGATATTTTTACACACGATAACTATGTTGGAGCCAAATAACATACCTATATATTTTTGGTAGATGTCACTCATGGGGTTGGTCTAAAACAAGCACCATCAAAAATTTAATTATTATTTTAATGTAGTAAATTACGTCATACGAATGTAAAAGAATTTTATAATATAAAGCTACTAAACATTCTCTGTTAATTTCATCTAATCATCTTCAATAGTTTTTAAGAAAAAAATTTTAAAGTTTAGAGTTGTTACCCTCATATCTCTGACAATATAGGGGGTAGAGGTCTAAGACCTATATTTCTGAACATTACTCACCATAAGCAACATTCATGAAAAAAATAGCTGAAAAAGCCGTTGGGCCCAAATCCCTTATGCTTACCCGGTGAGACTCTAAAAAAACGTGAACTAACTGTTATAATAAATGTAATAAATATTGTAATTTAAAAAATATTATTAAAGTCAGTTTTTATATATAAAATATGAATTTTGGATTTTTTGGAAAGAAAAATATCTTCATACAGGCCTCCAGTTCACTATTGAAGGTCCTTTTTTTAATATTTAAAAATAAAACACAAAGGCTATTGACGGATAAGCATGGGTAGGAATGCCCCCGTACGAATTGTGTTGGCTATTTCCGGCTAACTGCTACCAATATAAAATTGAAATTTACTGAGATTCAGCCCTTAAAAACTTAAATCCTTTTTTTAAAGCCCCGATCAGCCGGACACTTATCATCAGTTTTGAAAACACCAAAATTACAATCCGCTTATACCCTTTCAACCACCGCAAGCCCCGCTGCTTACGGCGCTTTTTTTAAGCCGTGGGATATTATCTCGCACGCTGTTCTCGCACGGTGTGGGCAGTTGTTAATTTTTAGCCATGCATAAAATATTACTTTTAATAGTCGGGGTAGAAAAAATATGCTTAGACACCTACAATCCGTCTCATAATATAGCCTCACCAAGAATTTTTATATTTCTCTTACAATATTTTAGAGAAACAGGTTAGCCAGTAATACGTTAGTCGTATATTTCAAAAATGTTTTATTGTTTAAATAAAAATATGCAGTACTTGTTTTAATAAAATAAACGGACAAACAAATCACAAAAGTTATATCAAAAACGTATAAAATTAATATAATTTTTTGTCCCATAATATAGCCTCACCTTTCAAAAGTTACGTATAATTTTAATAATTAATAACTGGTCGAGCCTACTTTATTTTCCACTACTTGTGAAATTTTTGTTGGAATATTTTCATATAAACTCCTTACATATTGCAGTGGGATTTGGTGCCAGTTACGTCCAATATTGTCTTTCAATTTTTTCTGAAATTATATTGTTTCCTGCCGTCGTATACTTTACGGGGCGAATAGCTCGATACTTTTTCGAAGATGTTCAGATCAGGTGATCTTGCTAGTAGTGTAAAATAATTCAGTTTCTTTGTTTAAACCACTCCCATATACACTTAGCGTTGTGAATTGAGACATTATCCTGCTAAAATATCCACTTGCTGCCCCCTAAAACCTTATTTATTTTTACTTCTCGTTGAAAAAGAGTGCCTGCGTATTTTGTCGCATCCTATCGTCCTTTTGAAGTAACAAGATCGATAACTTCATTGAAGCAAATCCCTCCCAAAACATTATTGATCCATCATCCATTTCTCTTCAACTCCGAAAAGTTTGTGTTCATCAACATAAACTTGACCATTTGAACTTTGCATGTTAGTATAATGGCTGGACAACGAAGTGGCCTAAGAAAAGTTTAATCTTGACAGCTCAGACGGATATTCACACATACTACTATCACGATTTACATAAATAACAATTTTATTTAAGTCGAAAGAAATGGTTTCATAGATCAATAATGTTTTGGGAGTGATTAACATCAATAAAGTTATCGATCTTGTTATTTTAAAAGGATGGCAGGATTCGAAAAAATACTAGGCACTCTTTTTCAACGAGAAGTAAAAATAAATGAGGTTTTACAGGGCGGAAACTGGATATTTCAGCAGGATAATGTCTCAATTCACAATGCTAAGTGTGTACAGGAGTGGTTTAAACCAAGAAACTGAATTGTTTTACACGACCAGCAAGATGACCTGATCTGAACATCTTCGAAAACGTATCGAGTTATTCGTCCCGTAATGTATACGACGGCAGGAAACAATATAATTTCAGAAAAAATTGAAAGACAATATTGGACGTAACTGGCACCAAATCCCACTGGAACATGTAAGGAATTTACATGAAAATATTCCAACAAAAATTTCACAAGTAGTGGAAAATAAAGGAGGCTCGACCAGTTATTAATTATTAAAATTATACGTAATTTTTGAAAGGTGAGGCTATATTATGGGACAAAAAATTATATTAATTTTATAAGTTTTTGATATAACTTTTGTGATTTGTTTGTGCGTTTATTTTATTAAAACAAGTACTGCATATTTTTATTTACACAATAAAACATTTTCGAAATATACGACTAACGTATTACTGGCTAACCTGTTTCTCTAAAATATTGTAAGAGAAATATAAAAATTCTTGGTGAGGCTATATTATGAGACGGACTGTATGTATCTGTCAAACAATGACTTTTTATTTAGAATAATTAATTTTTTATTTTTCAATGAATTAAAACTGAAATTCTATTTCTTTATTGTACTTGCATCCAGAGTGAAATTCAGGATTCTAATGAAACTTTGCTGGTGTGTAGAATAGGCAAAAATAAGGGGCCCGTATTTTTTTTATCGACCATCTTCCACGTTTAGGTCAAACCATCCTCTAAATTTGGGAGTTCAAATCGTATTTTTTAAGATATCTCGAAAACTATAAGAGATAAAGGAAAACTTGAAATTGACGAAATGTTACTCTTTGAAAGACCTATTCACCTGTATAGGTTATACCAAGGTCGGATTAATAAGCGGGGCTGAAGGGGTGAAAATTCGGGTAAATTTTCTTGTACAGCCTGAATGGTTCAATGTATCAAATTTTTGCCATCATAAATAGAAAGAGCACCAAAAAACAGGGCATATGTGTTTTTGCGTTTTTTCGAAACAAATGTAGTATCCAAACCATATGAGGCAGGAAAAAATAAGGTAGATTATATTGCATTATTATTGATTGCAAATATCTTCTTATATTTTTTTATTTTTATGTTTATTTTCATCATGAAAATGTAAATTTTTACTTTCCGATAATGATTCATGTATTTTTTAGTACTTACTTAATTGGTAATTTAGCTATTTGTAAATTTGGTTACTAATATTCAATATTTTTATACCTATTTCTACCAAAGTTCTCTGGCCTACAAGTATTAATGAATGTTCAACAAGGAGCAATAATCTTCCGTTCAACAATTGCCTTTATCATCTTACAAATTCGATTTTAACCAAATAAACTCGGTTTATTTCTTTCTCAACATTCAAACTATTTTTCTTATTCTTTTTGTATGTTTTATAGGTGTCAACCCGATTTCCCAAATCGCAAAATTTATTATAAAGCACCTGAACAGTTAGCGAAAGAGATTATTGCTTCTTGTCGAGCATTTATTAACACAGGCACACCAGAGAACTTTAACTTTCGCAGAAATAGGTATAAAAAATATCACATATGAGTAACCAAATGTACACATGGCTAAATTACCAATTAAGTTAGTACTGAAAAATATATGAATCATTATCGGAAAGTAAAAGTTTACATTTTTATGACGAAAATCAACATAAAAAATAAAAAAATATAAGACGTATTTGCAACCAATAATAATGTAATATAATCTACCCTATTTTTTCTTCATTATATATATATTTTTCTTCCTTATATCACGCATATTTCGAAAAAAACCCAAAAACACGTACGCCCTATTTTTGGTGCTCTTTCTATTTATGATGGCAAGAATTTGATACATTGAGCCATTCAGGCTGTACAAGAAAATTTATCCACATTTTCACTCCTCCAGCCCCTCCTATTAACCCGACCCTGGTTTAACCTATACAGGTTAATAGGTCTTTAAAAGAGTAATATTTCGTCAGCTTAAAGTTTTCCTCTATCTCTTATAGTTTTCGAGATATTTTAAGAAATACGATTTGAACCCTCAACTTTAGGGGATGGTTTCACCCCCTAAACGTAGAAGATGGCCGATAAAAAAAAATACGAGTCCCTTATTTTTGCCTATTCTACACACCAACGAACTTCTATTAAGATCCCGAATTTCACTCTGGGTGCATTTGCTTGTTAGTTACCATTTTGATATGATAATCTATTTAATAATTTTAATTTTCGCTGGAAAACGTAATAGGGTTTAATTTTTCGTAATTACATTAATTAAAATGGCACCATATTGAGCTAATATCTTTTAAATTACGTAAAATCCTAATCGCTTGCAAGCATTTGAGTACAAAATTTAAAAGGGTCGTTTCTAAAATGTAATTACTCAAAAATATGAGATAAAACAATGAAAATTTAAGTGTTACTGGTAGTTTTGAATCATAAACAAATTTTTAAAAGACTTTTAAACATACTTTTCCATTTAAAAAACTATTAGTTTGCATCATAGTTCGAATACCATAAGAGCTATAATGCTTCTGATTATAGCAATCGGCTGCCCCCATCGATATTTACAACTCTTATTTGAACAATTTTTCGATTAAATCAACGGTTTGGCTGTAATAACAATGGCAACTCTCAAAAAACTTAGCCTGTATTGCAGTAAGGAAAAAATGAGAGTTTACAATGTACTATTGAAACTTGTACCCACCCATTAACTTTCATATTTCTTCCTTGTATAACTTTTATTAATAAAATTTCACTCTTTAACGGGAGTATACAATTTTTTGCCAATGCTTAAAATATAAATCAGTCTATATGTATTAGGTGTACAACTAAGTTCTACCCGTTTTTTATTGAGTTGAAAATGGAAGTATTATACATATCCGCCACTGTCTTCTATACGAATTTCATCAAAGAAAAAGTGCTGCTGAAGCTCAAAGAATAATCTGTTCAACTTATGGTGACAGTGCTATTGATGACAGTACGTGTCGAAGATGGTTTCAGAAATTTACAAATAGAGATTTCAATTTAAATGACAAACCACGCTCTGGAAAGCTTCCAACAATCGGTGACGAGGAATGGCAAGAATTACTGGACCAAGATTCTGAGCAAACAAAACAACTTGCAGAAAAGTTAAACTAGTTAAACGTCCCCCAACAAGCTGTTTCTAAAAGATCATATGCTTTTTTTGCAAAAAACGAGTAGAACTTAGTTGCATACCTAATATATAAACGCATGGAAGAAGGAAAGGTATATAATATTGTAAAGGAAGGAGCATTTTCCAAAATAGTGATCAACATAATATGAATGTTAAAGTGCTTATTATGAATGACGTCATTTTGTAAATAAACAGTAACGGTTTTAATGTAATTAAAACATTGCCATTGCTTTTAAAAAATATATTTAGTATATTTTTATTATAATTGTGATTTCTATATAAAAACATAAACAATTAATTAATTATTTTTAATATCTGTTCTATTTGATTCAATAATCAACTCCTTAAGGATGCTGTTCGATTATTTTATCAGTTAATTTTTTGTATTCTTAATTGTCTACTAAATCATTGTATTTCTTAACGGTGCTTAAAGAATATTCTAAATTACTATAAACTGAAAACAAAAATCACTCAAATTAATCTATTATTTACAATTTGTAACTACTTTCGTAAAAAAACAACGTTTTAGTTTGTAATTTTGCACCACTAATAGGACATATCTTTTTGACAAGGGTAGACACAAACATAAATAAAACTATACATTTATTAAATTGTCATTTTATTAGTAAATAAATAAATACAAACAAAATACATAATCTTGCAGTTAAATTATTATATACTCATTAATTTTATATAAACAACGCCACTGAAATGATGTGTCAATCTAACCTATATTTTAATTTTTACATAATTTTATTTTTTACAATATTTTTAAAATTTTTGTCGCTATTATCACATATTTTAAATAAAAAACGAAATCCTTATTTACGCAGAGTAATTCCTTTTTCGGTATTTCCTTTACTTTGAGTAATGCCAAACTTGGTATTTTTCCACTTATTAAGAACCTGTTTTTTAAATGAAAAATTTAGAAAAATAAACAAATTTTCGCTACAAATGGTTGTATTTATTGATAAATACAATATTTACTTACCCAAATATTATATTTATGGAGTATTACGTTTATGAGTATTGTTTTAAACTTAATTTTTTGTAGGAATCGATCTTTCGTGCCTATTTGCACGTGTTTTCGTGTCTATTTATTCCTTTGTTTTTTATTTCCTGTGGTACATTCAAAGGAATCTACGTATTCATTCTAACATATCATATTATATTATATCTTATCTCTCTCTTAAGAAATAGTCTCCATCCATATTCTTCTATATCGATGATATAAACGTAAAAGTAAAAATATTTTCTTCATTTAATCTGATTTTTTGTGGAAATAAATTTCCCAAAACCATTTACTTATACTGGTTACTTAGGATACTATTTACCTCATTAAAAAACGAATAAGAAAATTTGGATTGCTTCGTGACAAAAAATGTAGTAATACAAGATGATTTAGATCAAGAGCTAAGATTCTAAGCTTAGATCAATATACACCGTCTTAATCATCAGCAAAGCAGAATAAATTTTTAGAACGCCAAGTTAGCTTATAGATTAATAAATTTAATTTTTTATACAATTTATTCACGTGGCAGTTTTCTTGGAACATTAAGTTTTAATTTTTTATAGGGACCGAGCTTGACGACATTATTGCCACCTGGTGTCAGATTTAGAGAAGCATTTCGGGCATGACATAGATATAAATAACTACTTTTAAATATTTTGGATATCATGTCTATAATGTTATTAAATGTCAAATTAAATTTTTTTAATATTTAAAATGCTTGAAATGCTCTTGCTCATTGTATTATCAATTATTGCTATTAGAAGGATTAATATCAGTATGAACTTCATAATAAGATATTGTTGTACTAAAAGTTGTTCCAATTTTCTTAGTAAAAGTAAGTACAAACGTTTTGCTGATGTGATTGTGTTGGTATTGCAAAACTGCAGATTTAGAATTTGCAAAACTGCGCACAAACAACTGTACCATGACAGAATCAGAGAATTAACATAACATTATAATATAATATCCCAGTAATAATAAACTCATAATAGTAGTTGTCATACAGAAGAATGTTTCGAAGAATCTACCAATCCAAATTATGTGTAATTTAAGCAACATAGGTGGGATAAAATGTACAGAAATGCAAGTTAATATTAACGTGAAGAAAACCTTAAAATTCAATCTGTGAGGCTAACATTAAAATTACCTCAAAAAATAAAATGAAAGATGCAAGTTATGATCCATATGTTATTAATTCCGAAACGAAGCTTTTATTCAGGTTTTCATGAGCTAAAGTCTAAAAAAATGAAAAAAAAAAATATATAATAATATAATGGGTGTTACCAATGGCGTGTTTAAATTAAATCCCACTCCCCACCATCGGCATTTCCTCACATGTTTGCTCTAAAATATTATTAGTTATAAAAAAACGTTTCTTGAGAATAGGCATTTATTTAGACCCAAACTCTTATTACTTTCCTAAGAACTTTTATTTTCTGTGATACAACTCTGCATAGTCTGTTTTCCATCAAGTTGCTTTCTATTGAAGAATTCAGTCACGTTTGAGTCGTAGTATTACGGAGGTATTTACAAATCCTAAAGAATTTTTGAGGAGAAATTGAGTAGCCTTAAAGAGCATTCAGATTTACAATTGGTCTTTACTTTTCATTATTTTTTACTGAAGAAATACTTGCAGCCCCTACAATTCTACCTTCCTGCGCTGTAACTCAGTCAGTCCATAGGTAATATGCCCCTAGATATTACATGTAATGTGTAGAATTGTTTTTTAAATGCTCTTACAGAAAGTAAAAAGTTAATAAGTTTCCAAAAAGACAAGATTGTTCATTATACTCAAGAAATTAAAAACCAGTTTGTATTATTCTAATTTAAGTGTATTATATATAAAATATAAAAAAAAAAATTATTGCTACTATTTCAACGTTACATATCTTGCCAGGAAAATTGATTGCGTGGCCGTCAAAGGCAACTGTAAATACTTGTAGGTCTGAAATATTTAAACAAAACTTTCTGGACACACGCAAAAAAAATTCAAATCAAGTAACACCATAGTAACACTCATTTCTATTTCCCTCGTTTCTCATTCACCATTTTTATTTTTCATTTTTAGACACATAAAGGCGCCACTATCGGTGCCAGTGCTGCCGTCTATAGTTCAGGCTCGGTCCCTATAGTAACATAGGTTGTAAAACAAAGTGCCAACTCAGATTTATCTTTTGAAGTATATAGTAAACATATGAATGTAAAAAATATAAAAATAAAATAAAATATAGGCGATATGACACAATAAACTCTAAAAGTATCCTGAACTGACCTATTCAATGGTACATTTTACAATTTTATAACTAACTTAAAGTCTCAAAAAAAAACGGCTATTTTCTCCTTATGTATTTGAGAGCTACATAAAATAATATTCGAGTGAAACAAGAGCGCTTGGTTGGAAAATTCTAGTATTTTTAATTTTAATACCTAATATTCAAAAATATGAAATCGTTTGCTTCGTTATTTTTCACTAAAAACAAATTGTAATATAACCACAAATCGATTTTCAGATTTTAAACCATCATCAGGTGAACACAGTTAAAAAAAGGTCTTTATTATTAAGGGTCAATCCATATCAAACGATCCAAATTTGAATTAATTTTTTACCTGACCTCACTTAATATTTTTTTTTTCTTTTGATTTCCTTGAAGAACTACTATGACTTACAAGGAAATGCACCCAGAGTGAAATTCGGGATTTTGATGAAACTTCGCTGGTGTATAGAATAGGCAAAAATAAGGGACCCGTATTTTTTTTATCGGCCATCTTCCACGTTTAGGCGGTGAAACAAGCCTCTAAAATTGGGAGTTCAAATCGTATTTCTTAAGATATCTCGAAAACTATAAGAGATAGAGGAAAACTTTAAATTGACGAAATATTACTCTTTTAAAGACCTATTCACCTGTATAGGTTAAACCAGGGTCGGGTTAACAAGAGGGGCTGGAGGGGTGAAAATGTGGGTAAATTTTTTTGTACAGCCTGAATGGTTCAATGTATCAAATTCTTGCCATCAGAGATAGAAACAGCATAAAAAAATAGGGGATACGTATTTTTGCGTTTTTTCGAAATATGTGTGGTATCCAAGCCATATAAGGAAGAAAAAAATAGGGTAGATTATATTTCATTATTATTGATTGCAAATACGTTCTATATTTTTTATTTAATTTTTATGTTGATTTTCATTATGAAAATGTAAATTTTTACTTTCCAATAATGACTCATATATTTTTCAGTACTAACTTAATTGGTAATTTATATTCGATATTCGATATTTTTATACCTATTTCTGCGAAAGTTAAAGTTCTTTAGTGTGCTTGTGTTAATGAATGCTCGATAAGAAGCAATAATCACTTTCGCTCACTGTTCAGGTGCTTTGTAATAAATTTTGCGATTTGGGAAATGGGGTTGACACCTCCTATAAAACATACAAAAAGAATAAGAAAAATAGTTTGATTGTTGAGAAAGAAATAAACCGCGTTTATTTGTTTAAAAACAAATTTGTAAGAAGATAAAGGTAGTTGTTGAACGGAAGATTATTGCTTCTTGCTGAACATTCATTAACATTTGCAGACCAGAGACCTTTGGTAGACATAGGTATGAAAAATATCGAATGTTAGTAACCAAAGGGCATAGCCGGATAAGATAGTGAAAACGGCCCTTGACGCAAAATTGATTGTTTTTATAGGAAATAATACTTCTTAGCCCCAGATACATTCTTGCTAAATTTGAACCCTCCGAGGCTAATAGTTTATGAATACAAAAACAGAAAAAAATTTTCAAAAAATTTTTTTTGACGAAATTACTAAGCCTATTTATTTGAGTTTAATATATATTGTGTACTCACCTTAGAAAAATTAATAAAAAAAATTAACGTTATATCCCTTTATTATACTAATTTTTTTAAATTTTTAAATTTAAGTAAATTTTTTTTTGGCACTTACGCGTTAACGACACCCACCATTTTTTGTTCAATAATATGTCTCTTAGTAATCTATAACATATATTTTTATGGAAAAATTTTAGTTCGTAGAACGTAGTAATATTTCAATACAAATGCATGCCATGTTCGGTATTACATATATTACTTATGTATAACAAGGACCATAAAGTAAAGCATCTGCCTTATTTCTAAAACACAGTAGAACTCTAAGAAGTGCAATAAAATGTTCTCTTCCCCCCTAAGTTGCAATTCTTGGAGTTCCTGTGACTGTCTAAAAAAATATACATTTTGACTTGTTATAAAGAATATGTTTTAACTTGCTAAAAAATAATTTTCAAGGTTACTTTTACCATGAATCTTAATATTTGAATGAAATCAATAAAACTATCTCAGCATACTTACTAATTAAAATTATATCTAACTCAACAAAAATTATAAGTTTTAGAAACTTTATTCAAATAAAGACAATAATAATAACAATAATACGTCTTAAATGTCATATTGTTTTAATAATAATAAACATTAACTTAATAAATTGGAACAAAAAACTTCAACAATGTATAGTAATAACAACAATCCGGTTAAATCCGGAAACAGGGTAGATATTTTACTTTATAGTGCCTTTTATACATAAGTAATATATGTAGTACCCAGTGGCGGTTATTCCAGGTATGCGGGGTAGGCGCCGCTTACCCTAGCTGTTTCTTAAAAACTGAAATAAATTTATAACGAAAATAACATTGTTTACAAAATAATTTAAATATACAATTTCCATAAGATTTACCTTACATTATTGCATATATATTGCACATTAGAATGCATATATTATACCAATTATACATACCTAATTATGATATACCTAAAATGCATAAATATGGTCCACAGTACATGTTACATATAGACACGATCAACAATAGACCCTGTAGCCAGTCTATGTAGCTGTGTATAGGACGTACGTACGCATATGTACCTACTCAGCTATGCGATCATCATCTGAGCATATCCGTGTGTACTGAATCTGCATATGTATATTATGTATCTGTGCAGTTGTATTAGTGGTTTATAATACTGGTAGTCCTTTGGCATGGTAGGCACCAGGATCGGCGCATATCGTATATTCGATAACAGTCGATGTAATGGCTATACTGAATCTACATATGTATATGTATATGTGCAGCTGTATTAGTGGCTTATAATACCGTATAGTTCTTTTCCATCGTAGGCACCAGGCTCGGCGCTTATCGTATATTCGATAACAGCCGAACTAACCAAATCTTAACTTGTGCTCTAATCACCTCAGCTTTTAGATTTTTTAGCATGCTTCCTATACTTATAAATTTATCGTTGCTGTCAACTGTGATTTGATTATTAAGATTTTATTACCTACTGTCTTTTTTTTAAATGACTAAAAAACAACGGTTGCGTTATTAACACAACATAAAGTAATTAACACAACTTTTTTTAAGGAATATTGACGAAAATAATTTTTCTTTAGACTATTGAAGGTAATTTAAATCGTGTTTATTTAGCCTCATAAAAATATTGCTGGTGTTTTACTTTGACTGTGAAAGAAAAGTTATTCCATATTTTTATATTTTTCCTGAATCTTATATTTTCTACAACTCAGTTTGTTACAAAAAAGCGTTTGCACATCATTTTCCAAACTTCTTTTGATAAATATTCTAAAATTAGGTGGTTGTTTGATACCAAAAAAGCTTTTCTCTTGTATGTTATTCAGGCCCGGACTTAGCCTAAGTGGCGCCCGGGGCAAGGTAAAAAAATGGCGCCTCTGTAGAAAAAGTATTTCCTTTTTTCCTCCCAAAAAGCAAGTGACGAGCAAAAGAAGAAAAAAACCTCACATACCTAATTTTGGCGCCCCTCAAAACCTGCCGCCCGGGACACGTGACCCGCCTGCTATTTTAGTACCTCTTTACACATTAAGTGTGATTTACCTTTTTGAAAGCGCATACCCAGTCTTAAAGCTCACGAGCCGCCACTGGTAGTACCGAACATGGCATGCATTTGTATTGAAATATTACTATGTTCTACCAACTAAAATTTTTCCATAAAATATAGAGTACTAAGAGACAAACTATTGAACAAAAAATGGTGGGTGTCGCTAACGCGTAAGTGCCAAAAAAAATTTACTTAAATTTAAAAATTTAAAAAAATTAGTATAATAAAGGGATATAACGTTAATTTTTTTTTTATTACTTTTTCTAAGGTGAGTACACAATATATATTAAACTCAAATAAATCGGCTCAGTAATTTCGTCAAAAAAATTTTTTTTTGAAAATTTTTTTCTGTTTGTGTATTCATAAACTATTAGCCTCGGAGGGTTCAAATTTAGCAAGAATGTATCTGGGGCTAAGAAGTATTATTTCCTATAAAAACAATCAATTTTGCGTCAAGGGCCGTTTTCCCTATCTTACCCGGCTATGCCCTTTACAAATGGCTAATTTATCAATTAAGTAAGTACTAAAAAATACATGAATCGTTATCGAAAAGTAAAAATTTACATTTTCATGATTAAAATAAACATAAAAATAAAAAATATAGAAGATATTTGCAATCAATAATAATGCAATATAATCTACCTTATTTTTTTCTTCCTTATATGGTTTGGATACTACATTTGTTTCGAAAAAACGTAAAAACACGTATCCCCTATTTTTTGATGCTCTTTATATTTATGATGGCAAAAATTTGATACATTGAACCATTCAGGCTGTTTAAGAAAATTTACTCAAATTTTCGTCTCTTCAGCCCCGCTTATAAACCCGACCTTGGTTTAACCTATACGGGTGAATAGATCTTTCAAAGAGTAATATTTCGTCGATTTAAAATTTTTCTCTAACTCTTATAGTTTTCGAGATATTTCAAGAAATACGAATTGAACCCCCAACTTTAGGCGCTTGTTTCACCTCCTAAACGTAGAAGATGGCCGATAAAAAAAATACTGGTCCCTGATTTTTGCCTATTCTACACATCCGGGGAAGTTTCAGCAAAATCTCGAATTTCAGTCTGGGTGCATCTCCTTGTTAGTACAAATTTCAAATTTTAGATTTTTATCACTTATAGCCTTTTTAAATGATTTTGAAATTTGGAAAATTCGAAAATTTTGACAGTGTAACATAATACGTTTTTTACTGTAACTCCGTTTAGGGTTGTGGTAGAAATATAAAAAAAAAACGTCATTCTCTTCAGAACTGCATAAGCTTTAATTTGATATATTACAAGTGTGTGTTTAAAGCAACTAAAATTTTTTTATTACATAACTGTTATCATACTGTATAAATGACTTTATTGTTGTACATACAATAAATTAAAAAAAAAAATAATAAATTAAAAAAAAAAATTATATAAAAATTCAAAATTTCAAAAAAGATTCCAAAAAAATAATGTTCTCAAAAATTTCGAAAAAAATCCTAGTTATTCTTTTAACTTTTATAAACAAAATTTAAAAAAATCAAGTTGGGATCTTCATGGGATCATATATATTTTTAAATATATCTATAAAGAGACATGAAAAAACGCATTTAAAGAATCTTGAAATTAGTGTGTTCTGATGATTATAACTCAGTTTGTTAACAGATACAGGTTTTATATGTGTAAATGGTAATTTTATGTATGTTAGGGAAAAGACTCTGTGAGTTTCAATAAGTTCTGATAAAGATACAGTTATTTTCTTTGTTCTGAGACGGTCAAGCTGTGACAACAGCCAAGTAGGATCTTGCAAGCAGAACTTTACATATGAATCGATCTCATGCCAGTCCTTGAGCAGTGCAGTTCAGTTAATTTTTCAGTGTTTCTAAAAGTGGGTTGTGTAACCCCAGTACACTGTTGAAAGTGTTGCTAGTTGTTACGTTTTTTGTGGTTTCAATACTTTTCCCCATCCAATTGTGCTAAGGATACAGGCTGATTGAGGAGAACAGCAATTTTAGAAAATTAGTCTATTTTCAATATTACAATTCAACTTGGTATAGTATAATCTGTACATCGACTGTTTACATAGCAACTGTTTCATGCACCGTTGATCCAAAAAAAAAAATGTATTAAATTATTGTAAATCCTATATATAAAAATAAAAAGAGAAAATTTAAATATAAATATCATCATAGTGCAATTTACATAAACTGAGTGTAAGAAATTTGATAGGTGTAAATTAGGTTACAATTTTGACGTTACTATATAAACAAACCAAGTGACATTTAAGTAGAGTTTGTCAGCCTTGTAGGAAATGACAATCACCTGGATGTGTGCATGTGCGGAAGCATCGAATGAGATGGAAACTTCTTCGAACACGAAATGGGTGAGGAACGGATGGAATTAGCTCTTTTTCGGGTATTGGAGCTCAAGGAGACAAGACGTGGCCCCTAGTGGGTTCACGCTCTTGAAAATATGTGCAAAGGACAGCTCTTTCATTTTATGGAGCTCAGGCGATGAAGATGTGACACGAGGTGTCGGACCGCTAATAATTAATTTGTGAAGGGCACGCCATGTGGCGAAATATTAATTAACTATTGTTGGGATTCGGGGCTACTAAACAATTTGGTGCTACGTATTGTGTATGGTACAAGTTTTTAATAAAAAGGATATAAAGCATTTATCTTAAGTATACTGCTCCTTTGGTTGGATTTTTCTTCGGAACCCTTCACGGATATTTACCTGATAGTTCATGTTGTAAGCATTTTGGAATTGGTATCCACGTGGTGTGAAATTTTTGGCTGGCGCCGTTTACTATGTGGAAGTGGTTCAATTTTTGGTAATTGCTTTGCAGATGCTGCCGAAAGTTTTGGTAACCGTACCGCTCAATTCTGTGGTTGTTCGTCTGGAAACATGATGATATTAGTGGTATGTGTAAAACAGACATCCTGTAGTGATCGCCGTATAAATTTTTTGTGTGAGTACGTTTAGAAACTTATGAATCATTGTAATATTGTTATCTCAGTAAATTGCACATCGATAATTATAATTACCTTTTTTAGTTGTTAAAAGTTGTAGATTTTTTAGTAGGTGAAACTGAACGAACGTTTCTGTAAAGAAATGTTTTTTGAACATAAGTTGTGTAGTGTCAAGTGTAGTAGCTTACCTGTGCAGAAGTCGTTTCCTTCAGTTACAATAATTTTAATTAGGTTAAATGTTATCAATTAAACGATAATTTTGTTGAAAATATTTTCTTAGCCGACCTCTTAGTACCTGCAGAAAAAGAAGAGTAATAAAAAAGTAATAAACTAATAAATTTAATTTTTAATTCCTTATATTCAATTACGTGAAAAACATTCTCTTGGAATTAATTTAAATTTGACGTATTAGAATTGGGCGTCCAAGCCATCGTCACTGAACGGATTTATTTTTTTGGAAACGCTTTTATGCTGTTTCACATAATTAAACGTTGTACAAATATCAGTTCTTAATTATAAATAATTAAATATCATTTACATACACTACTCGCCTTTTCTGTAAAATACAGATCTCCACAACGAATTCATTGTACACTTAACAAATTTCGACAGTTGTATGAAACAATTCTGTTAATAATAACAATTCACACGTTCCAACTTAATTGTTGTTCTTGTCTCGTTACTTGCTTTTCAGCTAAATCTTTGTCTATTGTGGTACAGATAGAGGGTAAGAGCCAGCATGTTTTCCACATTTTTTTTCCGATAAAAATATGGTGGCGCTCAACTTAGAATAGTTTTTTTGAAATTAGTAATAGTCGTAAGTCTTTTTTTCTCTTAGAGGTTATACCATTTCCCTCCCCCCCCCCAGCTCTACCTACTACCTAGCTAGTCGAGTACGCGTTAAGTGTGCACTTCTCCCCAAGTGGTAACATAGTTTCTTAAAGTGGGTTGTGTAACCCCAGTCTTTATATATTCAATCTGATCCAGCAATTCGGTGTTCAACCACAGAATTGTATAGAAAGACAACTCAAAAAGTCGCTTAAAAAGTTGAGTGTTTTTGGGAGGCACATTGTATTGGAAAAACATTTTTTTAAATATGATCCCTATAGGATCCCAACTTAAAATTTTGCTTGTTTGTAGATCAATACTTACGCAATTACCTAAAAATTTTTCAAAAAAATTTATCATATTCTTTTTTGGAATAAAATTTTCAAAATTTAAGTTGAAAAATTAAAAGTTATAATTTTTTGAAATTAGCTTGTTGCATATCATTTTAAAGCTTGGAAATTTCTAAAAAAAATGGTATTTTGCTCCAAAGTATATCTTTATCCTCAGCCGAGATATGGCCAGAAACGTAAAACAATGTGTGCCTAAATTTCACATTTTTCACAATTTAAAAAATTGTTTGATAAAAAAGTACATGAGGTAAACACAAAATCTTTTGGTTTCTTTCTTCTTTCACCTAGTATAATCAGAGGACAAAATTTTAGGGTAATATAAAATAGTAAGGTAATTGTCTTTGGATCGCTTGATATGGATTGACATTTAATTAAAATTCACATAGTGTTTGAAAAATTATCAAAAAGGATCAGCCGGGACTCGAACCCGGGTCTCTTGGTTGCTAGCCAAGCGCCTTATCAATTAGGCCACCGACCACTTGTTCGAGTGCCATTCCAATCTGATAATGAATCAAACATATCCTCTCTTTAATGCAAGACGCAGGTATTTTTTTAAATTCAAATGTTATCGAGTGCCTGTAACATTATTAATGTATGGTGAACTTTGTGTTCGTATTTATACATACACCAATATTCATATGTTCACTTGATGTCCAGCTTTAGCTGATACTTGAACAGTCGATTTACTTTGGCATGTATGACCAATTCATTATGTTAATTAAAATTCACATAGTGTTTGAAAAATTATCAAACTGGATCGGCCGGGACTCGAACCCGGGTCTCATGGTTGCTAGCCTAGCGCCTTACCAATTGGGCCACCGACCACCGATTATTCTTTATTGGTTTATAGCATAAGATGCGAGTGAATAATACTTCTAAATTAGTAAGGAGTGATGAGTAAAGATACTAGCAGACAAATATGAAAAACCCAAGTTTATAAAACTACAGTCTATGTGCAAAACATGATTTCTAGACTCGTAGGGTAGGGTAAGATGGTGCGGTCGGTAAGAATGTGCACTCCTGTTTTCTCGAAACAGGAACGAAATTTGTAACCAACTTTAATCGTGTTTAAAGTGTTCGGGTATCTGTAATTACTTACCAAAAAATAATGGTTTACGACATAATCCCGATATTGTATGTAGATAAGTTTAAAATTTTTAGTACGATTTGATATAATTTTTCTCGAATTTGGATATGTTACTATGGTTTACGTCGAAACAAGTTAAAAGTTATAAATGTTCCGGAGGCTAGTAAAATTAGTCACGAACTAGCTTTGATTACTTTAATTCGTGTCAGTACGCGTGGATGATTCGCACAGGTGATTTTGTTGATAATAGGCAGGCGTGTAAGATGGCGCACTCATTATTACACGACAGTTTCTTTTACTATGTTTTTCTTTAACTTTTCTAAGGAATTCTATACAGCAAACTTTCGTACAACGTAAATTCGTGGAATTCAAGTTCCTACATCAAAAGTTTACTATTACGAAAACTAACGATAACGAAATGTAGTTTTTTTAAAAATATTCTATTGCTAATAAAATTAGTGGGATATTATTAACAATAGGATTAGTTAGTGGAGCCTAAAATTAAACCAATTATAACCAATTTATAAGAAGTAATTCGATATCGATAATTCTCGATAGCGAAAACTACATTTTAATAGTCGCAAAATATTTGGAACACCGACAACTTACTTCGCTTAAGTCTTAAAAAATTTCGTTATTTTTTCACAACGACGCATCATTCACGAGATATTTACGATCAAAAGTTTACGATTACGAAAAGTAACGACTATTAATTTTTTTTTAAATGTGTTATTACTGACGAAATCAATCAGACGAATGAAGCCAAATTAACCAGTTATAATCAGTTTATGATAAGTAATTCGGTATCGATAAGTTTCGATAACGAAAAGTAGGTTTTAACAATCACTATACGTTGGAGTAGAAGAGTTATGACAGTATGGCGGTACACTACGTCATCAAAAGTATGGGGACACCCTGATCTAAAGTGTACCCACATTTTTGACACGGTAGTGTACCACAGTATTAAGTACAATACGGCGTCAAAATTGTGGGCACACCTCGAGTCAGCATGTTCCCATACTTTTGACGACGTAATGTGCCGCCGTACTGTCATAGCTCTTCTACTCGTTTGGAATATCCATAACTTATTTCATTTAAACCTTCAAAAATTTCGTTATTTTTTTGCTACGATCCGCCGTTACTTACGATCAAAATTCAGAATAACGAAAAATATGGAGAAGTTCTGACATAAGAAATTCACCTCTTACGTAGGTTCCGGATTGTTTAAATGTGATTTGTGCTAAAATCAAAGCTTTTTAATAAGTGCGCCATGTTACCGACCTCAATGCGCCCTCTTACACGACCGATCGTGTAAGAGGGCGCATTTCCCATTTTGTGAATTTTTTTTAATAACTCGATCGTTCTTGAGTTTATAATAAAAATCCTTTATCACAGCGTTAACTAATTATTATTAAGGTACTACAATAAATACAATTTACTTTTATAACATTTTCCGTAATTTTTTTGTAGCCATCTAAATGTTAAGTGCGCCGTCTTACACATCACTACCCTATGTGACGCTTTTATTTTATTTGCCTCACTTATGCCAGATTTCTGAAAAATTCCTTTTACTTTGTTGGTTTTTATTCTCAAACTCAAATTTACTAGTTTCTTCAACAATATTATTATTATTATTATATTTACTACGACTAAAGCCACAAATAAAGTTAAATTCTTAAGCGACTAGACCAGGATTAAGACGAAAACGTTTTTGGTTTTTTTAGTAAACATTTTTTTATGTTTAAACTTTTGGTTCCGATTTTAAAACTTAATTAAATGAGTAGAATAAGTAGTTAAAGCTTTAGACTTTTTTACCAACTTGTATAGAATAGTAGGTTCATTATTACTTTATACTTAATTTTTTTAATGATTTTTATAACTATGAACGTTGATATCTTTCTATATTCTATAAAAGTATACACACAAAGGTATATAGAATTATTTTTGAGAAAAAATTCTTCCTATGTTATAAATTTTACATTATACACAGTTGTTGAATCGATCGATACTTCTATGCGTTATTGTTATAGGTTTGGAAAGAATGTGATGATGTTCAGGATTATGTAACAGTTTATGACGGTTACACAACTCGTGATCCCATTATATTAAAGTTTTGTGGAGGTGGTGAACCTGTGCCAGAATCAGTATCAAGCGGTCATGAACTTCTTGTTGAATTTACAACATCGCCATATGGAACATTTCTACATCCTCAACCAGTTCAAACGTTACATGGATTTCAATTAGAAGTAGAGGTTAATTTTAGTAAATACTTTGTTACCTATACATATATAATATGTTTTTGTATTTCTCATTTGAACCGACTGACATCCGCCATTCCCATGTTAATTTAAACTGAAACGACATGAAACTATCCACAGATATTTAAAACTGTTTCCTATTACAATTGAATAGATTACGTTTGAAATTGTTTCCCCCATGTTTTTATATTGATTACTATAAATTAGCTTACATGCAATGTCCCTTATTTTTAAAATTTGCAGTGACAAAAGTTTTCAATTTGGATCACTGTAAATTTTGAAAAATATATAAACCTTAATATCAAGCGTCGTGTAAGTGTAGTATTTTGGATTTCATTGCATAGATTCCGCTCATTAACTAATGTCAGTCAAAATTTCACTTAAAATTTTTCACGTAAAATAATTGCGAAAGTTTTGAAAGTTGTCACAGTTTTTTTCTTTTTATAAATGCTCAATGATAGTTACACCATAGTTTTGAAAAATTCGAAGTTAATTATAGCCACCAGCTTGAAATCTGAGAACTATCTCAAAAACAATTGGTTATGGGCGAAAAGTGGATATAACGAAAATTAATGACCGTAAAATTTTAAACAGATTCCATATGTATTTGTTCTTCTGTCTTTAATATTTTCGGAGATGATGGTGGCTTCTTTTGTCTTTCGTGTATCTTATACATTGGATCTGTACACGGAGGGCTCTCGGACTGTCTATTAATAATTAACACATGGTTTATTTTTTTTTAGGTTTATTTTACTTACAAAATTAGACATATTAAACATTGTCGAACTGCAACATTATAACAAATTGCAGTAACATTTCGTTTTTTGGGGCTTCCGGAACTTATCCCCGACAGAAAGATAAACTGGTCTCTACGGCATAAATATCATAATCTTAAAGTTTATAATATATTAAGGCACTGTTTAATTGTTGTGATTTCTAGAAACTAATATAACAAACAATTTAAATCTCTCCGTGGTGCTGGTCGTATTGATAGGTGTAACTTACATTAGCAGCGTGTTTGCGTCTATATAGATAGTGAAATTTTTGAACTAGTTCTAATTTAATCAAAAGTTACAATTAATAGACATAAAACAAAATTGCAGAAATATTTGGAAATATTTTTGTGGTAAAAAAAAGTTGTAATTATATCGTAAATTAAGTTATGGTAATTTCTATTAAAAACTATTTTCCTGTTAGGATTCTGTTATCTAGAAAGAAACCTAAAAGTAACAATGAAATTTTCTAGTGATTAATACCACGCCAGAAATTCTAAAGTTAAGGGGAGCCACTAATGTGACCGCACGAAAAAAGATGATTTTTGGGAATTTTTTTAAAGGAAACTACTATTTGGAATGTTTTAATATTTTCAAGATATATTCGCTGATATATAGTAAATTTATGATAAAATTTTTGGACCAAAAATTTGAAAATTCAGTGAGTTATTCGAGATCTCCCAAGGGTCCAAAAAAAAAAGTTCCTCCACAATTGCAGTGATAGCGGCCTTCACACCGTCTGAAATCAAAAAAACCAAAAAGCCGTGAACCTCAGTCGAAAAGAAAAGTTGAATTTTAACAAAATGGCGGAGTTTTAAAAAAAAGTTTAAAATTTTGCGCGAAAATTTAATGGTTTTTGGCTTGCGAAAATTACATTTTTTACTCGATCGGAAAACTGGAGGTTCATGGTACGAAAAAATACACACACACACACACACACACATATATATATATATATATATATATATATATATATATATATATATATATATATATATATATATATATAAAAGAAGCTGCAATAAGAATCATATCGATCAAATGATTTGTCTTCGAGTTATAATTGCAGCAAATTTGAAAAATGTAGTTTTTCGTAATTTTACCTTTTAGTTTTAGTCACTGAGAATTTTTATTAAAATTATTTACGATGTACTCACTATAACTACTGTCATAGTAAAACTAGATGAGTCGTTTAAATGTGCCACGATCTAGCTTCTCCACAACAAGTCTAGCTTCTCCACAATAATGAAAATCAGAATCCACTCTTCGGATGGCTGTAACTCAAAAACTATTTGAGATATGCACTTGAAATTTTAGTATGTTATTTTTAAAGGTATAGACTATAGAAACATGCAAAAAAAATTTTTCCAGTCTTTTGAAAATGTCACACTAGTGGTCTCCCTTAACAAGTAATTCGAAACAGATCTCTGTAACTAATTTTTCAAAGAGTAACTAATACATAAATTTTTTTCTTTTGTATGATTATTTTGTAATAATTTATATGAAGGTAAGTACTAGCAATGGCGGGTTTGATTTACACGGCATTTTAATAAAGCATAAGACAAGGTCTATTGCACATTACATTTGCATAATTACTCTATGAATCTACTTTAGTCTATATAACTCTTCAATTAAACATACAAATTTCTTTAAAACTAAAAATGTTTTCTCTTTCCTTACAATAGGTAAAATTTGTTGACGCACAATCACCTACATATGTAAAAAGTAAACGTACATGTGAATTTTGGATACGTGGTACAAATCGTGGTGTATTAGAAAGTCCACAACATTCATTATCACCAAATACAACGTGCCTTTATCATCTGCAAGGTATCGATACATCAATTTCACCAACTCATGGTCCATTTAGACAGCCACCACGTTTTCCGCCAGATGGGGGCTTTTCATCATCGTCGTCACAATATTGGCGACGCACCAGCACACCAAGATACCGCGTCTGGTTATCTTTAGTGAAGTTCCACGTTACATCGGCTATCGATCCGCAGTTAATTGAAGAGGAGACGTGCGCCACCCATTTAAATATTTGGGATGGAATGATGAAAATGCCATCATATTGCAACGATTTATTCTGGTAATTATACTGTCTAAAATAAATATATTTATTGTTAATAATAACAGTAATAACACAAGTATTTATGACAAAACTTTCAATTATATAAACTAATATATAATTAACGAATTGTAAAACTGTTTTATAAGAGGTAAAACTAATCAGATGTAAATTTGAATGATGTTTGGAGTAGGATGTTTTTCGACTCACTTTAATCATATTACTTTAAAATGATTTATTGAATAAGAAATTTATTTTTCTTATTTAGGGACTAATACTTAAATTACTTAAATAAAAAAGATTGTAAATCTATACAGGGTGATTCAGAATTATGTACTGTAATTGCTAGAGCTGATAGTACCTACGTTCAAAAAAAATGGTATCTTTTCATGTACACTTTTTCCAAAACTCATTATAAGGGAGACATAACCCTGTAAATGGGTGAAATGGAAAACCATTTCTTTCTAAATATTTTCTAAACAAAGGGTATGACGGGATAAGAATGGCCGGTTGGCCCCCAGACAAGATCTTCAACGGCACTTTGGCTACTATAAGGGCAGCTGATAAGAAGTCTTGTGTGCAAGTTTTAGCCTCATATCTTGGGTAATTTAGAAGTTATTTGTGATAATATGTATTAAGGCCATGATTTTTTAAACCTTTATATCTCGTAAACTATTACAGATATTGAGATAAATAAAAACCATTAAGTAGGTCTAAGTTAGTACTATAATATATATTTCTTTCAAATTTTTCCGTTAGTAAACAATCATAGAAAATTTGAGAAGAAAAATAGAAAAACATTTTTTAGTGGTTCCTTCAGAGTGACAATCACGAAAAAAGTCTCAAATATTGCACATTAGGTCCTTTTTAAGTACTGCAAGTTTCGTTAAAAACAAAGGGGTGGAACAATGTCAAAAGGAGAAACCTCGATCGAAGTCACCATCGGAAAGGTGAATTTCATCATTCCGTTATGTTTTTATGCCGTGCGCACAAGATTAATTAAGAGCCTGGTGATGTTTTAACGATATGTACTGATATACCTATCATGACTTCCAAATATACAGTGTGTTCAAGGTCATGTGAAGCCAATATATAAATATGTAAAAAAAATTGTTGGTAGGATAGCGGTCATATTTCTTGAGCGATAGAGCTGCTATTTGGTATTGTGAGTGTTTATGTCAAGTTCTAGGCTAAATTCATAGATGGAGTTGATTGTCAATATGGGATGAATTCAAAATGGTGACTTTTCATTATCAATGAATTTATTATTATATTATTAAATTATTGCCAGTTTGAAACTATTCGGCGAAAAGAGTTCGTCTACAAACAGCTTAAACATTGACCCCAATTATAATTATAATAAAATTAAGCTGTCATTCGATAAAAAGGTAACCGCTGCCACAACTCTCATACTTCAGTATACATTTCGGAATTTGCCTGCGATACTATGATTGTATATCTATCTAAAGTTAATGATAAGTAGCTATTAACTAAAACTGAAATTTACCTCGTAGATAGGTACAATTGATTAAATAGTTTCTCAAATGACAATAATTTTAAACTTAAAATTCTCAATATTTTGAAACTATCCCATATTGACAATCAACTCCATCTATGAATTTAGCCTAGAACTTGACATAAACACTCACAATACCAAATAGCAGCTCTATCGGTCAAGAAATATGACCGCTATCCTACCAACAATTTTCCTTACATATTTATATATTGGCTTCACATGACCTTGAACACACTGTATATTTGGAAGTCATGATAGTTATATCAGTACATATCGTTAAAACATCACCAGGTTCTTAATTAATCTTGTGCGCACGGCATAAAAACATAACGGAATGATGAAATTCACCTTTCCGATGGTGGCTTCGATCGAGGTTTCTCCTTTTTGACACTGTTCAACCCCTTTGTTTTTAACGAAACTTGCAGTACTTAAACAGGACCTAATGTGCAATATTTGAGACTTATTTTCGTGATTGTCACTCTGAAGGAACCACTAAAAAAATGTTTTTCTATTTTTCTTCTCGAATTTTCTATGATTGTTTACTAACGGAAAAATTTGAAAGAAATATATATTATAGCACTAGCTTAGACCTACTCAATGGTTTTTAGTTTATCTCAATATCTGTAATAGTTTACGAGATATAAAGGTTTAAAAAATCATGGCCTTAATACATATTATCACAAATAACTTCTAAACTACCCAAGATATGAGGCTAAAACTTGCACACAAGACTTCTTATCAGCTGCCCTTATAGTAGCCAAAGTGCCGTTGAAAATCTCGTCTGGGGGCCAACCGGCCATTCTTATCCCGCCATACCCTTTGAATTGAACCTTCCTTCTTATTTGTATAACAGCAAACCGTAAAATTGAGGCACCCAAGCTGGCTTTATAAATCCTCTGGCTCTTTCAATAAAAATAGCTGTTAACAAGTTAAAGAGAACTTGGGATATCATGCTTTTTAAGGGACTACATCTAACGTTGTATTTAAAATTGAAGAATAAACTTGTAAGACCACAATGTCGACAGGTGAATGAAAAAATATTAATTTCAAAAGACATACAAAATCTATTTATAAAATTTATGATTCACAAAAAATAATTAATGAATTATTTTGTCAATGAAAATTTATTTAAGTTGTTTACTGATAATAAAAATACCACACTCCTGTCGCAGCAGCTGCATAACATAGCGAATTTCCAAAGATCCGGTATTTTTGGTTACAGTTACGGATATCCATAACATCTATACCTTTTATATAAGTTTCAAGGATAAAAATTAAAACAAAAAACGACAGTCTCTTAAATTGCATAATATCCGAGACTGACTGTTACAAAGTAGTCAAATTCGGCTAGACCACTCTTTGCAAGGAGAGAAATTATAAATTCATAAGAATTTCGTTGATAGAACTAGTAAATCCTAGTTATGTTGATCTGAATCGATTGAATTTCACATATTTGAAGTTCTATTGAATTTTGCAGATGAGATTGTCATTTCCTAGTCTAGAAAAAAAGATCAAATAAAATTTTGCGGATGTAACAATATTGACAAGTCGTCTACTTAGCTTAGAGTCGATATTTTTTAACATATCTGAAGAAATACCTTAAAATAATTTCGTAGAAATCTCTGTCTCAAAATTTTAATAGCAAACTAATTTCATTACAATGTAAATTTACAGCTAAAACTTTCGTGTTGAATTCTAGACTAAAAAATATAAATATAAGAGGTTAGTCTTAAATAACTCAAAGGGAAAACTACGATTCGTACGGTTCCACGATCTGATGACTCCTTGTAAAACTTGATAAAATAAAAAAAAAGTAACAATAAAATTTTTCGATATCTCGCTTAGTTTTCAAAATATCGATATTTGAAATTTTTGATTTCTAAATGTGTTTTTCTAAATGTGTTTTTATCAAAAATTTTTTGATAAAAATAAGTGAAAAATTAACAGGGGAGCCTCATTTTAGCCAAAGGATAAATATTTACAAATTTTTACTCTTCAGTACGATAGTATCATATCTCTTTCTCTATCTCACATCGCCATTTCCATCTATTATCCTACTTATATCTTTGCTATAGTGTTACTAATGTTATGAATGTATTTAGAGTTAAATACATATAAATTTCTTTCTTCAATACATTCCATTTTTACTTTCAGATAAATTGTCCATAAATTTTCATCAATTTTCTTCATTAAATTATTGATTTTCTGAATTTTTTACAAATATAAAATATGATAAACAATGAACTAAATTCGAAATATAACGTTCACGAACAAGCTCTAATTTTAAATTTAATTGTTATAAATGACAAAAAAAATTATTAACATAATTATTTAATAATATTTTAATGTAATTTATATGTATGTAATACTGATAAACACATCCTGATATATTGAAGAAAATAAAGAATTGTTTTTTGTTTTTTTGTTTTTTTTTTGGGGGGGGGGGGGTGTTATAATTTTTTTTTTGAAGCTGATAATTTTTTCTGAGATACAGTATATAGGTATCTAAAACTTATAAAAATTCCAGCCAAATCCGTCAGGCCACTAAAAAATTATAAATTTTTTTTTGATTTTCAAAAAATAACTTTTTTACCCTCAAAGGGTGAGTTTTTAAGGGCTGAAACTCAGTAAATTTTAATCCTATATCGAAGGCAGTTAGCAGAAAAAAAACCAACAAAATTCGTGCGGGGGCATTTCTACCCATGCTTATCCGTGTCTATGAAGCTAGCCCCGCCAAGTCATGACCCCGCGATCCCACTTAGGCTATATTTTTTTGCTATCTATTTGCTATTTTTTTACCAACGAATTAATTTTTTTGCCGCAGCCGTTACCGAGATACAATGGTGGGGCTGACTTATATCTGAAGTCAGCCCCGCCACCCCTATATCTCCGGACCTGCTGCACTTATTTAAATAAAATTTACGGGATATTTTTTTGCTATTTTTTTGCTATTTTTTTACCAAAGAATTGATTTTTTTGCCGCAGCCTTTATCGAGATACAATGGTGGGGCTTACTTACATCTGAAGTCAGCCCCGCCACCCCTACATCTCCGGACCTGCTGCACTTATTTAAATAAAATTTACGGGATATTTCTTTGCTATTTTTTTGCTATTTTTTTACCAACGAATTAATTTTTTTGCCACAGCCGTTGCCGAGATACAATGGCGGAGCTGACTTAAGTCTGAAGTCAGCCCCGCCACCCCTATATCTCCGGACCTGATGTACTTACTCAAATGAAATTTACGGGATATTTTTTTGCTATTTTTTTGCTATTTTTTTAGCAACGAATTAATTTTTTTGCCTCAGCCGTTACCGAGATACAATGGCGGAGCTGACTTAAGTCTGAAGTCAGCCCCGCCATCCCTATACCTCCGGACCTGCTGTACTTATTCAAATGAAATTTACGGGATATCTTTTTGCTATTTTTTTGTTATTTTTTTACCAACGAAAAAATTTTTTTGCCGCAGCCGTTTCCGAGATATAATGGCGGGGCTGACTTAAATCTAAAACCGGTGTAACCACCACAATATCTCCGGATCTGTTGCACTTATCTAAATGAAATTTGCGGGATATTTTTTTACTAATTAGTCGCTATTCTAACAGTTGATTTGGCATTGCGAATTCCACTCCCTTGTATGCTGTACTCCACTCCCGTAAAGTATTATTATAAGCTTTTAGTAAAACTATCCGGCCTTATCGGAAAATCGATTCTCGAATACTTACCGATATCTAGTTATGCTGAAATTTTGCACAAACCTTTGATTTTAATGGCAGTACAAAGTTGTGCTTTCGGTATTATGGTGGATTCAAACATGGTGGCCATTACGGCAAATGACTGATTACCTCTTTTGCAACTCTCTTAATATGGATATCAAATGAAAGGGTGTTACAAGTAGAATACAATTATTTATGTGCCGTCATTTTAAATTCAATATGGTAGGCACCACAAGATGGCGGATTAACTATATCTTTGAAACGTAACTTGAGTCTGCATCTACATAGATGGTACCTCCATATAATCGGCTTATACTTTTATAAGTATGGATTTGTTCATTTGTGAAGTATTCAACAAAAAATGGAAACTGTCCAATATCTTTGATAACATTGGCATGCATAGTGAGTTTCATTTTTTCAAGAGCTTTAATTGGGTCTTTATGCAACAAAGTTGATTGACGGTATTCCTTTAATGCAGAGTGCATTACTGCACTACTTCGCAACATCGGTGGCTTTGAGTCTCCGGGTTTCATGTTGTCTCTAGCGATTTTCGACCTGAGTTGGTCAACTGAACCAATCTCATTAACCTGTTTGGTTAAATCTTTTCGTTCGGCTCCCCGAAGATAACTAGGGCCGCAATTTTCGCCCGATCCTATGAGGATATGAAATTCAGCCAATATATCGTCGTCTTCAGATGATCTTGACAACATGCATGTCAACTGGCTTCTACAACGACAGGATGCTAAAATGTTTATACGCATACTTATTAAAATATCCACATGTGCCCCATGTGCTGTTTCTCAAAACAATTAAGTGTAATTTTTTTAGGTTAGAATAAATTAAGAGGAAATAAGAACCCACCTTTAAAATACAGTTTAAGGTCTTATAATACTTAATTAAAATAGCAAAAAGATGTCCCGTAAATTTCATTTGAATAAGTACAGCAGGTCCGGAGATATAGGGATGGCGGGGCTGACTTCAGACTTAAGTCAGCTCCGCCATTGTATCTCGGTAACGGCTGTGGCAAAAAAATTAATTCGTTGGTAAAAAAATAGCAAAAAAATAGCAAAAAAATATCCCGTAAATTTCATTTGAGTAAGTACATCAGGTCCGGAGATATAGGGGTGGCGGGGCTGACTTCAGACTTAAGTAAGCCCCACCATTGTATCTCGATAACGGCTGCGGCAAAAAAATCAATTCTTTGGTAAAAAAATACCAAAAAAATAGCAAAAAAATATCCCGTAAATTTTATTTAAATATGTGCAGCAGGTCCGGAGATATAGGGGTGGCGGGGCTGACTTCAGATATAAGTCAGCCCCACCATTGTATCTCGGTAACGGCTGCGGCAAAAAAATTAATTCGTTGGTAAAAAAATAGCAAAAAAATATCCCGTAAATTTCATTTGAGTAAGTACACCAGGTCCGGAGATATAGGGGTGGCGGGGCTGACTTCAGACTTAAGTCAGCCCCCCCATTTTATCTCGGGAACGGTTGTGGCAAAAAAATCAATTCGTTGGTAAAAAAATAGCAAAAAAATAGCAAAAAAATATAGCCTAAGTGGGATCGCGGGGTCATGACTTGGCGGGGCTAGCTTCACAGACACTGCTTATCCGCCAATAGCCTTTATAAAAATTTTCAGCCAACTAAGAATATTTCCATTCACTCATGCACTTACTCATTTGTCACGAAATCATCAACACTATAACACATATAAACGTAAAATTTGGTATGTAGGTCCCTGTCGGGTGGTAGTGATCGCTAAGAAAGGATTTTGCAAAACTTTTAGTGTAACCGTAGAAATTTACGAAAAACCGCAAAATGTCAATTTTTTATTATTGTATACAGCAATCTATGGCCAATTTATCAAAAAATCATGCAAATTCGTTAGTTGCTAAGCATTTGTGAAAAAATAATTTTGGAATTTTTGTAGGTATTAATAAATATTTCTATAGATAACACCAATAATATTTTTACTTATTATTGCTATGAAATTACTTATTTACTGTGAAAAATACTATTTGTATCCTATAAAGAAAAAACAACTGGACTGTCCAGTTATCATCAATTGGCACGTCTGAGGTTCTCAGCAAATTCCATACAGATGAAATTTCCGTCGAGCCAGGCTCGTTCATCCTGATATTAAAAATGAAATATGGACTTTACTTATCTGGCCTCAGTAGTTTCGAGAAAACGGTTGCAAGTAGAAGAGCTGTACGGGTTCTGTGACACCGTAAAACTAAGCAACTTGAACCCTTTTGCCAATGATTGAAATCGTGTGATTTTACGGTACTACACATTCCGAACTGATGAGTCATCAAACTGTATCGATGTGCAAACCTTGACATTTGACACCACACGCGCTCATACTGTTAACCTTGAAATTCCTAAGAGATGAGTCATCACACGCAACCAAATTAATATAAGTTAACCCATTAGGCATCATCACAATTCGGTCATCACGATTTGTATTTGTGTTAACCCATTACCCGTCAGCACTAACATAGTTTTTGAATGCAAACCTAACGCATGCGCAGACTTAATTTTTGTACACGACGCATACGCAGACTGAATTTTAGGCCACAAATTGATAGATGGGGTACACTACCGCGTCAAAAATGTGGGGAATACCCTGACTCGGGGGTGGCCCCAAACTTGTGACACGGCACTATACTTAAATTTTTGGTACACTGCCGTGTCATCAGTGCGGAACCCCCTAACTGGAAAGCTGTCCGATCAATTTTTGAAGCGTACTGTGCTTATTTTGTGTGTACGTGCAAACCTTCGCATTGACCCCAACACGCGCTTACCTTAGCTGCGTCATTTTAAACGAAAATTTGACTCGGCCGCTAAATTTTTTTCGGGGGCACTGTACCAAGTGCTGGACGCTGGTTAAAATTTTAAAACTAACTTCAGACTCCAGCGTCCAGACTCCAGAGTCCAGATTTCAGACCGCTAGTGTACTGCCGAAAGTTGGATGTCCACTGTACCTCAGGGGAATTTTTGTGTATATAACCTTGGAAAATCTGAGTTCCAGGAATTTTTATCAGTTTTAAAACAAACAAACAACCAATATCTAAATGTTTGTTTTAGCTGAATGTTTATTTTAGCAGAACTTGAAAGCAGACTGTAAAACATCATTTAAGAATAACACAAAACTATTTCTAGGATAATTTATAAATCAAATGAAATATATAATTATAAAATAATTTATAAATATTGCAAAAAATTTGCTTAATCAACAGAACTCATTATATGTATATGATTTTAATACTGATACATATTTATATTAGAGTATAATAGTATTGTATTTATTCATATTTTAAACAGAATAAAATTTCAATTTTTGGTTTTAAATTACTTCTTACTTAAATTACTTCTACTCTTGCAGGTATCAAAAAAATGATGAAACAAGACTATAGGTAAAATTGGTATACGAATCAAGAAAAAAAAAAAAAAAAAAAAAAAAAACGATCATAATTAAAGTTATATTGTAGGACATGAGAACCCCCCAAAAAGCCTAAAGTAAACGACTGGACGTATCGTTACTAAATTTTTAGCTCTCCAGTGACACCCAAAATAAATAGCTGGATCGATCTTGACCAAATTTTTTTCGAATAGTACTGAATTCTGAAAAAAATGGACATGAGGCTAAAATTCGCCCGTAAGTTTTTGCGGACCCAAAAAATAAACGATCAGACGAATCTTATCCTTAAATTATTCTCAAATATTATTGAAATTCCGAAATAAATTAATGTGAATTCAGAAATATTCCCAAAGCCCTGGGATCTCAAAATGCCCCACAAATTATAGCGCTCTTAAAATTGTCAGTATGAATATCTAACTATATATGATAAGATCTCAAGGTATGAAAATTAGACATGCTATTTAAATACGAATATAGCGAAGAATTTCAGAATCCCTGATTTGAAGTTAAGGTGAAGTTGGAATGAATCCTCCAGCGCTATCGAATTAAACAACTCTATACTCTAATTAAACAACTTAAGGGAGGAGTTTTTTTTTATGATTATTTTGCTTATTGAATTTTTTTTCAAATTAGGGATGGCTTCAAATAGAAAATTTTGTTTTTGAAACATTCATTACTCTTCCCTGTGGGGGAGGGGGCCCTTTTTCTCAAGTTTTTAAGCGATTACAGGGAACGCCATATCTCAAAAAGTAATGAATATTTTTTGAATACTTTTTCATTATTTTATTCCTAAAGAACCTGTCCATAAAGCTGAGTATCGGTTTCAGGTAATTTTAAAAATTAGCTATAAAATTGTAATCCCAAAGTTCTAAAAATTATAAAAACCAATTTTTTATTAAAAAAAAATGTTTAAAAATAGTTACAATTTTTCAAGTGGAAAAAGCATACTCCACTTTATGCGCAACATGTTTATGAACAAAATAAAAAAAATTAAGTCTCTATCTTTTCTAGAACTTGAGATATGATTTTCCTTGTCGGGAAAAACGCAAGTTTCGGGAAACGGTAAAAAACAAAAATAATAACAAAAGAAGCGGTTTACTCACTTTTTATTAAAACGTCTACAAAGGCATACAAATAAAAGAACATTATCTCAGTGCTTACTATAACTCGTGTACACACCAAAACTAAATACTACTGATCAAATCGCGACAGGGGGCAACCGTTATCTACAAAGGACCAGCAACTTGGCTGTGCAGCGGCTCAAAAATAAATATTTTTCTACTTGAAAAAAAATTGTTCTTGGCCATGTTTTATATATCACCGTGTTTGCAAAGAACCACAGAACGATATGAAAACAAAAAACGAGATTCGAAAAAAATTAGTTGATTAGCCGTTTCTGGCGTAAACTCCCCCCTTAACTGATTTTGATAAAATTTTATGAAAATTAGATATGCTATAAAAATATGAATATAACTTGAAAATATGAATAATACTTCTGAGTCGTCGAGCGACCGAAGCGAAGCACATAAGGAACTGATTTTGTACAAAATTTCAGAATATCAAATTTAAATGGACGTTTGATCACATTGTCCGTCAGTTACACCAAATAGGGCGCAAATTAAAAAGCTGAAGAAATTTGACAATTTTTATTCAAGTACTATTGAGACCTGTGTGAAAGATGAAAGTGACGTTAAAATGATTTCCCGGGGCGTTGGTGCCTTGAAGGGCCTAAAATAGAAACAATTCTGGTATAGGTACCTATACTAAGTTCTTACGGTGCGGAAATTAACCATGCAATTAAAATACGAACATAGTTATTTTAGAGTCATTGGGCGACCAGGGTCAAGTGCTATAAATAATTGACTTTGCACAGAATTTTGGAATATATGATTGAATTGACCTATAAATTTTACCTATAATTCAGAAAATTTTGTGCGAGTGAAACCGCGGGTCGCAGCTAGTATTTAATATTCCTTTCTTATTAGTGTTAGGAGAGGCGCGCACAACTGCCAGCGGAGGCGCGGATAACTGCCAGGGGAGGGGCCAAAACTTTTTAATAACAAATAATTCAGATAATTTTCATATTTATAAATGAATAAAACTTCATATCGTAACGCGTAGCAATAAATTAATTTGTGTTCCATGAATTAACATTAATTTTTATTTTTGTTTGCATTTTTATACATGCATTTGAGAGTTTCAATTTTTGCACTGTAAAGCACCACCATTTGTAACGTCTTATTTATACTTCAAACGTGATTTTCTGCACTAGCTGCAATGAAAACCAAATATAGAAACAGGGTAACGGTGGAAAAAGAATTATAAGTGGCGTTTTCCCCATTACCCCCAAGATTTGACAAGATTTGTGCTAATAAACAACACTCTCACATTAAATTTTCATGCGTTAGATGTAGTTTAATTAAGGTTGGTACAAAAGTTCTCAGGGTTTCAATAAGTAACGTTCAAAGTGGCATAACTTCAGTAATAATTACTCGATTTCATCGAAATAAGCGCCATTACTTCTGTAAATTTTTGCCAACGTGTTACAAGTCTATGTATTCCGTCATTGTAAAAATTTGGTTCTCGGAACTCGATGAAGTTGACAAATGCTGTTTTTGCCTGGTCCTGATTAGCGAAGATTCTACCTGTGAGAAAGTTATCGAAGTGCTTGAAAAGGTGGTAGTCGGTTGGCGAAAGGTCTGGAGAGTATGGTGGGTGATGCAAAACTTCGACGCTCAATTCGTTTAATTACGCTCAATTTCGGACGGTGATTTGTGAAATGTGCGGACAGGCGTTATCGTGGAGCAGGATCGGACCTCTTCTGTTGACCAGTGCCGCCTGCTTTTGATGTAATTTGTGGTGCATTTCGACGATTTCCTCACAATAAGACTCCGCTGTGATGGTTTGACCAGGTTTCAAAAAATTGTAGTAGATCACGCCAGCTGCAGACCACCATACTGTAACCATAGTCTGTTTTTGGTGGGTTTTCGCCTTTGGAAAGTGTCTGCGAGGCTCGTCGGCGTTCAACCACTGTCCCGAACGTTTCCGGTTATCGTACATAATCCACTTTTTATCGCACGTCACGATTCGATCCAAAAAAGGGTCGTTTTGATTTCGCAGAATCAAAAAACACACCTCGAAACGTGACAATTTCTGTCGATCGTTCAAATCGTGGGACACCCACTTTTCGAGTTTTTTCACCTTTCCAATGCGTTTTAAACCATCTAAGACTGCATGGTGACTAACTCCTAGTTCTTGTGCAATCTCTCGAGCCGTTGGCGATGGGTCAGCTTCCACCAGGGCCCTCAATTCGTCGTCCTGAAGTACTCTAGGTCGACCACTACGAGGTGTATCTTCGAGGTTGATATCTCCGGACGAAATTTCTTAAACCATTGTTGCACGGTGCTTTCTCCAAAGCTATTACAGCCCCACACTTGGTTAATTTGGCGAGCTATCTCGGCAGCGGATTGTCCCAATTTGAAGTTAAAATAAAAAATCGTACGAAATTGTTCCTTAGACATGCTAAATTAAGCTCACAAAAGTCACAAAATATTAAACATATAAAAAACAAATTAATCAGATAGAGCGAAAAATTCTTTACAAGAACAAATGTGAAAACGCGAAGTACGTTGAATATTTTATTCAGAAACAAATGAATAAAAAAACAGTAACAAGACAAACCCTGAGATCTTTCGTACCGACCAATAGTAGGTAATTTAATCTAAAAATAATTATACATGTTCCTATATAGACCAATCAAATTAACTCTTCGATGGAAATAAAAAAAAAAATTATTACCTAGACTTTTATTAGTGGAAATTGTAAAAAAGGTTATAATCAACGTAAAAAAAATAAATACGTGAGCAGACGCGGTGGAGAGCTCATTTGGGGGGTTCCAAAAGGATGAAATATTATATTTTTACAATTTCCGGCGAAAGTCAAAGTCAAAGGAAAAATTATCCTTAAAAAACATTGTAGATCATGCAAAAATCTACAACTTTTGTAGAGGTCACTTTTTAACATAACCTCAAAGTTTCGGAGAAAAATGCGAACATATAGTCATTGTCCTATGTAAACGAGTTTTCGAGAAAAAAACTGATTTTTGAAAACGAAAATTTGATATGTTATGCAGGATGTTGCGACGTATTTTTGTAACAAAATTCGATTATTTAAAAGATGCCTATATCATTACTAAAAAATAAAAGTTTGGGAAGCGCGGAAAAATATTTTTATTTTTAGGGAGGCGTAGTATCACAATGTTTGGAAACCGCTGGTACTCTTTAAATGATTAACTCGTCCTGCAATATGGCGGCTCAAAATGCTATCATATGTATATATTCACTGGTACAGGTGCCGCCATCTGTAGTAAATTTTTCGAAATACGGTATAATTCTAAATAATATCAATTTTATCAATATTGTTTATTATAATTTATATTTTGTAAATTCCCAAGGTTCACTTTTTTGATGTTAGGATTTTTGATTTTTTTTCTTTTTCTTTTTTTGTAACATTATCAATTGTACTTATCACTGGCAGTAAAAAGTCCGGCATTTTGAGACAAAAAATTTTTCCATATGGTTTGTTTAAAAGGGTTAAACGCAAAATATGAAATATCTTTCATTAACTTACGTTTGAATAATATAGATAATAATAATAATAGTAATAATAATATATATAGTAATAATAATATATATTTATTTGGGATAATAAGGACAATGCCTGTTACAAGGAATTTGACAATTTATGACAACAAAATTGAAGTTTTATATAAGTGAATAACAAATAATATCATAATTTAGTAACAATTAACAACATAAATTGATAACAAGGAATAACAGTTAATAACAATTAGAATAACAAAAAATTAAGAATGATAGTTTTTGATTTTTTTTAACAATTTAAATCGGATCTGTATTTTATGGCGTGTTGAGAGGACAGGGTGTTAAAATTATAGAACTAAAGTAAAATGACTATGACAAATTTATTAATTTTTTGTATGGGTACTAATTGAATTTGTACGAAAAACTTAAATACAGTATTGGGATCAAATTGAAATCAGCGTAACATATAGGTATTGCAACGTGGAACTTTGATTGATTAAAGCATTGTGAAACATTGTTAATATCCGACAAACACATCAAAACACAAAGGACAATAAAATGAATAATCCAAGTTTTATTCGTTTAGGACAAAGGCTCGAGTACGAAAGGCTGATACAGTATAATTAAACACATTATTTAGTTTTTCATGCGATTCTACATGGAACAATTTCAAGTGATAATTCGCTGGCGTAGCATTTATTATGAAGTTTTTAATGTAGTGATCTCTTAAGGATTGATAAATAGGACAAAGACAACAAAAATGATAAGCACTCTCTTTTTCATGTATATTACAGACTGTACGAACTTCGTTTAGATTGAGAGTATACTTATATCTATTAATAATCAATCTGAATCGATACGCACTGCTCGTTCTAAGTTGTCCAATCATTCTTTGCTTGGCGTAAGAACAACGTAAGTTCAGATAATGTTTATCAATTAAGGTTCTTATATAATTCAGAATATATTAAACTATAGTGAGATATTTGTAATGACTCGAGGTCCCTAGTGCGTAGCAGAGAACTGTGGCCAGAAAATAGATCGTTTTGAATGCGTCGTGTAGCACGGTAATATTGAAGAGACCACAGATCACCTGTCAGAAAAAATTTTAGTTGGGAACACCAGTTTTTTTCGAATACATTATCGAGGGATGAATCCAACGCGTGGAGATGGTTGTAGCAGGCCCTCACCAAACAGTCATCCGACAACTTTAAATATACTGCCAAAATGAAATTACTCTTTTAAATATCTGTGTGGCCAGATGAATCTGATTAGTCTCTAACCTTACGACATAATTTGGTACAGTTCTCGTAAGCTTTAGCAATCTTTTAAAAAATCTACTTGGATTCAATTCTATCCAGGTAATTGAAACCCCAAATTTCAAACACGTACAGAGCCATAGATTGTATGGCGGCGTTAAATAGAGTGATTTTTGTTGACCAAACGTCAGACTTTGCAGACCTTAATATGTATATTATTAACGCTAGCCTTTGCGATGTTAGTTTTAATAATTGAGTTATTAGCATTTTGGAGAAACTTTCCTGTAGAGGAGAAAATAATTATATGTATTTCACATTTCAATTATTTCATGACAATATTTGAAAATTGGCAAAATTTTACAATTTGCCGATTTTCTAAATGCATCAATTTTAGTTTTCTCTATATTGACCGTTAATCTGTTTTCCTGACCGTACATTTTTAAAACATCAAGACCCAAACTACGAAAGAAATTTTCAATATCTGCAATAAATAAGTTAAACAATAGCGCGCTTAGAGTGTCGTTTTGCAAAACTACAGTTTGATTTACGATTTAGCGCCATCATAAAGGTTTTTGACAATTTGAATGAGTTTATCACTTATGCCAAGGTTGTATAATTTGTGCCAGAGTATATCATGCTCTACGAGATCGAAGAAAATGGCACGTACATAAGATCCCTTAGGTTTGGTATAAATGTTTATTATTGAAGACAAAATAAAAATGCTATCAATCCAACTACGATTCCTACGGAATCCGAACTGGGCATCAGGAATAATTGATCTTCTTTCACACCACTCTGTTAAACGTCTGTTAAGTATACCTGTAAACAATTTCAAAAGACTAGACTATTAAGCAAAGCTATTGGACGGTAATTTGCTGGATCATTCCTGTCACCTTTTTTATGTATTAAGGAAATTTGGCTTCCTTTCCATTTATCTGGAATAACTTCATTTTCTAGGACATTATTTAATAAATTTTGAATATAATGTAGCCAGTTGGATGGTAAATGCTTATAAAATTCGTTTGGAAATTTATTCGAACCGGAACTTTTATTATTTTTAGCTTTAGTCAAAGACAGTTGGAGTTCATCAATGCTTATGGGATCATCTAAAAAGGGGTGTCTAACGTCAAAAAATTGAACATTTCTACTGACATCATTAACACTGTAGAATTGTCGGACGTACTGCTCGCGTATATTTATATCTAAATAATTTATATACTGTTTACGGGGTTCAAAATTTTTGACTGTTTAACAAAAAGTAATATTATCCTTTGTGTTCTGAAGTGCATCAAGAACTACATTATTGTAACTGAGTTTGGCAGTTTTAATTGCGTTTCTGTATAAATTACGCGCATTTATATAGTAAGACAACAATTAATTATCAAATGAGTTCCTACTGCATGATCTGTATTTAATTCTAACTTGGTAGCGCAAATTTTTCAGGTCTTTATTAAACCAAGGTTTAACGTTAGGTACATATTTTGCACGGTTAGTAAGTACTATAGCCATATTACGTAAATTTGAAGTCTTATTTAAAGCTGCTATAAGATTATTTGTTAAACTGTTGGGATCAGTACTATGAAAGTAGATTCTCTCTGAATGTTCAAGGATATTCGTATATATAACTAGTTCAGGTTGTTGCCATTTAAAAGTTCTGGTTTCAAGCTGTTCGCAGGGATGAACTTTAGTTTCGATAAAACATAGGTTGAAGATATCTTGAAAATGCAACTTGCACATTAGATGCGTAGAAGGCCCAGGCTGTTGAGTAACTTCAAAATCATTAACTAAATCGTTATGAGCACCAGAAATCTATAAAAGATCAACAGTACTGAAACCATTATAAGTAAAACTTGTAGGACGTGATGGGTTATCGTTAGGTGGTCTTCCATTAAGCACTAGGAAACCATAAACTATTTTGAATAATATCGCCGAATTAATATTGGTGTCATAATTATGAAAATACCTAACACTATTAATTAAACTAAACTAACATCCTCAAAACAATCCGAATACACAGTTACAAAAAAATAAATTTTAGTAAGATAATCGTGGCAATGGTGTGCGTGGAGGAGAAAAAAAATGTTCAGTAACACACTCAGGCTCTTTGGCGCTGAGCGAGTTGGATTCTTACCAACTAAAAAAACCTCCACTTACTTCACCCCGAGTAGCGTGGGGCTGTCACAAGTGACATGGCATCACGCTACACGGTGTAAGCTCACAATTATAACGAATTTCAGGAACCAAATTATCTCTCTTCGATCTAGATATTATTATGACCTGACAACAAAATTCAACAGTAGCAAGCAACAGTATGAGCAAAAGACTCATAATCCTAAAATATAAGGCTTACAGGAAACCTATTTATAACAGCCCAAGAATAAACTAAAAAACTCATTGCTAAAACGAAATAAAATATAGTAAAATAAGTAATAAAAAGAGATAAAATGAAATATAATGCAGATAGTAATCTGATAGAAAAAACAAATAGCAAAGACAGAGAAAACGCGTCATCCGCTAGACCGACCGCTGAAATTCCCTTTCCTCTAGCTCCTTTATGGCCATAATTTTCCCCAACATTCGTTCAATTACCACCCACTTCTCCTTGCTTTCCAGCATCAGCTCTACCACGTTTCCCGCTGTGATGGTAGCGCCCACTTCTAAATTTGCTGCGACTCGCTCTCTCTCCCACCTTTCGCAAAAGAAAAGTGTATGCTCCGGTGTGTCCTCCAACCGCAGTAGACGCAGTCCTCTGAGTCAGCCTTTCCTATTCTGAATGTATATTTTCTAAAGGACCCATGCCCGGTGAACGCTTGTGTTAAAAAGTAGTTCGTCTTTTTTTGCTTGCAGGAGTACCACTTCCCTACATCCTTAATTAATTTCTTCGTCCATTGCCCTACAGTGGTCATACCCGCCCATCGTTCCTGCCATCTTAGTAACGTGTATGTTCTCCTCTCTACCCCGCTCTTCTCGCCCTTTCTGTGGTACATATCCCATCGCTCGAAAATCATTAGGTCAATGGGTATAACCCCCGCCGCCACCTGCAACGCAACAGTAGACGCCGTTCTATACGCACTGGTGATTTTTATTAAGATCTTCCTCTACACGCTTTCTAAACTCTTATATTTTTTGAAATACAAAACCGACATCCACACCGGTGTCCCATATAGCACCACCGACTGTATGACCCTTCCCAGTATTTTCCTCTTTTCAGGGGATAAACCTTCTATTTGGTATAAGCCTTCCTAATGTCGCTGCAATTTTTTCAGCTTTTATCGTTACCGCTTTGACATGTTCCCCGTATCTGAGATAATGATCAATCCTATGTACTTGCCATTTTCTTCGATCTCGTAGAGCATGATATACTCTGGCACAAATTATACAACCTTGGCATAAGTGGTAAACTCATTCGAATTGTCAAAAACTTTTATGATGGCGCTAAATCGTAAATCAAACTGGAGTTTTGCAAAACGACACTCTAAGCCCGCTATTGTTTAACTTATTTATTGCAGATATTGAAAATTTCTTTCGTAGTTTGGGTCTTGGAGGTTTCGAACTCAACCGTATAATGGACGTGCTTTACGCCGATGACATAATATTGTTACTCTAATGGTAACGTACACAGGAAACTTGATGTTTTAAAAATGTACTGTCAGGAAAACAGATTAACGGTCAATATAGAGAAAACTAAAATTGATTCATTTAGAAAATCGGCAAATTGTAAAATTTTGCCAATTTTCAAATATTGTCATGAAATAATTGAAATGTGAAATACATATAATTATTTGTGTGTAATTTTCTCCTCTACAGGAAAGTTTCTCCAAAATGCTAATAACTCAATTATTAAAACTAACATCGCAAAGGCTAGCGTTAATAATATACATACTAAGGTCTGCAAAGTCTGACGTTTGGTCAACAAAAATCACTCTATTTAACGCCGTCATACAATCTATGGCTCTGTACGCGTTTGAAATTTGGGGTTTAAATTACCTGGATAGAATTGAATCCAAGTAGATTTTTTAAAAGATTGCTAGAGCTTACGAGAACTGTACCAAATTATGTCGTAAGGTTAGAGACTAATCAGATTCATCTGGCCACACAGATATTTAAAAGAGTAATTTCATTTTGGCAGCATATTTAAAGTTGTCGGATGACTGTTTGGTGAGGGCCTGCTACAACCATCTCCACGCGTTGGATTCATTCAGTCAGTCCCAGGTATTTAGTCTTCTTTCCAACAGTTCCCTTTCCAATCCCCGCATACTGAAAGTGATATCATTTCTCTTTCGCGGTCCTTTTAACACAATTGTCTCCGTTTTCTCGGGGGCCAAGCTTAGCTTGTTGTTTACCATCCACACATCTACCCTTTCCAGAGCCATGTTCAACGTATACACTAAATCTTCTTTGGTGTCCGCACATACCACCACAGCAAGGTCGTCTGCATACGCTATGCTGGTAACGCCATCCCCCAGGTCCAACTCTAATACCGCATTGTATGCCACATTCCAGAGTAGCTGCCCCAATAGTGACCCCTATGGAACTCCAACCATCACCTCAATTTGGATGTCCCTATCCACCATCAATCTTCTATTTTGTAAATATTCGCTTATTATCCTTAGGTACTCCGAAATTCTAGCCACCTTTAGACTATTAATTATAACGCCGTGCGATAATGTATTGAACGCATTTTTAACGTCAGTGGCGGCCATTGCGTACCATTTGCACTCAGTGTTATTAATTATTTGTACAATTTTCACGGCCGCATCCATAGTTGACTTGCCGTTCCTGAAATCGTATTGGTTTTCAGATAAGGCATCTTTCTCTGCTAGTTCGGCTTCCCCTTTAATACCCCTTTATATAATTTTTCAAACGTGTTTAGTAAACATAAGGGTCTGTATGTCGCGGTATCTTCCAACGATCGCCCCGGTTTAGGTATAAGCACCAGTTTAGCTATCTTCCTACTGCCGGGAAAGTCTGTTCCCTTAACTATTTATTTATAGTATTTAATATAAATTTTGGGGCTATTTCTATCATAATCTTAACAGTTTCCACAGGGATACCATCTGGCCCCGGTGCTTTCCCATTTTTCATCTTGGATGAAACTTTCTGAATTTCCTTTACGTCAGTTTCCCTTAACATTTTCCTATATCGCAGGTGTGGTCCAAAAACTTTTTTGTCTTGGGAACAACTCCTCAGCGATTTCCTTTTTCTTTTAAGCTGTCAGTCTATGCGTCTGTTTCCCAATTTTAGCCTGCACGATCTGATATCCTTCGCCCCAAATGTCGTTTTCCCATTGGTCACAGACTTTCCGCCAGCTTTCCTTTTTAGCTCGTAAGATAGCTTTCTTAAAATTTTTCCTATCCGTCTTATATTTACAGAGCGCAGCCTCAACTTCCCCCTCACTTCCTGTTCTCCTTTTCTTAGTCAGATGCCTCCTGCTCCGATTGCACACAGTACGACACGCTTCAACCTCCTCGGTCCACCGTACAGGCTTTATCAGGTTTCGTCCTCCCTTACAAGTGACAAACTTTACAGCTTCTTTCGCTACTTTGGTACATTCCTCCGCAGTTCCTACATTATCTCTGATTCCACGCGCCCTCAAATATAAGTTGTTTCTGTACGCCTCCAGGTCTATCCGCCCTATTTCCCTCCTAAAAGCTCTTCCAATACCTGTATTCACAATCTCAAAAATTATGTAGCGGTGGTCACTGAGAGATTCTTCTTCTAGTACCATCCAATTTTTTATATTTGGTGCCAGACATCGGTCACAGAGCATGATATCGAGGTGTGATTCCGTACCCCGTCTAACGGAGGTGGGTACCTCCCTCTCATTTAGCACAACAAGGTCTAACTCAGAGATCCATTCCCCTATGAATTCTCCTTTATGATCACTGGCCGGGGATCCCCATGAGGTGACTTGGTGTTCAAATCCCCCAATATATTTTTTCCCTATTTTCCTACCCTCCTCCATAATTTCACTGATTTTGTTTTCGTACTCCTCCTGATTTATGTTGGGAGATACATAACATCCCATAATGCTAATTTCTCCAAAACTCAGGCAAATATAGCCATTAAATATTTTGGACCCTTGAATAGCAATATCTCTGTTTAATAGTACTATTACTACATACTATCCACCTACAATTACATACTGAAAGACAGTTGACTGCTGACTACAGACTATTGAATGACTGCTCGCACTTGTAATTAAGTAATTTAAATATCTTTCGTATTTTCATTATTTTGTATATCGCCTACGCACTATAGGTATAGAAAATTCGAGGTATGTAAATAAGAAACTAATTACTCCATGATATTATATAATACCTATGTACACATGAATTAATTATTTTATTTTTATAGAGTATATATATATATATATATATATATATATATATATATATATATATATATATATATATATATATATATAATATTTGAGATCGAGGTACTGTAGTGGTAATATAAAATAGAACAGGGTTAGAATGCGTGCGTATTTTAAGTGATATAAATTAATTTTAAGAAAATTATATTGAAAATATTTAAGTAATGTATTGGATACATTTAAAATACGTTGCAAAACTTTAAACAGTTTTTATTTAAAAATGGACTAAAAAGCATAAAATAACTTTTGAGTGAAGTTTGAAGTAGTGTGCAACAAATTTGAGTGAAGTTTGAAGTAGTGTGCAGTATAATAAAACTTGAGGCGTTTAACTAAATATGCTAACTCATAAATTTTAATTTGAAATTTTCCTAAAAATACCGTCACCCTGCCCGTATTACTATCATAATAGTCAAAATATAGTGCATACATTGGTATAGCTAGTAATTGCATGTAATAGTCCAAATGGTGTAAACTAAGTTAAAAGTATTTAAAATTCGAGTGTTTTCGTGATTTACGAATATTGGTGAGCTGCCATGTATGATTTCTAGCGCAGATAGACAAAACTAGTTAAGTCCAAAATATCAACTTTACAATAGAGAGTAAAAACTAAAATGAAATGCAGGCAACATCAGTTTATTGGAATTATCTTTAAGATTACATGACATTTTGAAATTTTTTTTAATCAATTACTTTCTTAACATGTAACACAGTAAACCATAAAAAAAAATTAACTTTAAGCCTTAAACTAAAATTTTTTAAGATATTTTATGGACTTAACATGTAAAAAACAACAGCAAATTTCATTATTAACCCTTTGCACTCGAAAGGCGCCTCTCAGGCGCCATCCTATTCTTTACTTTGTTACACTATGCCTGGATGAGTATCCCATTTGTTACATTATTCCTGAGGTGCATTAATTTCACGGACGAACGTACCATGTGTGCGACTATACGTTGATGCTTTCCAGACAATACAACAAAGTTGGAAAGGTGGGCTTCCCTAATGCATCCGGGGGTCGTTTGGTTCAGTGGTAGAATTATTGGTAGGAGAGGTTCGAAAAATAAGACTGTAAGACGGTTTAAGAAAACAAAAAAGTATCGTATTTAAATATATGAATTCATAGAAATAATTCAGTGCTTTTACTAAGCAAAAAGGAATAATTTTCTAGGAAATTGGATAAATTTCATATATTGAAATATAATTTTAGATTTAGCAATATTTAACTTCAAATAACACTTGGCTCATTGCGTATCAATAACTTATTCCACTAATAATTTCTTTGTTTGCTTCAAGATGGCGTCACTCAATCTTCATCACTTGTTGAATACGTTTTCTTGAAAAATCTCATTCATCACTATTTACATCTCCTTCTTATAAAAATATTTTTATATAGATGATCTCAGGTTGTAGAAAATAAATAACTTGTTAAATTTCTTCAAAAATACATTGCCATTTATTATTCACTTCAAAAATAACTTTTTTATTTTTCATACATGCGGTTTCACATTTTACAAAATAACAAACTTTTCTTATTTATTTTATTTAAAACATTTTCAATATTTATTATAATTGACACATTTTTTTGGTTACATTTATTATTTAACTTTTTGTTTCACTTATTTAAATTTTTATTCATTTTTGATTTATTCTTTAATAATTTTTTATTTATGTTTTAACTATTATGCGTCTACATTTTGTAACATCTAACTTGCTTCTTTTCTTTACCACATCTCTCTGTATCCTGATCAGAAACATTCATACATACAAGCAAGATATAAGAATATAGTAACATGATTGGTCGAGACATAAGCGTCATACCCTTAGAGAATTCTTATTGGATACTTTGATATTGTAACTTAAAATGACACATGCGCATTATAAAGCATCACTGATATGATTTCCGGAATGTGTCATCAAACAACAACAATTCTAAGAAAAGACTATACTTTTGACTCTATTCTATAATACGTCTGTCTCTACATTAAAAACTAATATCCTTATTTTCAAATATGATTGATCCTATAATTAAGAGATCATGTATGTCAATTATAATAAAGAAGATCGCGGTTTCGGTCGAGCAAATCCCTTCTATACAACTAATATTATACATATATGTTAAATGACGTTACAACTTCAAATATCACACTAAGGAAAATTATAAAATTTAATATTAAAATATAATGTTTGTAATATGCAAATAAAAATAAAATATCTAAATAAACTACTTTTGTTTAAAATACTTATCTTTGATGTATTACAATTTTTTATTAAAACTACTGTCGAGTAGCTGAGTACTCATACTAAAAAATGGTTGGAGTGCAAAAGGTTAAAACCATTTGTGGACTTAACTAGTTTTAGCGGGTAGTTGTTGCCATAAAAATACATTTCCAATTTAATTAAACTATGTTCTTATTTATTATTTTATTAAGAATTTTAAAACCTTAACTTCTTTTGTTAGTTTCTGGAAAGAATTTTTTTTATAACCAGTGCATAAAAAATAATGTTAGGGGTGGAATTGACTTTTTCCCTTTTGGAAATATATGAGATAGACTCTCTTGTTCCTTATTATAAAATAAAAAAAAACAACAAAAATAAAAAATGGACTTAACCACTTTTGTCTACCTACGCTAGATTTATCATACTGTAATGCCTTTTTAAATTGTATTATTAATTCACATATTATATTTGCACACAGATAAATTCGAAACACAAATATCTGATAACATTTGCTTACTAACCTGTTATATGTAGCTAATGTGAGTAGATCGTATTACAAATTAAATATGTACATAACACGTTCATAATATAACTTCCCCAGTATGAAACAGGAACGCAGTATTTTGTAACACACAGAATGCTAAAGAAACCGTAAATATTTCAAGTGGTAGTTGTAAAACTGGAACGACATCACTAGACAAATCTAACCAATGAAGAAAAGTGAAACGAGCTTAGTTTTCCATCTCTTTTCATTTTTATCATTTTTAGCGAATTTCCATTCTATAAATTCACCTAATACAGCTGGTCTCATGATGAGACCTGGACCCGGGACTATGAAAGGACCCCTCCGAATTAGATAGGTAAATCTATCTAAGGACCAATCTGAGTAGAGAGTGCCATGATAGTGTTCGCCCTTGCACATATGTTCCGTAGCTGCAATATTAGGCCAAGTTAGCTTTGCGTTTTCGAGTTGTATCAAAATGTTCAATTTTGGATTTGTCCCGATTTTCTACTTTCCTTTCCCCCAAGTGTGTAAGCGTTATAATATACAGGGTTAGTCAAAAGTATGGAAACGGTGAAATATCTCAGCGGGAAAGCATTTTTGGGATAAATGATGGTGACAAAAGTTCCATCATTTTTTGCAGCGCATCCGACGGTGACCTGGACTTTGACCTCAAGGTCAAGGATCAAGGTCATATCAAGGTCAACTCCGTTTTTTTTTAAATGGCAACCCCCCTTTTCGACCACGGATATGGAAAGAGCAGAAAATTCTGCACCCGAATATGACCTTGAAGTCAATGATCAGGGTCAAATTAAGGTCAAATGCTGATTTTTACTGTAATTTTTAATTGAAATTTCTACTGTAATTTTTTTAATTTTGATGTCCCATAGTAAATGTAGACAGGATGTAGACCTGCGCAATAGGTGTAGCCAAAATGTAGACGTGCGCACAAGTTGGTAGGAATGACATAGGTTGGTAAGTGCGCACAAGTTGGTAGTTGGTAGTGAAGTTGGTAGGAATGAGGTTGAAGGAAAAATAAAAAAAATGAAATATTTCAAAATTACCCCATAAAATTGTAACTTTAAAATATTGGATTCTATAGGCTAACTTGTTCGTCTAATATGTTGTAAGGTTACAATTTTATGTGGTAACTTTGAAATATTTCATTTTTTTATTCCTCCTACAACTCCATTCCTACCTACTTCACTTACTGCGCATGTCTACATCCTACTTGCACCTAGTGCGCACGTCTACTTGCTAGCTACATCTATTGCGCCGGCCTACATTTTGGCTATACCTACTGCGCAGGACCACATCCTGTCTGCACCTACTGCTGAACGATAAAATTACAAAAATTACAGTAGAATTTTCAATTAAAAATTACTGTAAAAATCAGCATTTGACCTTGATCATTGACTTCAAGTCATATTCGGATGCAGAATTTTTTGCTCTTTCCACTTCCGGGCTCGAAAAGGGGGGTTGCCATTTGAAAAAACCGAGTTGACCTTGATATGACCTTGATCATTGACCTTGAGGTCAAAGTCCAAGTCACCATCGGATGCGCTGCAAAAAATGATGGAACTTTTGTCACCAACATTTATCACCAAAATGCTTTCCCGCTGAGATATTTCACCGTTTCCATACCTTTGACTAACCCTGTATAATATATGCGTGTAGGGTTCTAAGAGCTACATAAAACAATGCATACAGCTCCCCAAAACACGGTGTTTAGAAGAAGATTTTACAAAAATTTCTAAGTGACCTATAAAAACACACAAAACGCAACCTTGGACCAAAATGAGACATTTTTGAAATCTACGCCTTTGAATTAGTAAAAGTATATCTAAAAATATTTTGCAAAATTGGGCCAAGTAAGGCTAATTAAAGGATTTAAGTACAACGGGATCTAATGACACTCGATGTTATAGCCGCTTTAATGGGCTTGTTGACTGTGGGCAATGCCACTTGTTGACTAGACATAGAAATAATAAATAAACCATAGAAATTATTGGACTTATTTTTATGATTTTTAATTTTTTTTCTTTTTGCAAATATAATAAAGTGTTTTCGATGACAATGGTGATTTTTTAATTTATTATTCTTTGTGTGCAATTGAATACGACAGATGTTACTTTTTATAAATGTGAAAATTTTGAACACAGGTATTCTGATATATGGTGTATCGATATAAAATCTGAGAAAAGTTTTCGTCTCTTATTTTTTATTTCAGTAAGGGAATCCTTGTTTTTCCTGTCAATGCTGTCGTATAAATATTTTAACTTTTTGTTTCTTTTTTCAAAATTTTTGGTAGGACCTGCAGGCTGCATAAAGATTTTTCGCAGGCCGCAGTTGGTCTTCGACCTGTAGATTACCTATCGTGGGTCTAGAAACTGTTATGTACAATTTTTTATCGATTTAGCGCGTATTTAGCGCGATGTTATTACTACCGTTCCAACCCTCTCTTGGTCTTCCGAAACATAAAAAAAATGTTTGTAGACTTTACAGCTGTGGCAATAAAATAATAACTATATATATATATATTTGCATATTATTCAAGATATATACTAAAGATCTTTTTGTTTTCACCTGGCTTTATATGCACATTGTACATATCAAACAACAATATATACTAAAATTAATCAAAACTAAGCTAACAAAAATAATTATGTTTTTTAGCGAATTTCCATTTTGGAAATTCAGCTAATTTTCTTTTTTTTTTCTAGAAAATTTAAAACCATTACCTGACAAAATTTCTACTTAAATTGGACACATTTACTGTACGAGTACATTCTGAAATATTCTATATATCTCTAACTCGAGAGTTTAACGTATTAACAGCCCACATTTTATTATTAGTTTCATTTAAATATTTACTTTTATTACTGTGGTTACAGCAGTGACAAAGAGAAGGTGATGGTAAAAAGTTCTGTGGCATCGTCACGTGTTAATTCCATCATCGGTAATCCCCCATATGGTCCTGGTGGTACTATACCGGGCGGTGGTGTTGTGTTACGTGGCACCGGTAATAGTTCTGCATTGTTAGCGAGATTTTGCAAGGATCGTGTGCCGCGCAGCTGCGACCACCGTATGTTACAAAATGCGACACGATATCCACGACCATGCTATTTACAAGAAAGTTTCCTCTCAACCGGTGACAGTCTCACACTCGAACTGAGATTAACAGAATCGACAGCGTTACGGTATGTTTGCTGGTTTGTATACTACGTAGAATAATAATAATTTGTTTAGAAAAAGAATTTAACCTTTTCATATCCGAATAATTATTTTTTTAAAGCTCTGTTAATATCTAAATAATTTATTTTTTAATAACATTTTTCACAATTATATCACCCTATTTTTTGGTTCAAAAATTGTGATACAAGAACATCTGAACACGATCGTTGACTTGAAAATATCATTGCTGTATAATATCTAGATATAAGTATCTAAATACTGTATCTAGATACTTTTATTTAAAAATATCTCCATCTAATATCTAGATATACTTAAATGAAAAATGTATCTATTTAAACAATTTTAGATATAGATACATTTTACTCATAAGTAATTTGCTATTTACTAATCTATAGTTGATATTAATATAACGGAAAAAGGAAAAAAATTATGGAAAGCACACAACAAAAATTACCTAATGGATTTCTACAAGTAAGGTGTTTATCAAGTGATCTCGGAGGTGGCCTAACAGACCCCAAATTTTGAAATTCAGTACGTTCTCGAACTACACTGCGTTACAAAAATAATCAAAAATTATGTACCCACTTTAATTTTGCCTATTTATTCATTCATACACCTCCCTCAATAAGAATATATGCGTACTTTTTTTCTATCACGTACTGTTTTTTAGGTACGATAATTAACATAATTATATAACTATTAGTAAAAAATTTTAGTTAGTAATGAAAAATTATTATAATTTATTTAAACTATAATTCGAATAAAGCCAACAACAAAACTTATCATTAAAATATTTGCACACATTAAAATATAAAATATGTAGTGGAAAGTACATATTGTACTAAAAAATATGTAAAATATTTAAGTTTTTTTTCTCGCTTTAAACGCCAACAGTAATCTCCTAACATAGCTGCATCCCAACGAACTTGAAACTGTTTTTCAAGCCTTTTTATATCCTGGTGAAACCGCTCCCCTAATTCACCACTTACAGCTCTAAGATTTGAAGTAAGAAAAGATAAATAGAAAAAAATGAATTTTCAATGACATCCGGCAACCCATCTTGTTGTATGTATTCAACAAATTCTTCACAAAGGCTGCCTGTATACGCTTAGTAATACTGTCAGTATTTAGAAATACTGACAGTATTACTGATCGTGTACAGGCAGCCTAAGAGTTCTGCGTTTTCGACTCTGTGATTACTTATCCGTGTGACCAATACAAACGATTTTTCTTTCTCTCAATCGAAGCAGTAATGTACTAATATGGACGCAATAAGGATAGTTCAAGAAAAGTTGTCGGTGTATACCTCAAAAACATGACGTGATAGAAACAAATGACAAACACTACCAATATACCCTAGATAACAGAAAACTATAAGAGCAATCAGTTTTCCGGGTACCGAAATCGTGTCACGCAGTGTTATAGGTTCTCAAAGTTTAATTATTTATTTATTTATTTATTTTATTTTATTTTATTTTATTTTTTTATTTATTTATTTTTTTTTGAGGAATTAAACGTAAAGAAAAATTGTTTATGCATTTCTGCACAAACGAATAAACAGTTAATATCAATGAGCGCTTTTATATGATAAAGCAACTTTATTGCTGTACCCACTGAACGAGTTTTCACTTAAAGTTGCTTTATTAACGTAAAACATATTCTGGATCAAAATATTTATGCGGAAACTAAATAGTAGAATACGAAAGTAGAATAGCAACTTTTTGATGGAAATTTCAACTGATGATTATTATCAGTCCTGTAAATTATCCAAAAACGCAACTATGCAAGCATATATATTTATATTATAAGGACACGAGATATAAATATCAGATTTCACTCATTAAATATAGTTTGCAATTTGAATTAACACAAAACATACGAGTCGAGAATAATTTTAAAAAAATGTTAATTATTAAAAAGGCAAAAAGATACTAAAGCTAAGTCGGAACAAACTAAAGCTAAGTCGGCACATTTCTTAAAGATCGATTTATTAGAATTGTATATAGGGACGTTTTAGGCTCGTCGTGGACCGTAGGTATTTTTGATAAATACAAATATAAAAATAAATTAAATAAAAAAAATTATATCTTCTATTTTTTTTTTTTGCTCGCATCAAGATTCCTACTTCAATTTTAGACTTTCGTAGACCTTTACAAGTTCGAAAACAATGCCTACTGTGTCTGTTCGATAAGACGGTTAAGACCGTATATTAAATATTTCATGAGTAAATACTTTGACCCTAAATTAAGGCTTCAATTTTTAAACTACGTAAGCTTTAAACTTTTACATGAAGAAAATTATGAAACCTTTAACATTTCTATTATGTCTCATTTTTAGACCTGTTCATTTCAAAGCACTGTATGAATTCGTTGATATTTACCAAGATGGTGAAGCATTTGGTACAGGACCATGTTCGCGTCGATTTGTTAGTCGAACCCAAGATCCAAATTCAATGACATCAAATCGATTTCAGGCACCACGAGATATTTTTTTATATGGTCGAGGCGGCAATAAAAATTTAAGGTATATGTATCAATTAATTTTTAAGAATATTTGCAGTTGAATTAAAATTTTTGTTACAGTTGTGTTTATAGATTCGAAGCACAAAAAGGTGAACGAATTAAAATCACCTTAACTCGTTTAGTCACCAGTGGCCGTTTGTGTAAAACAAGGGAAGATATTGATCAAGGTCGATTTCAGTGTTTTGGAAACACGAGTGCCGCTGTACGTTTTTTTGAGTTACCATGGCACAATGAGGGGGCTGCAGCTGTACCTAGGGATTGTTTGTGCGCAGACGATAGTGGAATAATACCCTTTACATTTATTTCCACAGCACATATTGTGGAGTTGAGGTTTGATGCATTGTGGATGAATGCTACAGATGATTTTACCACCATGTTTTTTGAAGGATCGTGGGAATTCATCAGAAAACCGGTGTGTTCAAAAAACTTACGTAAAATTGGTTCTAGTGGTGAAATTTACTTTCGATCGCCAAGCAGGACACCTGAAGAGGTATACAGAATTTTTATTTTTAAAATAATACTTAAGAATAATTAACTTCGCTGGTTACAAATCTTTCTTGTAGGTAAACTGCGAAAATCATCCCATTTTAATAACACCATCAGACAATCGATTTCTTTATGTAAAAGTTAGTGGTCACGTTTTAAAGCCGCTGCAACTCTTTCAAGAAATCAACAACACGTTGGTAGCAGTACGACCGTTCGATATGCGAAGACGCTGTGGGACAAAAAACCGAATCACAATTCAAACTGGTCTTTCAAAAAGAATAATTATTTGTCCATATTCATCGACAAGCGCTTCGCATAGTGAGGTTGATGCGTTTTCTGAAGGATGGACAATGGCTAAAAGTATACAGGAACATCCAATAGTTATGCAAAAACCTTCACTAGACAGGCTTGCTGCTGACCCACCTAGAAGTATTATTATTGAATTTCTTGGACGTGAAACTGGTTCCTATGCATTGACGTGGTTAGAAGTGTCAAGAAGGTAAATATAGATTTTGTTAAATCGTCTTTTTAAGCACCTCCGTGATCAAGACATTTTCATAAGACAAATTTAATAAAATCCTAGTTGTTTTTATTAGCATAGAAATACCATTTTTAAGGTACAATCATTTGGAGTTAGTCTATCTGTTACCAATTTTTCAATTCAAATTTGAAACTCTTTTTGTAAAAGTGTTTGTTAATCTGACTTAAGTAAAACAACTAAAAACAAATTTCTGCGTCTGTGTCTATCTTATTTAGGTATATTTCAGAAAAATTTAAGAATTCAAAAATATTAATTCAGTTCAAAAATAGTATTACTTCTTTTAACAAATAAAATAATTGCTTTGCCATATTATTAGCAACAATTCTAAATTTGGTTTTAGTAGATTTTCTTAACACTACTTAGGTATTTTTATATATAAATACAATTAAAGTGAGCTAAACGTATATAAAATTTATTATAAAAATATTACCGTAAAACGGTCTTGACACGGTCACTTTTTTAGCCGAATTTTTCCTTGAAAAATTTGACTTATAGAGCCTATACGATAAGAACTGGACGACGCGATGGTAGGGGTGCTATCCGTTTTCGGATCCGTAGAACACGATTCTGTAAAAAAAAAAGTCTGATATATATATATATATATATATATATATATATATATATATATATATATATATATATATATATATATATAATTATATATATATATATATATATATATATATATATATATATATATATATATATATATATATATACAGTATTCTCATAGTTATAAATTAATTACGGATCATTGTCATATTACCGTAGACAAAATCAGCTTGGCATTTGCTGTTTGATTTTAAATTTATTTTGACAAATATCAAAATATTTTGTATCTATAGTAATACGATTTAAAAACGAAATATGATTGGTCAGAGGGATTGAAGATCACATTGATCTTAAGAAAAATTTCATATTTTATTTGCCCTATGTTCGATAAATCTGTTTCCACCCTCTATATATACAAATATATATATATATATATATATATATATATATATATATATATATATATATATATTCCTGCTACCTTTTGACATGTGTAGGGCGTCCCAATGGAAGTCAAGAGCTGAAATTTGCTAAGTGGGTTTCATTCCGATGCACAACAATACTATCAAAGTGGGGTCAAATTTTGGATCCGACCCAATCTTTGGGGGGGGGGCAACAAAACAATACAACTTTTCCAAACCGGTTGGAAATAACGTCTCGGCCAGTTATCTACAACATATCCAAAATTCAGCTTCCTAGGGTGATTTGGAGGGAGTAGAGGGGGAAAAAAGTATTTTGACTGGATCTAACACGCCCACAGCCCCCCAGAATTAACGTAGAGTTCGTACCTATGGTCTGCTTCTTGGAGGTTATTGGAGGTTATTATTGGAGCTTCTTGGAGGAATATTTTATCCCCACCTCCACCATTTTTAAGCTACAATTTCATGCGTTTTCGACGTTTTCGAAGTTTGTACCACTCACACAGGACATCCAAATAAACTTAGAGGGCTGAAAGTTTGTATTCGGGTTTAGTTAGTATCAAGGAGGTGACTTTTGGGGGCCTCAACTTTTAACCCTTACCCCCACCATTTTTATACCAAAAAGAACATGATTTTTCTTGTTTTTTAACAGTTTCTTCGGGTAAAAATCTCCCCAAATAAACCTAGAGGGTTGAAATTTTGTGTACAGGTTAAGTTAATAACCAGCCACTGCTTTTTGGAAGTTTCAACTTTTAACTCTTAGCCCCACGATTTTTACGCCAATATTTCCTTGATTTTTTTGCTTTTTTTCTTAACACATCTAGAGACTCTCTAAGGAAACCTAGGGCTGAAATTTTTGTACATGTATTGAGTTAGTATGCAGCTAGTGCCTTCTAGGGATTCCACATTACTTTTCCCGCTACTTCTTCCATTTTTACATCGGAATTCAATGGTAATTTTAAATGTGTTTTGAATGATTTATTTTTAATCTAATACAAGTAGGCGTATAGTAATTTTAAAAATTAAAAAAAAAAATTAACTTACTTTTATAACAAATGTATTACATAAATATTAAGTAATTTAAAAATGTTATTAAAGTCACTGTTGATTTATAATGTAGGAATTTTGGATTTTTATTTATAAAATAGAAATTTTGGATTTTTTTGGAAAAAAAAATCTTCATAAAGGCTTTCAAGTTTACTATTTAAAGTCCCTTTTTAATATTTAAAAATAAAACACAAAGGCAATTGGTGGATAAGGATGGGTAGGAGTGCCCTCGTTTGAATTGTGTTGGGGTTTTTCCTGCAAACTGCTATTGGCACAAAATTGAAATTTACTGAGATTCAGCCCTTAAAAGCTTAAAACCTTTTTTTAAAGTCCCGATTAGCCGGACACTTATCATCAGTTTTGAAACCACCGAAATGACAAATCACTTGTAGACTTTCAATCACATTTCGCTTGTAGACATTCAATACCGAAGATGAAAGGAAAAATTCGACTTCCGTGATGGGGTCCCGCTGCTCACGGCGTTTTTACTATATTTACGTATAATTCCTTCCTGCTGTTGAATACATCAATAAATGCCTTTTTATCTCATAAAGTATGTTTCATTTATTATATCCCTTTAACGGTTAGTCTATGTGTGTATGTAAATAAAAATAATTAAAATAAAAGTGGCCAAGTCAACATGGTATAAACTATATTTATTGAGTCGGTCATCTACTTAAATTGCGTTACAACATTGAAACCAACCTTTTCAGTCCGAATTTTGGCACATACTAAAGCTTGTTTACAACAGTTGGTAATTGGTTGCAGTCAGATGTAAGAAATATGGGAAAAAATCAATAATGAGCCGATTCGTATCCGCCCAATGACACACCACGTACAAAGAGTAATGTATTTTATTGGTTAACATAGTGTAAGAACTAACGAAGAACTGAATTTAATTATATAATTTAAAAGTTTTAATAATCTAATAATATGAAGAACGGTGCAAAAAACGTTATAGGTTAGCTCAGCGACACTGTCAACACAGGACTGACGAAGAGGGAAGATTTCTCACCGACAGTGAGAGTGACCGAGTCAACAATAGAATTTGTTTACACCAAATATTTTTTTTGTTGCTAACGATACAATTATACACCTATCGAAATTCGATGCCGATTAAATTTAGAATCGAATAATAATAATAATAATAATAATAATAATATCTTTATTCGACAAATGATCATACAAGATGCGTGTCATCGTCACAATAAAACCGTCTCCTTTCAATTTATTATTAAATATCCGATTATGTATGCCTTAACCAGACAACAATATTTCGTCGCTCTTTTTAGGTTATATTGATCAACCTGGTATTATATTTTAGACAAACCAGAGTCAGAAGATATTTACAGCTGCTTAGAGTGTTTATAAACGATGAAAACGAGACCGACTGTGAAAAATTAAATTGTCTGGTGTCTTAGTAACAAATATTTTTACTGATCGCGACATGGGTGACCGAGTTAACCACCCCTGACCGAGTCAAGACCGTTTTACGGTAGTTTCAGTGGTTTAATTTTTATTGAATGAATAATTCGTAATCCCTGGTACACACAGAAAAATAATATATATGTATATATTGATTTTAATAGGACTTTTTTCCTTTTGCAAGAAAGAAGAAAAAACCAACTCTAGCTGCGAGAAGTGTTTAATTTTTTAGACCCAAAACATTTCCTTAATACCCCGTGTCCGGGCGTGTTCCGTTTGGTTTTTTGTCACTAAAATCAATATATTAACAGATAATTGTGATTTTATGAACGAAGTCTATAATTTATTTACCAAGATTGATAATTTTTTATTGCAATAAATTATAATCCACAAAAATTTTTAAACAAAATTAAACTGAAAATTAATAACTGACAGAAAGAATTTTTGTGACTTTGTACCTTTTAGCGAATTTCGAAAACTCGAAATTCAGCTATTACAGTAGGTGTCATGACGCAATCTGAGTCCGGGACTATGGCAGAAATCTGTTTTGAGGTCCCTAGAATACGAAAATGATATTCACTAAAATTTATATATATATATATATATATATATATATATATATATATATATATATATATATATATATATATATATATTTATGTGTTCCCACGATAACTCTCGAACGAAACGTCTTACGCTTATGAAATTTTGTGTGCGGACTGGATTCTGAATTGGCTTGGCTAAGTTCGTTAGCCAGACACGTCGGATGCCCAGAAGTAGGTTTTCTGGCCATTTTTTATCATTCGATCCTATCATAAGGCAGTTCAATTTTTACATCGTTGAAAAGGAAAAAAAAAATTATGAAGAAAATATTCTTATAATTTTCTTTCTATTTTAAGTATTTTTCGAGAAAATGTAAATTTTCACTTTTATTCTTTCTTTGTTAGTCTAATAAGTAATTTATATTTATATCTCAGTTCTTTATTAAGTATAAAAATATTTCACTTTTTTATTAAAGAATTTTGTGAGAACAAGTGAAAACTATTCACATATATGTGATATAACACACATACATGTATAGAGTTTTGTTTCTCATTTATTGCATTATAATTAGCATGGTTCTATCCCATGTTAAAAAATGTAAATTAAACAGATTTTCTAAGCTAATGTAATGAAGAATTTTTTTTTTTTTTATTGAATTTTTAAGTAAACAAGAAATTGAAGATTATGTTATGATATAAATATTATTAAATATGAAACAAAAGAAAATATGTACAATGTACATATGTATGTACGGAAAAATATTTTGAATCGATTTTGAAAATTTTTCCACTAATAATTAATAATGTTAAAAAATTAAACCATTTCAAATGGATTTAAGGTATTTTATGTGAGGTCAAGGTTTTCGGGACCTAAAAAGGCCAGAAATTAATTAACCAATCGATTTTAAAAATTTTTTCACAGTTAGTAAGTTAAAGTATTTGAATTAATTAATTAAATGATGTCCGCAAGAAGCTTACGGACTGCCATAAGTTATATGAGATCCTTAGAACCCTTTTCTTACTGTTAGAGTACTAGACTTGTATGAGTTTCGCCAGGATTTACTGATCCCATAATTGTAAAAAATAAACTAAACGACCAATTTTAAAAATTTCTTCACTGTTACAGAGCTAAACTATTTTAGATAGATTTAGAATACATTATGTAAGGTCCGCCAGGGTCCACAGGACCCAAAAGTGTCAAAAATAAACTAACTGACCGATTTTGAAAATTTTTTCACTGTTACAGAGCTAAACTATTTTAGATAAATATCGATTACGTTATGTAAGGTCCGCCTCGGTCCATAGGACCCAAAAGTGTCAAAAATAAACTGCCTGATCGATTTTGAAAATTTTTTCACTGTTACAGAGCTAAACTGTTTTAGATAAATATAGATTCCGTTATGTAAGGTCTGCCAGAGTCCATAGGATCCAGAAGTGTCAAAAATAAACTAACTGACCGATTTTGAAAATTTTTTCACTGTTACAGAGCTAAACTATGTTAGATAAATATAGATTACGTTATGTAAGGTCTGCCAGGGTCCATGGGTCCAAAAGTGTCAAAAATAAACTAACCGACCGATTTTGAAAATTTTTTCACTATTGGGGAACTAACTATTTTAGATAGACATACATTGCGTTATTTAGGGTCCGCCAGGGTCCATGGGACCCAAAAGTGGTAAAAATAAACTAACCGACCGATTTTGAAAATTTTTTCACTCTTACAGAGCTAAACTATTTTAGATAAATATAGATTACGTTATGTAAAGTCTGCCAGGGTCCATCGGATCCAAAAGCGTCAAAAATAAACTAGCCGACCGATTTTGAAAATTTTTTCACTGTTGGGGAGCTAAGCTATTTTAGATACATATAGATTACGTTATGTAAGGTCTGAAGTGTCAGTAGGACCTAAAAGTGTCAAAAATAAAAAACCTTTTTACTATTACCAAGGTAAACTATTTTAGATAGGTACAGGTTGTGTTATCTGAGATCCACAACTGTCCTGGGGATGCAAATGCGGCGTAGAATGCTACACAACGGGTTTTGAATATATATATATATATATATATATATATATATATATATATTACATAAAGTTCGCCTAGAATATACGGTCGAGCTGATTTTTTAATGAGGTCCACCGGGATCTTGCAGATCCGAAAACGCCAGTAATAAGCTATCGAACCGATGCTAAAAAATTTCTCACTGCTAGAGAACTAAATTATTTTAGATGGATACAACTATGCTGCACAAAATTCGTTCGGGTTTTGGGTCCCCAAAAATACCAAAACTAATTACCCAACCGATTTTAAAAATTCTTTTACTCTTAGAAAGCTAAACTATTTTAAATAGGTACAGGTCTTAGATGAGATCCGCCAGTGCCCAAGATTTGGAAATTCGCTATGTTATGCAGATGCTGCGACAGGGGTATTTATAAATACTTTGTATTTTTTTTTTCTATTTTGAAAACTGATAGGTTACTACGTTACCAATACGCGAAATTACTAAACTACTATAGAAGTGTACACAACCCATAGTTATTAGATATACAAATGGTTAAGTAAATGCCATTAAGCTAATGTATTATATTATGGTCTGCAAAATTTTTTTCAATCAGATATGGGTTGCTAAGGATACGAAAACTACCTAACTTTGTTGTTAATAAAAATTTTTGTTTTTTTCTGACATTTGTTCGTAATATTTTGCGTGTATTTGAGTGAATTATTAATTAAATACTTTAATAATTTTTTTTGAAAGTATTTTTCGTTAATTGAAGTAAATATATTACTTATTTTTTTATAAAAATATAATTTTTTATCTCTCTCGCCCTTATTATTGTTTATACATAAATATTGTACCCTGACAAACTCAAGTATTTTTTTATATCGTTTAAAAAAAATTTCAAGAGTAAGCAAAACATAATAGTAGCTGAAGACGAAGGTATTTTACTATCGCAGTATTATTGAAAGGCATTCTAAAAAACGTAGCTGTTGAGGATATAGAATCGTTCGTATCAGAAAGTGACGGAAAATGGTCTGAAAAATTTAGCAAGGCGGATTATTATTTTATATTAATAATATGAAATAAAAATATGTTTTTTTACCGTAAACCAGAATTTATTTTATTTTCAATAAGTTTATTTTACTTTTATATAATACGTTATTTCCCTGTAAGTTTTTTATTTTTTTTTTTTAAATACCACCAGTGATAATTAGTACTTACCAATTTTTTATGGAGTGGCAAAGGAAAAGTATATTTATTTAAGAAGATTACAGACATTTTAAGATTAATGATCCTCTCAATAAATTTTATGTTACTATTTTTAACCTTATTTTAATAAATAATAAATGGGTATAAATAAAATTGAATTAAAATAATGGTTCAAATTACAAGAACATAAATATTTATAAACCAAAAATATGGTTACAGTAAGAACTACTCAAATAGTATGGGTCCAAAATTCAAATCATAAAGTCAAAAAATTTTTTTTGAACAATTCAGTTATAGTAGTAAGTATCAATATAATTATATTCAAATAACAGTGGGTGTTTCCTACCATATTTACAAGTTTAGATACACATATATTTAATTTTTACTGAGTACGGTCCTGGAATTGCAGACCACTGGGTATTTTAAAAATGCTGTGATTTACGCAACCTGTGTATTTAGTAAACCTTGTACATAACCAGGGTAGGGAGTGCCATGGTGATGTTCGCCCTTGCACATGTATTCCATAGCTGCAGTATTAGATCAAGCTAACTTTGCGTTTTCAAGTTGTACCCATAGACATTAGAAATGAAAGGAACAGTAATTTATATAGGTAGGAAAGATATTACATACATGTTAAAAAGAGACAAATATTATAAATAGCATGTAAACTGCCAATATATATTTCTCTTTCTAAGATACTCTAGACTTTAAAATTAAAATTGAAGCATAGTCAGCCATGTTTGTATTAAAAAAATTTGAAAAAATAATGTAAAAATTTTCACTATTTTCACTTTTTAAATTGCGTTTTTCGTTATATTTTTTTTAAAGAAGATATTATAGGACATATTTCTGCTTACAAATGAAGAGTACAGGCGAAAAAAGATGAGGGTCCACTTTTTCTCTGAAATGAGATTTATATCCATATTTATATACTTTTTTCCATAGAATCTATAGCAGCACTTAAAAACTGAAAAAATGATTAAAGTACGAAGTTATTGCCATTTAAGAAATAACTGTACAGGCGAAGAAAGATGAGGGTACCAGTGATTGTATGCATAAGACGTAAGCGTCCAGTGTATCAGTGTTATAATGTTATGGTTGTAATCGCTGTAATCTTGATATTATTATATTATTAGTATACCTATCCCGAAACTTGTGGTAAAAAAGGAGCGAATGATGTAGCTTCCATGTTTTGGCATTTTTAATTACTTAAATCAGGGGTGGCCAACCCGCGGCCCGCCTTGAACTTTTTTCGGCCTTCGAGATTCATCACACTTATACAAAATATGTTTATTTTATAATGACAAAGGTAGTGAAAGCCAATGTACACGGAGAGAAAATTCCTATAAAAATTACTGTGCTCAGCACTACAATCGACGTGTAAAGGACGAACATATTAAATTCTGTAAGGTAAAAATATAAAGATTATAATTAATCATAAAAAATTTAAAGGATGGAATGTTCTTTTCGTAATATTATCTCCGTAAAATTTGTAAAACAGCACAGTAAAAAGTTCCATTACCGACAAAAAAATAATTTTTAATTGTGTTTATTAAAAAAATTTCCATGCTAACATGCTAATAATAGAAAGAAAAAAAACAGAAAGAAGGTTGGTTGTGTTGGGATCGCTCTAATGAAATGTACCTCAATCAGCGAGTTAGATGGGTTACATGCGAACCATATAGGTGTGGACTGTGGAAGAAACTTTGTCAGACAGCTCGCACCAGGCAGCTTGATGCAGCTATTGTAGTTGTCAGTTGCTTTTACACTCTCTTAGGATGATGTCATCGTTTAATTCATCTTTTTGTTATTTACCTATCTTTAGTATATATGTATTAGAATTATATTGTTGGCCATCATTTTTGTATACATGTTTTTACAGGTACAGTGCAACCAATATAAGGTCGCGAGTCAGATGCGAAAATGAAAGAGTACGACAACAAGAATTAAACTATAATATACATGCATAAGAGTGTGATAAAAGTTGTGTTAGCACCCATAGAACACTAGAAACCAACTAACATTAAAAACGTGTAATTGGCGCGGAGTCATTTGGAGTCGTGTCACAGCTTAAGGCATTAGTCAGTCCGTGTCCGTCGTCGAATCCGCACTGCATTATATGTACATTGTTACCATTGTTGGTTGAACACGTTGAACAGCTCTCTCTGGTAATACGTGTACTGCGGTAGTGTGCGTAAATACGCACACTACTAAAAAACACCAAACTAATACACTGCAAACAGTGTGTATCTACACAAATAGAGTGGGGAGATTTACGTCATAAACTCATTACAAGTGGAACAGAGACATAGACAATCTAGTTTGACCCCTTGTTAGCACCACATTAAATTTTACCATGCTAGCACATATTTTTTATTTTGGTCGTCGATCGCGCACGGATTATAGGGGAGCATAGTAATTTTTCTGAAATTTTCTCTACAAAAATTATAGGATTTTTCTCTCCGTGTAGGTATTAAAAAAATACATAATATATGGGAAAATATAATTTTATATGCGGCCCGCGGAGTTATGATGCGCTTCCAAAGTGGCCCGCAAGATCACTTGGGTTGGCCACCCCCTGATTTAGATGTTCAATTCAAGAAACTTACAATTTTTTGCGACTCTTGCTATGGACAAAACAAAAATTTCACACTCTTTCAAATGCTACATTATATTGTACACCAAGCCAAACGATTAGAACAAGGCCGTATAATATTCCCAATCCGTGGTCACTCATATCTAGTCTGATTGTAACATGGGTTTTATAAATCAAGAATCAAGAACTGAGCTACCTAATGAATGGAACACGGTCATAGCAGATACTAGAAAAAAACCAAGTCCTTTCACAATTATTCTATGTGATGATCAGCTAATATTTATGTCTTGGACAAACTTTTTATGTGAGATATACGTAAAAAATGCCCATTTTCTAGTCGCCCTATTAAAGAATTAAGTATAACTAATAATCATCCATGAATGATTATACATCGGGAAACATACAATGGACTCAATCGTCAATCAGTAATTATGTCACCAAAACGAAAGGTACCATCCTTGCCTGAAGGACAGTTTTGCCTATCACCTTTGGCTTACAAGGAGAAGCTTCCAATTTTCCAAGCTAAGTATAAAGATTTGCAAGATTTAAAAAAATTCTGCAGTAAAAATGCACAAAAATTTTTCACAAACTTATCTTGTCAAATCGAAAATTAATGCAAGTAATTGAATGTTATGACTAAGCCAGCATTATCATTAATTATTATCATAACAATTTTTATGGACCTTTCAACTTTCTTTCCAAGTAAATAGAGACATTTGGTAATTAGTTTGTATATTTTCAGTTGTTAACTAATTTCAATAATAAATAATTTTATGCTGATTGATGGTTGTTTAATAAATTTGTCAGTTATTAACACTTTTATCAACTATACAAAATTATTTGGAATTAAATAAAAAGTCTTTAAAGTTAAAACTTTGTTTTACTCAAAACAACACCAAGTGGACCTTCATCTTTTTTCGCCTGTATTCTTCAAATATAAAAACCTTATTAGAAAAAAAGCACAAGGAATAACATTTCACCGATAAGATTTCTTTGACCTATTCTTGACATATATTAGCCGTCTCTTTGAAATAATATTTACGTATATATGTTACGCTCAAAGATTAGAGTAAATCGCTCATGGAGCGAAAAAAATGACCCCAACGCGTTGTGGCCACTTAAAATCACCCACAACACGAAATTCATGTTGTGGCACTTGTAGAAACAGCCGTCGCTTATTCAAAAAGACCATAACGCGAAATTCGCGTCGTGGCTTTCATAAGATTTGACCACAACGCGACGTGGCGATCTGAAAAAACAACAACGTGTTCTGCATGGTTAGTTGAGGCAGTCGTGGTATGACGGACAGGTTGTTATTTGTCAACTGGCGCATTGCAACTAAATACCGTTGAATTTGTATTCGTTGTTGACTGTTATTTCCAAGTGCGAATGAATATCAGTGCGCTAATCATGGCCAGATACCGGCCAGATTGAAGACAAATACCGATCGCTGTTTTTTCGTTAGTAACGAACGATACGTAACGTTACTTCCAGGGCTGGAAACTATTTAAAATGATTTCATTTTAAATGTGTATTTAAAATACAAAATGGCATTTTGCATTTTCTATTTTAAATTAATTCGGTCAAACAATTTTCCATTTTGTATTTAAAATGGAAATTTTAATCCATTTTACATTTAAAATGAAAATGCATGTTTACTCAAATTTATGTGTATACAATATTAATTATAGAACTTGAATTGAACGACTTGAAGTCTAACAAACTGTAAACTAAATGTAAGTTAATTTAAAGGACTCAAATTTTTTATAACTCGAGTTGAAATGTCATTTGAGTTAAATTTGTTACTAGAGTTGCAGTTCTCTTAAGTCAAACTTTTCTGACTCAAGTTGTGTACAGCCGACTCTCGTTATCAGTCCGCTCGTTATGAGTCCGCCGATTTGTATTTCTATTGTAAACATTCCCTCTCCATTACCGAAAAAAAATCATTTCAGTCTCTTGTTATAAGACCGGAACGTTGGCGCTGATGTTTAATAGTGCAACTCATAAAAAATCATTCTGTCAGAATCTTTTTATTCACTAAAATAATTTTTTATATAGGTCCGTGTTTACATAATACATGTGTAGTTGACCAAAACAAGTTTTGTTCGTTCATCACGCGGATTATATTAAAAACTTTGTTTGACTAACATTTACATATTATTTACAATTTCTACAAAAGATTTAAAATAAAAAAAAATTTTAAAACTATGTGTTGACAGTATTGTTTAAACTCCTGTCACACAAACTAGAGAACGCATTTAGAAAATATTAGTAAATGTATTTATAAAAAATAGGTAGATTTTGCGCCGCTTCTAACGAATGGTAATACCACACTAAACGTCCGGGCTATTTGATTATAAAAAACGCCGTGAGCAGCGGAGCCCCATCACGGAAGTCGAATTTTTCCTTTCATCTTCGGTATTGAATGTCTACAAGCGAAATGTAATTGAAAGTCCACAAGCGATTTGCCATTTTGATGGTTTCAAAACTGATGATGAGTGTCCGGTTGATCGGGGCTTAAAAAGGTTTTAAGTTTTTAAGGGCTGAATCTCAGTAGGGGAGAGCGGGGCTATGCCGTACACTTAAGGGAAAGCTGTTATTGTTCATCTAATATCGAGTATAAAATTATAAGAAAATTAGCAATATATAATTTGGACAATTGGCTACTGATTTCACACAAAGAAATTTGAATTATTCCACTGTTTACATATTTAAATTAAATTACAAAAAAGTGTCTCTGTACGAAATAGCCCCGGGGGTCGGAACTATTCCGTACGGTAGGAGGGGCTATACCGTACAATAAAAAAATCATCTTGTTAAGGAAGTAAATAAGAGTAATGCAATAAATTATTGTAAAAAAATCATCTTGTTAAGGAAGTAAATAAGAGTAATGCAATAAATTATTGTAGAAAACACATTTTATTATTTATTGTCGACTCAACTAAGAAACAACATAACGTAACTTGTATTATCGGTATATTTAGTTCAGCTTATAAAAGTATAAAAAGTGTTAGGTTAACTTTTATCAAAAAAGTGATAAATTTTAGAGAACGAAAGTATTTTATTTAAAGTTTATACATTTAAACAAAAATCGCAAGTAAAATTATTTGCAGACTCGGCAGACTTTATTGTATTTCCTGCATCAACTACAATTTATTAATGTTACCATATTAAACCATTTGGGGCTAAGTCGTACACTTCTGTACGGTTTAGCCCCATCCTGTACCTTGTGGGAGTTTCATAACCTAACCTCAAATTCCGTCGCCTAACTAGTCTTCACTAGTGATCAAGAGAGAGCTTAAGAAAAGTAATTTCTCATGATCTTATCGCTATTAGCTCATAAGTAAAGGTTCTCCACCCAACTCTTATTTGGCAGTGCCCCAAAATTATAAGAGAAATAATAAAAACAAGTTTTTTCACCGTCATATTGGCATTTATACGCACAGCGGAACGAACTCAATCCTGTGATTTTCCGCGGTCAGGCGCTAGGTTGCGACAACGATTGGACTTGTCTAGCTTGAAATCTAGACACGAAAAATGAGTGTACGGTTTAGCCTCGCTGTACGGTATAGCCCCGCTCTCCCCTAAATTTCAATTTTATACCGATAGCAGTTAGCAGGAAAAAAGCCAACACAATTCGTACGGAAGCATTCCTACCCATGCTTATCCGCCAATTGTCTTCGTGTTTTATTTTTAGGTATTAAAAAAGGACCTTAAATAGTAAACTGGAAGGCTTTTATGAAGATATTTTTTCTTTCCAAAAAAATCCAAAATTTCTATTTTATAAATAATAAAAATCCAAAATTCCTAATTTATAAATAAACAGTGACTTTAATAACATTTTCAAATTACTTAATATGTATGTATTTCATTTGTTAAAAAATTGTATTCACCTTTTTTTAAATTTTTTAAAATTACTATTCGCCTACTTGTATTTAGAATAAAAGTAATGCATTTAAAACACATTTAACAATAGCATTCAATTCCGATGTAAAAATGGAAGAAGTGGGGGGAAAAGTACTGTGGACTCCCTAAAACGTACTAGCTGGATACTAACTGAATACACGTACAAAATTTCAGCCCTCTAGGTTACCTTAGAGAGTCTCTAGACATGTTAGAAAACAAGCAAAAAAATTAAGGAAATATTGGCGCAAAAATCGTGGGGGTAAGGGTTAAAAGTTGAAACCCCCAAAAAACAGTGTCTGGCTATTAGCTTAACCTGTACACAAAATTTCAGCCTCTAGGTTTATTTGGGGAGATTTTGACCCTAACGAAATTGTTAAAAAACAAGAAAAATCATGTTTTATTAGGTATAAAAATGGTGGGGGTAGGGGTTAAACGTCGAGACCCCCAAAAGGCACGCCCTTGATACTAACTCAATCCGAATACAAAATTTCAGCCCTCTAGGTTTATTTGGGTGACCTGTGCGAGTGGTACAAACTTCGAAAACGTCTAAAATGCATGAAATTGTAGCTTAAAAGTGAGGGGGTTGGGGTAAAATATTAAAACCTCCAAAAAGCACAATCTAGGTACGAACTTTATCAACACACCAAATTTCAACCCTCTACGTTAATTATGGGGGGCTGGGGGCCTGTTAGATCCAGCGAAAATCGTTTTTCCCCCCTCTACTCCCTCCAAATCATCCTAGGAAGCTGAATTTTGGATATGTTGTAGATAATTGACCGAAACATTATTTAAAGCCGGTTTGGAAAAGTTTTATTGCTTTTCCGCCCCCCACCACCCCCTTAAAGGTCGGGTCAGAAAAAAAATTTGCCCAAAATTTGACCCCACTTTGATAGTATGAGGTGCCTCGAAAATGAGCCCCATTTACCAAATTTCATCTCTTAACTTCCATAGGGGGGCCCTACACAAATTAAAAGGTGGCGGGAATATATATATATATATATATATATATATATATATATATATATATATATATATATATATATATATATCAGACATTTTTTTTCTACAAATTCGTGTTCTACGGGTCCGAAAACGGATAGCGCCCCTACTCTCGCCTCTCGCAGCTCTTATCGTATAGACTGTATAAGTCTAATTTTTCGGAGAAAATTCGACTAATAAGTACACAAAAGTAGGGGAAGTGCGAGTTACGGCGGTCGACTACTAAACACAAGTGGGGGTACAGGAATTCTTAAAATTATATTCTCCTACAGCCCCGTAAGCGGACTGATAACGGAAGTCGGCTGTACTACTATCTTTAAGACACGCCGATAAGAAATGTTTTTATATTTCGAGTAAATGATTTTCATTATTTTATTTAGAAATTGCAGTCGTAGCGTCGTCAAGGTTTGAATATGTCAAGGCCAAATTAAATTTTACAATATTCTTAAGTAACAATATTTGAAGAGTTAAGTTTCGTTTTCATATCATGCAAACTTTACAAAAATTTCTCAAAAGACTGCCTTTATGTATTTAATTTCAGTACGTTTGATATTTTCTTAACTTTTTTTTTTTTTAAATAATATAAATAATGATAAAAAATTTATAGAATAAATTTAAAGTAAAAAAAGCAATTTGCATTTTATAATCCATTTTAAATAACTATTTTCCATTTTCAATTTTAAATATGTTCAGCAAAACCATTTTTCATTTTGTATTTTAAATACATTTTTGGAAACCATTTTCCATTTTCTATTTTAAATGGTTTCCATGAACCATTTTTCCCAGCCCTGGTTACTTCAAGAAACAAAAGAGACTCTCAAAACAGTATCGGCATCTTAAACCATATAATGCCTTAAAAATTAGTGACACTGAATAATTGATTGAATATGAATCTGATAGTATTTGTGATTCAAAAATCCGTTAAGTTTATAATGCTGATGAGCTCTTCGCCATTTTTGAAAAAGCACATATTAACATCGGACACAAACGGACACAAGGTGTTTTTTTTTTGATTTTTTACAATAATTATTGACACTGCCCAGTAACTTGAAACTGCAACAGAACTTTTTACTTACATTTTCTTTTAATTCTACTATGCTGAAATTCATTTTTTATTACTCATGTGGGAGAAGTACTAACTTTGTGCACATATTTTTGTACCCAAAATAGCTGTTTGCCCACATACTTTTTGCATGCGGAAAATTTACTTTTCGCACGCAAATTGACAACAAAACACGCAAAGGCACCTCTTAATTTCTAATTTAATAAATATTTCATAATTATTTTTATTTCTATAGAAACCATCAACAAAGTAGTTTAAAAACAATATTTAATTCAGAAAATACCCCTGTCGCAGCATCTGCATAACATAGCGAATTTCCAAATCTTGGGCACTGGCGGATCTCATCTAAGACCTGTACCTATTTAAAATAGTTTAGCTTTCTAAGAGTAAAAGAATTTTTAAAATCGGTTGGGTAATTAGTTTTGGTATTTTTGGGGACCCAAGAACCCGAACGAATTTTGTGCAGCATAGTTGTATCCATCTAAAATAATTTAGTTCTCTAGCAGTGAGAAATTTTTTAGCATCTTTTCGATAGCTTATTACTGGCGTTTTCGGATCTGCAAGATCCCGGTGGACCTCATTAAAAAATCAGCTCGACCGTATATTCTAGGCGGACTTTATGTAAAATATATATATATATATATATATATATATATATATATATATATATATATATATATATATATATATACATATATATATATATATATATATATATATATATATATATATATATATATATATATATATATATATATATTCAAAACCCGTTGTGTAGCATTCTACGCCGCATTTGCATCCGCAGGACAGTTGTGGATCTCAGATAACACAACCTGTACCTATCTAAAATAGTTTACCTCCGTAATAGTAAAAAGGTTTCAAAATCGGTCAGTTATTTTATTTTTGACACTTTTAGGTCCTACTGACACTTCAGACCTTACATAACGTAATCTATATGTATCTAAAATAGCTTAGCTCCCCAACAGTGAAAAAATTTTCAAAATCGGTCGGCTAGTTTATATTTGACGCTTTTGGATCCGATGGACCCTGGCAGACTTTACATAACGTAATCTATATTTATCTAAAATAGTTTAGCTCTGTAACAGTGAAAAAATTTTCAAAATCGGTCGGTTAGTTTATTTTTACCACTTTTGGGCCCCATGGACCCTGGCGGACCCTAAATAACGTAATGTATGTCTATCTAAAATAGTTAGTTCCCCAACTGTGAAAAAATTTTCAAAATCGGTCGGTTAGTTTATTTTTAACACTTTTGGATCCCATGGACCCTGGCAGACCTTACATAACGTAATATATATTTATCTAAAATAGTTTAGCTCTGTAACAGTGAAAAAATTTTCAAAATCGGTCAGTTAGTTTATTTTTGACACTTCTGGATCCTATGGACCCTGGCAGACCTTACATAACGTAATCTATACTTATCTAAAATAGTTTAGCTCTGTAACAGTGAAAAAATTTTCAAAATCGGTCAGTTAGTTTATTTTTGACACTTTTGGGTTCTATGGACCTTGGTGGACCTTACATAACGTAATTTATATTTATCTAAAATAGTTTAGCTCTGTAACAGTGAAAAAATTTTCAAAATCGGTCAGTTAGTTTATTTTTGACACTTCTGGATCCTATGGACCCTGGCAGACCTTACATAACGGAATCTATATTTATCTAAAACAGTTTAGCTCTGTAACAGCGAAAAAATTTTCAAAATCGATCAGGCAGTTTATTTTTGACACTTTTGGGTCCTATGGACCCAGGCGGACCTTACATAACGTAATCGATATTTATCTAAAATAGTTTAGCTCTGTAACAGTGAAAAAATTTTCAAAATCGGTCAGTTAGTTTATTTTTGACACTTTTGGGTCCTGTGGACCCTGACGGACCTTACATAATGTATTCTAAATCTATCTAAAATAGTTTAGCTCTGTAACAGCGAAGAAATTTTTAAAATTGGTCGTTTAGTTTATTTTTTACAATTATGGGATCAGTAAATCCTGGCGAAACTCATACAAGTCTAGTACTCTAACAGTAAGAAAAGGGTTCTAAGGATCTCATATAACTTATGGCAGTCCGTAAGCTTCTTGTGGACATCATTTAATTAATTAATTCAAATACTTTAACTTACTAACTGTGAAAAATTTTTTAAAATCGATTGGTTAATTAATTTCTGGCCTTTTTAGGTCCCGAAAACCTTGACCTCACATAAAATACCTTAAATCCATTTGAAATGGTTTAATTTTTTAACATTATTAATTATTAGTGGAAAAATTTTCAAAATCGATTCAAAATATTTTTCCGTACATACATATGTACATTGTACAGATTTTGTTTTGTTTTATATTTAATAATATTTATATCATAACATAATCTTCAATTTCTTGTTTACTTAAAAATTCAATAAAAAAAAAAAAAAATTCTTCATTACATTAGCTTAGAAAATCTGTTTAATTTACATTTTTTAACATGGAATAGAACCATGCTAATTATAATGCAATAAATGAGAAACAAAACTCTATACATGTATGTGTGTTATATCTCATATATGTGAATAGTTTTCACTTGTTCTCACAAAATTTTTTAATAAAAAAGTGAAATATTTTTATACTTATTAAAAACTGAGATATAAATATAAATTACTTATTAGACTAACAAAGAAAGAATAAAAGTGAAAATTTACATTTTCTCGAAAAATACTTAAAATAGAAAGAAAATTATAAGAATATTTTCTTCATAATTTTTTTTTTCCTTTTCAACGATGTAAAAATCGAACTGCCTTATGATAGGATCGAATGATAAAAAATGGCCAGAAAACCTACTTCTGGGCATCCGACGTGTCTGGCTAACGAACTTAGCCAAGCCAATTCAGAATCCAGTCCGCACACAAAATTTCATAAGCGTTAGACGTTTCGTTCGAGAGTTATCGCGCGGATACATATATATATATATATATATATATATATATATATAAATTTTAGTGAATATCATTTTCGTATTCTAGGGACCTCAAAACATATTTCTGATATGGTCCCGGGCTTAGGTCGCACCATGACACCTGGCGTAAAAGCTGAATTTCCAGTTTTGGAAATTCGCTAAAAAAGACAAACACTCCAAAATATTATTTTAAAAACTAATAAAAAATAGTAATAATAATAGAAAAAAGTATGTGAAATTCATAATAAAAAATAGTATGTGCAGCTCGTGCGGGATTGTCGATTGCCCACTCGAGTGAATGAGCCCACTGGCTACGATCGTGCGCTTAACTTCGCTCTAGTGGGCAATCGATAATTTCCCGCCCTTATTGCACAATATACTATTTTCTACTCCTACTATTAAAAATAACATTTTGCGCACGACTAACTATATGTAAAAATTAACAATTGCCCACACCGTACGGAATTAGCGTGCGAAATAATTGCCCACGGCTTAATATAATAAAAAAGTAGGCTGTCTTCTTAATTTAATAACAATATACTATTTTGTACTTAAAATCTATATAAATAATTCTGGAAATACACGTACATTATGTCGGCTATTGATTTTTGTTTCCATAGTTTCAAAGTATGCATTGGCAAAAATTTGAACATCTTACCATACATCTTACAACTGATATAAATTAATAATAGTATATTATTCAACGAGCTAGTAATAATAGCTATTACTCACGAAGACGAAATTGCGACACGAGCCGAGCTTGCGAGGCGAGTGTCGTAATGCATCCGAGTGAGTAATAGCCATTGCAAGCGAGTAGAATACGATATTTTTCTACGACTTTTTTCCTTTTTGATTTAAATAAAATTGAATATAAATTTTAAATAAAATTTTTAATCTATTTCTAATTTCATTAAACGTTTGTATAATATTATGTATAAAACGATCAAAACAAAACATAAACTACTTTATTTACTTGAACGTTACTACGCAACACAAATTAAAACTTGATACATACATATATACACAAAACAATCGCAAACCCATGGAATAATGATTAATACTGTGATTTCATTGGTCAAGAGAGTATTGAGTAATGAACATTCCTTCACACCTTTGAATAATGTCTAACTTTCTTAACAATTAACAAATATATAATGAGTGTGTTCTTCAACAGGAGTAGAAAAAAAATTTTCTATTTATTTAAATAAATATTAATGTAAATTTTACGAAAAAAATTTTCTCGTAGAAAAAGTATTGTGTAAAATTAGCAAGAGGAAAGGAAAGAGCTTATTTCTCTCAGCTTAGGAAGAGCTTATTTCTCTCATATGAATTGGATCGCGCAACAAACTTATATTCGTGAGAAATAAGCCATTTTCCCCACTTATTATACAATATACTCTTATTAAACAATGAGTCACCCATTGTTTGACTTTGAAATTTAAATTATAACCCTAATGTTTGTTAATTAAAATTTTAATAAAAAGGTTAATCAAAAAAATTTAAAAATAAAGGCGATTGGGCAATAAATAAATTAAGACAATGGAAACAAGATGAAATAGAAAAGAAGAAAAGTTAACAAAAAAGTAAAGCAGTCGAAGGCATCAAACATTTCTGTTTAACTTGGTACAACATGTATGCCTTCAACTGCTTTACTTTTTTGTTCCTTTTTCGTTTTCTTTATTTCATCTTGTTTCCATCGTTTTAGTTTGCTTTTTGCGCAGTTGGGGTTTTCGATCTTTTTGAATTAACTTTTTTATTGAGGTCTTTTTAGTGTTGCCTAATTATTTAGAAAAAAAAATATATAAGTACGTATACGAGATTACAGCAGCCTGCAGCCTAAATTACCACGAAGTTGACATCAAAAAAAAAAAAAAATTTTATCATAAAATAACTTTTATCCGTGACTTCCTTCGTGTGAACTTGTTGTAGGTTGACTAGTTGTATACCTCAGAACTACAATTGTAATATATAGGTATATTAGAGGGAATGCATGTATTACTTTACTATTGTGATAAGTGTTGCCAGATTCAAGTAACTGGTGGTAAATTGGGTCATGCGCTGTGCGAGCAAACAATTTCAATTAGACAGGGTAGAATTAAAAATTACAAGTACTGTATCTAATTTTGATATAAAGCATTAATAAATTTATATTATCTAAAGCATTAATAAATTTATATTATCGATGAATGTTTATACAGCTACTTCAAACTAAAAAAATTTTATTAATTATAATAAAAAATAATGTTTCGAATATTCAATATAATTAAACACGTAGGTTAAAGACGCGTCTGCTTTTTTTCACATAACGCCACCCAACGACAAAAATATTTACAAATGCAATATGGCGTACTAAAATGACATGACATTTATAACAAAAATAATTTTACTTACAAGTAATACGAAATATCATCATCCATCTTAGAAACATTTCCACTATAGTTTTTATACGTTATTATAGAACAAGGCACCATTTTCAACAAAATTAATAATTTAACACTAAAAAACACTTTATTATTATAGATTTTCACAGCACGATGTCTGAAGAATAACTGAATAGTGGATACGTGTAGAGACAACAATTGGACAAAATATATTCTTCTCTATTTGAATGATGCGCTCCTTCTACCTATATAATACATATATATTATATTTGGAATTCTGTGTTGTACACACTATGTCGTTATCAATTCCACTCAGATGAATTCGTGAACATAAGCTGGTTTCCATATAAATTTTCATCCTTTATTTTACCGCATTAAGGGATGAATTTTCAAAAATGGTGCCCGCTTACGTTACTAAAGAAACCTCTGTGAAAAATTTCACGTTTTTAAACCCAACAATTTTTTACACAATTTTCGTCCACTATTTCTTTCCCCTTGTAGGACAGATTTCCAAATATCTCTTCTTAGTTCTCACCTGTGTTATATAAGAAACACCTGTGTAAAATTTTACATTTCTAGACTCAACGGTTTTCTATGTACATTTTCATCCCTTATTTTAATCCCTTAGAGGACGAATTTCCAAAAATCCTCTCTTAGTGCTTATTTGTATCACTAAAAGAAACCCTGTGCAAAAATTCACGATTCTGAACCTAGCGGTTTCTTTATATAAATTTTCATCTTCTATTTTAGGCCGTTAGTGGATAGAACTTTACAAAAATTCTCCCTCTTTATATTCATCTACGTTACTAAGGGATCCCTGTACAAAATTTTACGTTTCTAGAGTCAATTTTGCTATATAAATTTTCATCCCCTATTTTATATCTTTAGGGGATGAATTTTCAAAAATCCCGTTCTGGTGCTCACCTACGTTATATAAAGTACCACTGTCCAAAATTTCACGTTTCTAAATTCAACAGCTTTTAATATAAATTTTTCATCCCCTATTAGGGGATGAATTTTGACATTTAGCCTTCCGTCAAATTGTTTAGACTGCAGGCTATACCACAGAAACAGACATAGTCGGATACATAGATACATACATATCATCATACATACTTCCTAAACGTCGAGTAAAAATACTGAAAAAAAACAGATCATAATGCATGAATACGTATTGTTTAAAAATAACGAATTTGCATTTCAGTATGTGGGAAACAATTTTGTTATAATTATTTACAAATGTAAGATCATGAAATCATAATGAATAAATAATTTAATGAAACGCTTTTATTAGTTGGCATTATACGTCTGTTGACAAATAATAACCTGTCCCCTGTATCGTGCGGGTACATCAACTAACCGTCCAGAATGTGTTGTGGCTTTTTTAAATGACCACGTCGCGTTATGGTCAAATTTTATGAAAGCCACGACGCGAATTTCACGTTGTGGTCTTTTTGAGTTAGCCGTATTTACAAGTACCACAACACGAATTTCGCGTTATGGATGATTTTAAGGGACCACAATGCGTCGTGGCCGTTTTTTTCGCTCAATGAGCGATTTCGATCTTTGAGCGTAACATATACACTATATGTTAAATAATAATTTAATATTACATGTCAAGTATGCAAAGGATGTAAAACATGATAAGGTTCACTTAAGATAAACTGACCACTTTTTTATGTGAATTCAATAGTAAATGTAGTCAACTTGTTTAAAATGAATTTCTACAATACATATATGAACATTTAATTTTGTTGCAGCCACTGCCTAGTATTAGCACAACTTTTGCCTCAATAAAACAATGTTGTTACAGGTCCCTTATAATACATAAAATATTATATTCCTTTATCATTGGTTGTACAAAATGTTCAATTTTGGACTATTCACGATTTTACACTTTCTTTCCCTTAAGTGTATGTATATTATATATATATATATATATATATATATATATATATATATATATATATATATATATATATATATATATATATATATATATATATATATATATATGCGGTTGTAGGATTGTACTATTTTTGACATTTTTATTACTTTTTAAAATAATATTTTTGAGTGTTTATCTTTTTTTTCGAATTAAATAATATTGTTTAAATTATTTTGTTGGTGTTTTCTATAGATATAATTCTGAAATATTTATTAAATGAAAAATCAAGAGTCGGTTTTGCATATTTTGATTAAATTTTGCGTGTTTATTGTCAATTTACGTGCAGAAAGTAAACTTTTCGCACGCAAAACAGTATGTGGGAAGAGTATAGTGGGCAAATACCTATTTTGCGTACAGAAATGTGTGCGCCAAGTTAATACTTCTCCGGCATGAGTAATAAAAAAATATTGTTTTATGCAGTTTTTGAATTTGCGGGTGAATTTAACTTATTACATATAGTTCAGCATAAGCCCGAATTTTTATAGTATCATCAGAAATTGTTTAGAGACGGCTAAAACATATTTCTACTTGTTTTCCAAAAAAGGCAACCAACACCAGTCTGCCATTAGCCACGTTTGAATGTAACTTTGATGCGTGTTTACTGTTTATGTGAGTGTTAGGATGGCATTGCCCCTTATTAAATGGGTCATATTGTAAAATTTTACTATATTAGGAAATTTGTAATATTTTATAAGAAAAAAGGAACTATGAATTCCTTGTAAATTATTCTAATTTATTTTGATTTTTAATTTTCAATATTCCTATTTCAGAAAACCTTTAATTCTACCTCAGCCGGATCCCATAACTGGTGAAGAAGTTGAACAGTTTTGCATGCATCGATGCCCAGAATTGGATGCATGTATAAACGCATCGTTATGGTGCGACGGTATCGATCACTGCCCTTCGGGTTACGACGAAGCGTTGACCCATTGTTCATTTATATTACAACTGCCAATATTGTATTTATTAACGGGTACTGTATTTATAGTAGCTCTAATATGTATTTGTTTTGCGCTGGCATTCCGCCTATGTCGCAGGCGACGTCGATCAATTTTACAAACCCGACTGAAGAGTTTGTCATCCGACACAGCAATTATTGATGAAAAAGAAGTGATTTGCTGACACAGCGACAATTCTGTACGTTACGTTGAGGTTGATCGTGTAACCACCGTGTGACAGCGATATCATTACCAATTTTTTATACAACAATCGTTACTGCATCAGTTACATCATTGTGATCTAGGAATTTTTACGAAAATGTTGGTGTGTCAAAAACGTATCAATTTATAATGTGAAAAGTTATTTTTACTGTGAATTTGATTGTGCCTCGTATATTTTTATTGATGAGTAACCAAAGAGCCATTGATTATCGTAGAGAATCACTCACAATATTCAATCCACTGAATAGATAATAATCGAAACAAAAGAAAAGTCTTTCATAATATTACGAAGAGGGCATTAAATATAGGTATATGTATGTATTTTTAACATAAATTCTCTCTCGTGCCTGTAATTTTTCTTCCATTCCTTGAATTTTTTGTTTTTGTATTTTTTTTTATTTTGTAACTTAAAATAAAAATTCATTCTTTTTACAATTTAATATTTCTAGAAACTAATAAATTTCAATTTTTCAAGTAACATATCAATAACATTTTAAAATAAATAATGTAGTAGGGTCTAAATATTTAATTATTTAAATAAATAAAAACAATTCGGCAAAAATTATTTAAAGGCCATTAAAATTTTGCAATCTCAGTATAGATGGTATGGTATTTCTTTTCATCTAGCAGATTATACTTTATCTGTACTCGTCAACAAAAACAAATAAATAAATAAAATAATAACAATAATAATAATTTTTCACGGTGCATATGGCCTTCGCTGTTGCTCACCTAACTAATAGAAAAAAGATTTTTCGTACAGGGAATATTTTCTCACGAAATGTACACGCCAAGAGTTAAATAAACTACTAAAAATTGTTTTGTAACGCATTTCTTGCTATAAACATCTATTCAAGTTTGCTATAAAAACATCTTTGTATTGAGTAACTTATTGAAAATCTCTAATTTAAAAAGTTATCGAGCTTGTTTTGTACCATTATGCGGTAATAACACAAAAAGAAATCCGGAAAAAGTATTTTCTAATTAATTCAGTAACTATCAATACTTTACTAAAGTATGATTATCTGTTTGTTTTAATTTTACAAAAATTTTATTATGATAAATGATTAGGGTAAAAGCCCCGTTTGTGGAACGCGATCCAATAGAAAAACAGTTTTGACATTTATATCTTAATGAAGTTATTTCTGAAAGAAACGTCTGATAACAAAAATTATTATTAATAGAATGATTGTTTTTCAATTTAAATTCATCTCACATTTAATGTTTCTTTACTTAATTAAAGAAATACATATATATATTAAACAATTTTTGCTGAATGTGTCTCTTTTGCGTTTGATCAATGCTTATTTATCGAAACACATGCCTTATAAATTTCAACATTTTCCAGTTAATTTTCGAAGTTAGCGCAATAAAACTATACAAATAATTTTTATTAGTCCAGTTAAGAGATTATAAGAGCTAAATCATCTTTTTATTCGGTTTAAATGTAATTTATATATATGTGTATTTCTTTCAGTACACAATATAACCTCTGTATTTAACTAAAATCATGTACGTAAAATAACTAAAAATTTATATTATAAATAGTTTTAATTTCTTTTTGAGTCTAAAATATTTACTTACTGCTTTAAAATCGTAAAATTTTTAATATTTTTTTTATTTCGGAGCGTATCGTCAATTGATAAATAAAAAAATATTGATTTAAAGTTGCAAAATTTTATTAATAATGAAAAATTGTCGCCATTTTGATAAGTTAGTTTAGAAGGTTTAGAATTGATTAGAACTTTACCAAAATACATAGATGGCGAAACAAAATATAGTATTTTTCTGTGGTATTTTGGTATATTCTGTGATTTTGGTCGTTTATTTTATCGAATATTTAAACCATTCTATATTTTTTAATTTGACATTCTATTCACTTCTAGATGTCACTCTATGTCATAGAGTGAAAAGATGGCAAAAGATGTATGTAATGTATCTTATGTTCGTACATACGTGTTCTTTTTTAGGTGTCAATGTGCTGATTTTCTATAGGGTGTTAATATATTCTGTCTGTTTTTTTATAGATGTCAACAAATTATAAAACAAAACATTAATAAATCAAAATTTTTGGGTTATATTTTCTTAAAAACATATTCATTGGATTAAAAAAACTTGGTTTCATGCTTATTAAGAAAAAAAAAAGGGTGTTTAATTCATTTATTAATTTTTGTAAGCAAGTTTGATGAAATACCTAAAAATAGTGTTCCACAATCGGGGCTTTTACCCTATGTATAATTATAATTTCGATAAGTAATTTCACAGGTTACTAATAATGTATGTATTATATAAAAGGCAAATCCACTCACCTGTCAAGAAATCTCCAAGACAATAATACATACAAACGTAAAATTTGGCACGTATCTTAACCAAATTTTGCTCAAATATTATTGAGATTCCGAAATAATGTGAATTCATAGATATTTTCCAGAACCCTGTAGGCTATTGACTATATACAAAAAAACAAGGGGAAAAGGAACTAGTTTGTAACAAGTGTTTTATTGTGTCATATGTTCAGTTGTACCTCAAAGATGATAAATTCACAAAGTGCTATTAAATTTAGGCGTGGGTTTTTACGAACGGCGTAAACTTATCGGCGCTTACGTTTTTTAACTATAACTCAAAATATTAATAGATTTGAGCGTTACTTTATGGTATTCCATATTTGTAAATAATAAACAAATACTTTACTTTGCAAAATACCACGTTTATTTTTGAAACTGTGACAATATTGTTTCGAACCGATCGGTTCGAAACAATATTGTCACAGTTTCCAAAATAAACGTGGTATTTTGCAAAGTAAAGTATTTGTTTATTATTTATAACTCAAAAACTATGCATTTTTCGTAAATACACATGATATGATTTTTTCTAGAGAATTAAATTTCCTATCGAAATGGCACTTTATGAACTCAAAAAACTTTTTTCTCAACAAAATAAGTCCAAAAAACTATTTAAAAAAAAGCTCAAATTTTTTAATTTTTCTTTTTTTTTAAATTTTAGAGCAGTACTTTTTTCTGAGTAAATTTAGGTATAGGGATTGGTTCACAAAAAAGAAAGCTGATGTAATAGGGTACTTGACTGCAATTGAGAAATTATTCTAAATGCTTTGTTCTTACGTATAAATTAGTTAATTTTTGTTAAATTTTTAAAAATCTTCAAAAAAACCATTGTTCAATTTTAAATGAACAAATTGGCGGGAAAAACGATTTGGCGTAGTGACGTATGCAATGACGCCACGATTTAACTGAAACAGATGTTGCTTTCATTCATATCCACACTTGTCGACACGGTTTCAAATTTGTATACAATATTCAGCAGTCATCATGCTCAGTTTTAGTGGTATTTACAACTTTCTACTTTGTTATCTTCTTCATTTATCATCATCGTAAGATTTTCATGAAGCCCTACAAGTATTAAATGCACTTTAAGAAAACAGTTTGACGTAACTTTACAATTGTAGCAAAAAATAAAAGCATTTTTAACATAATATTTAAAACAAGTTGATAAGGATATTTTACGTATTAAATGACGATGTATTCCTTCCATCAATCTTTTTTGAGTGCAAAATTAATTGCAAACCAAAAAGTTCAAAATAAATTACAAAGAAAAACAACTTCTCTTGGTCAATTAGAATTGTAAAATAATTTACTGTTGAGAGGTTTACTTTGTGAAATTTCATTTTAAATATTAAAAATATTTAAAGTTTCAATTACTTTGTCAATTTCACTAGAATTGAGTAGAATTTACTAAACGCGTTTTCAATCTCGCGACCATCATCAGAGTAATTATAAAAATGTCGCAATGAAAATGCAATTTGTCATAGACAAACCGTAACTAGAGTAATAAGATCTGCTATTAAAACATGACGTCATTTTCAAATATCACTGCGTTTTTAACCATTTAAATGAAGGCTAAAAATTTATAATTTTCGAAATCGAATTTTTAAGTAACTAAAGAATATTTTTATGTGTCACTACTAAAATTGAATATATTTAAGGACAATACATAAAATTATTCAACATTTAAAACAAATTTTGAATACAGTCAAGTACCGTATTCCTGTCAGAATGGTTACCGATAAAAATATTTTCGATAAAAACCGGCTGAGATACAGTCGTTCAAAGTTACCTACTTTTTTACAATTTTATTACTTTTGACTTTTATACCATGTTATTAGTAATTTTTACACGCAAGAATTATTTTTATTCAGTACAAAAATTATTTCTGCTTTATCAGAGGTAACGATAAAAGTATTTGCTAAAAATTTTGATATTCATATAATCTTAGATATAAAAAAAAAAAAAAACTTTAATATTGTACTAATATATAGTTCTAATTTTCTTTTAAATTACATGTACCTATTATATTTCTCCCATAATGTTTTCAAATTCAATATCAATATCTTCATCAACATCGTTTTGAACATCTTCTTCTGTAATTTCTGGAACTTCCGCATTTTCACAATTTAGGCCCATGCATTCTTTGCAGAACATGGAGCAGCTAATCCCTAATCTAAAAATGGATTAGAGCCAATTAAAGCAACAAAACGTCCTGCACTGCAGAATTTACTGCAACAAATAGCTTGCGGGTGTATAAAAGGTTGTCATGGAAATTGCGGCTGTAGAAAATTAGGAATTAGCTGCCCATGTTCTGCAAAGAATATAAGGGCCTAAATTGTGAAAATGCGGATATTCAGAACGATGAAGAAGAAGATGTCCAAAACGATGTTAATGAAGATGTTGATATTGAATTTGAAAACATTATGGGAGAAATATAATAGGTACATGTAATTTTTTAAAAAATTTGAACTATAAATTAGTACAATATTAAAGTTTGTTTTTTTATACCTAAGATCATACGAATATCAAATTTTTAGCAAATACTTTTATCGTTACCTTTAATAAAGCAGAAATAATTTATTTTTGTGCTGAATAAACATAATTTTTGCGTGTAAAAATTACAAATAAAGTCAAAGTAATAAAATTGTAAAAAAGTAGGTAACTTTGAACGACTGTATCTCAGCAGGTTTTTATCGAAAATATTTTTATCGGTCACCATTCTGACAGGAATTACATCAGCTTTCTTTTTTGTGAACCAATCCCTATACCTAAATTCACTCAGAAAAAAGTACTGCTCTAAAATTTAAAAAAAAAGAAAAATTGAAAAATTTGAGCTTTTTTTAAATAGTTTTTTGGACTTATTTTATTGAGAAAATAGTTTTTTGAGTGCCATTTCGATAGGAAATTTAATTCTCTAGAAAAAATCATATCATGTGTATTTACGAAAAATGCATAGTTTCTGAGTTATAGTTAAAAAACGTAAGCGCCAATAAGTTTACGCGGTTCGTAAAAACCCACGCCTAAATTTAATAGCACTTTGCGAATTTGTCATCTTTGGGGTACAACTGAACATATGAAACAATAAAACACCTGTTACGAATTAATTCCTTATTCAACTACATAGTCAATAGCCTATTGGGATCTTAAAATGTCTCACAAATTACAGTGCTCGTAAAATTGTCAGTATGGATATCTAACTATCTACGATAAGATTTCAAGGTATGAAAATTAGAGATGCTATTGAAATACGAATATAGCGAAGGATTTCAGAATATCTGATTTGAAATTAAAGTGAAGTTGGGATGAATCATCCAGCGCTATCGAATAGTACTCTAATTAAAGAGCTTGAGTGACCTCATGATAAAATTTTATGAAAATTAGATATGCTATAAAAATATGAATAATTGTTTAGAGTCGTCGAGCGAGCGAAGCGAAGCACATAAGGAATTGATTTTGTACAAAATTTCAGAATTTCAAATTTAAGTGGACGTGTGGTCCGTCAGTTACACCAAATAGGGCGCAAATTAAAAAGCTGAAGAAATTTGACAATTTTTACTCAAGTACTGTTGAGATCTCTGCGAAAGATGAAAGTAACGTTAAAATGGTTTCTCGGGACTTTGGTGCCATGAAGGGTCTAAAATAGAAACTGCTGATATAGGTATCTATACTAAGTTCTTAGGATGCGGAAATTAGCCGTGCTATTAAAATATGAAGACAGTTATTTTATAGACATTGGTCGAGCAGGGTCAAGTGCTATAAGTAATTGATTTTGCACAGAATTTATATATGATTGACCTATAAATTTTACCTATAATTCAGATAATTTTATGCGAGAGAAACCGCAACTAGTACTGTATATATCCTTAATAATAGCCAATGAAGCTGGTACTGTATATATCCTTATATAAATAATGAAAAAATTTCACAATTCTTATTCAAACAAAGAAAGTTCGTTCAAAATATTGAAAAACACTATGTAGTCTAGTACTATTTAATGTAGTAAAATTTATTTAAAGTTCATAGGTACATTACTGTTATTTTCTTTTCCTTTATCTTTTTCGCCTTAACTTAAATTTTTTTTTTTTTTTGGATGGTACGAAAAGAAATACCATTCTAACTATATTATGCCGGTTTTCAAATATTTACTAAAATGAATTCAAAATGAAATACAAGTTATATAATATTATTTATTGCTTACCTAATAATTTTTCGTTTAATTTTAATTTTACGCTCCAGAGTAATATAAACATTTACTCCAGCACAATAGTAGTACTCAAAACCAAATTATATACGAGCACAATCTTTAAATAGTTTCTAGGAAGATCAACGAACACAAAATAAAATTTACAAATGCTTCCAACAATGTTTCGTATAAAGAAGAAAAATAGTGCGTTTACACTGAAATGTTTTATTTTTATTTTTTCTCCAAAATTAAATAAAATGAAGGTTAGAATGAATTTATTTTACATTCGTAGAATTTATTAATAAAAATGTTCCTTCATTAATTGTTTCACATTGTTAAAACATGCACAGGATAGCATAATCGTAACTTATACATAAAAAAAGTATTTAATATTTAATATAAATAATTATTAAAGAAATTTTAAATTTAGAGACATGTATTTTTTGACAAAATATTACTTAGAAATGGAAACCAAACTACATATTTCATATTTACAAAAATTAGTTTGTTTATTAATATCCTAGCAGATTTACTTTGTTACTTTCTTTTACAAATTCAAACAAGTATTTGCCTATGTTTATTGGAATTTAAATTACTTAAAAAAATTTACTAATGATATCGGTAAATATGAGTTACTTGAGGCCTACATAACCGCAAATTAAATCAGCGAAGTAGTATAGTCGCATTGTATTCAAGTATTAAAATTTACATTTAATAATAACGATAACGGAATTATAAGGTCCTGCCATACACTTTATTCATACTAATTCACCATTACATTATTATTCATGATAGGGAGTGGTCAGTAATAGAATTTAGAAGATAAACGTCTGCTGTTAAAGGAAATATATTGTATTGTATAATATATAATATATTTCACAAATCCTGATATTCATCTGGATTCGTGAAACGGAACCGCAGAAAAACTTTCACGACCATAGTAAATAGCAGTCGAACTCTCATTCATCTGTCAGTATTACTGACCAGCAACATCCGACCGGTTGACTAGTTAAAGAGGACGGTTAGGAAAACAGGACGTTAATATACAAGATCCACTCGAAGATCTACTGGTAAGCAACTTGGACTTTTATTTAACAGGTCCTGAATTCCAAACCAATTGGAAAATGCATCAAAAATAGTCATCTTATTAGCAACAAAAACCTATACTAATTCAGCAAATCAATGTAAGTGTACGACCTTAATTGCTAAAAAATTAAAATTTGTGACCTGTTTTTATTGTTATAAATATAGTTAATATAAGGTTCACATAATAATTCGTTCACTTACTGCCAATCCTAATAAGTAGAGAATCCAAGTGTTAGTAAGTAATACTATTATGAATTTGGTTTCTAAACATTTTAGTTGTTTTAAATTAAAATATTCAGCTAAAATTAAAAAAAAAATTAATTGTTTAAATTAATTCTGTATCAGATATCCCCAGAGAATTTAATTATTTTCTATAATCACGAAATTCATTGGCCATTATTTTCGGTTTCAAAACAGAATAGGTAGTGAAAAAATAACAATCAGTATCAATATCAGTACAGCATACGCGGACTATTGTAAATATATTTTAAGTTAACTTAATTTGATTTTTTATAAATAACAAAGCTGAACGAGAAAATTTCAACAGAAATTACATTAATATTTTTCAGGGCGAAACAATCATTCAAACATAATAGCAATTGAAAGAAACAAGTATATTTTTTTAAAAATTAAAATTATTGACATGTATCTAACGGTTTGTCTATCATCGGAACTACAGTGGCTTTCCAATGACCACAATGCTATCGAGTATATTATTAAAATCACTGTCATCAAAATAATATGTCTTGATTTCAAAACTTTTGTAGATTTGTAGCTTTCTTTTAAGCGAAGCAAAACAAAGCTACAAAATCATTTTTAACTGCATTTAATTAACAAAGTATAGGCTAATATATAATTAAATATTAATGTGAAAAGTTAATAACTTAATATTAAAATTTTTTTGTTAATTTGAGTCGAAAACGACAGTCTTCTTTGCAGTCTTTATAGTCTCATTATAATATTAATTTATTATTATGTATATTACTCCCTGTGCAATCTAACGAGAGATTTAACAAATCCCTATCAAATATTCAATTAACAAATTAATGTAACAGCTCCCAGGTATCAAAAGTAACTCCTATTTAACTGACATACAGTAATAGGATACAAAAAATTTTGTGTAACAATATATACAAGGGGTATTCTTAATAATATTACCAGCATGGAGGTTTCGGAAACGGTGAAACAGATATCCTCAAACCTTCAAAATTCCATGTAGTTTAGGAGCAATAGTCAAAAAACTTATAATTCCCAATTTTTTGTCTTTTAATAATATCTTATTGGTATTAAGTATGGTATTTTTATCTGCTAGTTCTGATAGCACTTTCCATGTAGAATTCAAATCACTTAGAGTTTTTCTATAATTATCTGTTTTGGTCCCCTTTCTTATCATATGTTATGTGTACCTATCTGAAAAATAACCTCAAAAATCGAAAAAGTTGTATTCTGAAAATTTTTTCTCAATTTGTTGCGATTAAAAAACTAAAAATTTAAAAATAGATTTGCCAACGCATGGCATTACTTCAAATTTCATTGGAAAGACTGAAAAAATTTAGAAATCTAGTTGCTTCCTAAAGCGCAGTTTCTTTTAAGTTTTAAGAGATCATCTTTGAAGATAGATATGACACAGTATATTAATAAAAAGGAAAGAAAACGTGCTATTTAACTGTGCCAAAATCCACGTTACATAAGAAAAAAAAGTTCGGGATCAAACTCGAAAATTGTTAGTCACAGAAAAGTTCTAACATAATAGAAAATCTACGTAAAAAAGTTATCAGGATGTGCAGACAATACTTATATTTATTATTAGTAAAAAGTTATTGGAAGAAAATGAAATTTTAAACTATGTGTTTTTTGGCTGTAGTTTCTAAACTATATGGAATTTGAAATCTGCATGCCTAATACTTCTGCATGATTCATCTAAATTAACCTAAACTGTATCTCTCACCGTTTACAAGAACTCGAGCTTAGTAGTTTTATTACGAATATATTATATAATCATTCCATTAATTCAATGTAATTATTGCCATTTTCAAACCTTTTAATTCGCATTTCTCAGCTTATTCAGTTCATTACTAGACTATAAGGCATTCAAGAATTGTAAAAAGGCTTCTCTGTAATAATTTTATTTTTTTAGTAAAAAACGAATAAATTAGGATCCTAACGAAAACGAATTTTGAATATATATATATATATATATATATATATATATATATATATATATATATATATATATATATATATATATATATATATATATATATATATATATATATTATATGAGTGTGAATATATGAATGGGAAATAAATGCTGTTTTATTTTAATTATTTATTTATTTATTTATTTTTTTGGCCTTTGCCTTTCGGCCGTTAACCATTTAAGTTCCTAGTGTTATTTTTTTTCTATATTAGAAGTTTTTGTCTTTGGATTCCCACCTTCGTTATAAAATATATACCACTTCTTTAGTAATAACACTGAGCGGGTCAGTTACCCAAGTTCGTATATTGATAGGAAAAGTTTTTATTTTATTTAAGATATTTGTAAAAAATTCCTTCCTATATTTTTAGTACTGTTGACGTTCTAATAACATATGGTTGTCGCTACCTTCCTTCCCACAAATACATAATTCTGTAGTAGATAGGCCTAGTCTTTTAAAGTATTTGGAGTATCTCCAGTGTTTAGATCTTAGTTTTATTATAATGCCGGCATGTCTTTTAGATAATATATGTATTAACCAGCTTTCTTTTTGAAGAGTGGGTCTCAAGTCATAAAAGTTTTTCCCCATAGTACAACTATTTTCTCTGTATATTTGTTGCCAAGTTTTCTTGTAATCCTTCTTGATTTTGTTTATTACTCCTTTTTGCGTATACAGATTAGTTGTAAGACTGCCTTCAATACATACTTCCTTAGCTAGTTGGTCTGCATATTCATTCCCTTGGATTTCTTTATGTCCCGGTATCCATATTAGCTCTATATTTATTGTTTTTTTTTTTTGTAAGTTCGTTAGTGTTCCTGATTATTGAATTTACTAAGTTAGTATTTAGATTTTTAAAGGTGATATTATTTATAGCTTGTAATCCACTTTGTGAATCGGATACTATTAATATTCTTTTGTTTTTTATGTTTTCCATATTACTTAGGGCTCTATCTGTTGCATATAGGTACTGTGTACCAGGAGCTTGTTTCTTTTTCAAGTTTATATTTTCCTTCGGTGTTTGTTTTGTGACAGTAAAAGCTGGCACCACCAGTGTTGTCTGCTTTATTTACAGATCCATCGGTGTACCATATTTCGCCACATTTGTTATTTTTAACTTGTTCTTGGGATATTGATTTTATTATAGTGGGGTTTTTCTGACATGTAAATGTATGTATTTCTATTACTGGTTTTTGTATAATTTTTAAATAGTTATTTTCGTAATGCGGCATTGTATCTTTCTCTAAGTTGATTTCATGGTATTTTATGTGCCTTGCAATTAAACTTGGTTTATTTTTCTAGTTTCAGCACTAATAATTATTTATGATTTTCAATAGTTCTTGTATTTTTTCATATATGGGATGTTCATTGTCCTGTAACACTTTTATGTAATATTTGTCAATGATGAATTGCATTCTTGTTGTTATCGGCATGATATTAGTTTCGTACTGGAAGATGTTAATGGGTGTTTACAGCCTGGCTCCTGCAAATAATCTAAAGCATTTGTTTTAAATTTTCTCTAGATTTTTGAGTCCTGTATTTGAAGCAGTAGATACTAATGCAGTAGATAAATGCCTGGTATAATAATATTAGATTTTTAGGATATGTTCCGCAAGAACATCCACAGATTTTCCGAATTAAATTTATATTCTTGAGGCAATTGGGTGATATTTTTTTTATTTCCTCTTCCTGAGTTAGTGTCAAAATATACGCCTAAAAATTTTGCATATGGTTTAACTTGAATACTCTTATTTATCAATATTCTAAGGCTGCTATTTAATCGATGTCTTGTAAATACAACAATGGAACTCTTCTCTAGTGCAAGGTCTAGTTTTAATTCTTGTAATGAAGTTTGCAATTGTATTAATTTTTTTTGTAGTCTGTTTTGAGCTTTTTGTATCTTTCCGATTGAATATAGTAATATATCATCTGCGAAAAGAAGGATGGAGGTATGGTTATTTGTTATTTTTTGTAGATCGTTAATGTGTAGATTAAACAGAATTGGGCTAAGGATAGATCCTTGTGGAAGTCCCGTGTTTACTAGTAAAGGCCCTATGCTACTGTTTAGTACTCGAATAAATATCTTCCTATTTATATAGTAGTTGTAAACAAAAGTACATAGGTATATTCGTGTCGATTCCTAGGTCAACCATTTTCTTGTATAATATTTCCAAGTCAACATTGGAAACTGCATTTCTTATATCCAGAAATGCTGCAATTAGATACTGATTTTTTGTATATGTTAGCTAAATATCCAAGTTAAAAAGGTAACTGTCGTGGACGCTTTTCTATTTTATGAAGGCAAACTGTCGGTTTGTATTTTTTCGTTTTCTAATTTCCATTCGATTCTATTTTTAATTATTTTCTCTAATGTTTTTCCTAGGCATGTTAACAATATAATTGGTCGATATGATGATCCTAGTTCAGGATTTTTTAGTGGCTTTAATATAGGGATCGATAGGGGTGTTTTCGATTCTTAGGGTATTATACCAGTGTTGATGATATCGTTGTATATTGTTAAAAGGTAGTCTTTCGCTGATGGCGGTAAATTTTGAATTAATGTGTATTTAATATTATCATATCTAGCACTGATTTTTTGTTGTGGTTTAAGGCGTTCATCTATGGAAAATCGAGTGGAGGGATCTTTGCTAAGTTGTATTATTTTCTCAACTGATTGTTTAATATTCTTTTGTGGGTAATATTTTTCTGTGTATTCATCGATCCATAATTATGTGATAGTCAGTATATTTTTCGTTTTGTAATTTCGAATTTTCTAATCTTCTAATTTTAGTCCAAATCTCAGAGGCAGGTGTGCTCGCATTCATATTTTCATAATATTTTTGCCATTCCTCTTTTTTCCGTTTTCTTAAGAATTTTTTGATTTTTGCATTTGGTTCTTTGTATTTTATATAGTTTTGTAACGTTGAATGTTTATTAAAATTAGATAAAGCCAGTTTTCTTTCTGCTTTTTTTTTGTGCACTCTACATTCCACCATTCAGGTCGGATGCTTTTGTTATGTTGAGTTTTAATTTATACTTTTGGAATAGCTTTTTCGGCTGATGAGTCTATAATTCCAACGAAGTCGGAGCATTGTATATTTGTGGTTAGTTGTTCCAATAACCGTTTTTCTACTGTTTCTTTATACTGCTTCCAGTTTGCCTTTTTGTAATTTATCATGCTATTTATTTGTTTTATTTTATTGCTATTTTGTTGGTCTTTTATGAATTTTATGATAATTGGGTAGTGGTCACTTCCACCTATATTATCGGGTAACACTTTCCGGTTATTGACTTTGTATACCAATACTGGTATTGTAATATCTAAGTCTATAACGCTATTCCTCCAGTTTAGTCGTTTTATTCGGGTCGGAGTGTCATCAGTTAGAACTACTAAATTGTGCTCTTCTAGATCATTTAGTAATTGCGATCCTTCATAGTTTTCTGTCATATGTGGATCCCAGGCAAGATTATGGCAACTGAAGTCTCCTAATAGTAGAAAGGGCTTATTTATTTGTTTTAAAAAGTTAGACCATTCTATGTCTGTTGTTCTATGATATGTTTTGGCGTAAATTGTGACAATTGCTATGTAATGTGTTTTGTATCTTGGAATTATCCCTAGGGTTTGCACATTTTTGTTTGAAGGCTCTTTTATTTATATGTTTAGCAGAAAGTCAGTTTGTATTGAATTGTTGATATGTTAATTCAATAAGAATTATTAATATATTTTATGTGACTATTGATCGGAAAATATTTTCTTTTTAATTGAACAATGTTGAAGACCATATTGTTTTAAGCTATAGGTCGCGTTTACATCTCTCTAGTTTAGTCAGTGCAATTACCATTTTTGAACGAATTTCCGGAAGGAAAATTCAGCTATTACGGCGGGTATCATGGTAAAATTTGAGCATTGAACAATCGTCTTTTGTCGTGATCTAATCGAATGATTCTAATTTTAATTTTCTGATGGATGTCAACTCCCTTAATATTTTTTGATTTTTGATTCGTCTTGTTAATTATTATTGTCCTTTTTCTGAGTTGCCTTTTTTTGTCGTATCTACAGTTGGTTATATTATTTAGATGGCATAAAAACAAGGTTCGTATATTCAACAATTTTGATGTTGAATTTTTATTTTAAATTTTTAATCATTTACTTGATTTTATGATCGAGAAAAATTTATACTAATATAATATAAGAAGTAAAATTCGTGAGTTTTTAGTGTGTTAGTTTGAGCTAATCTCGAGAACTACACAACCGATTTCAAAAATTCTTTCACTAGTTGACAGGTGGCATTATGTGTTCTAATGTAGGCTACAATTTAGATGTTAAAATTGTCCCGAGGGTCCTAGTGTCCAAAAAACACATAATATAAACGGCTGAGTGGACTTTAATTAAACTTTGCTCAAATACTATTGAGATCCAGAGAAATGAAAAATGAAAGTCAATTTAGAACTATTCCCCTTGATTCTAGCGTTCGAGAAAGAGCTCAAAATAAATCCAAAAGCCAAAAATTCTAGAAAACTAGACTGTTATAATTGGCATAGACTATAATTTTGAGATCTGCCATTATTCTGAAGACCCAAAAGTACCAAAAACAACCAATTTTGAAAATATTTTCATTGTTAGAAAACTAATTTATTTTAGATGGATATTGGCTATGCTGAACTAAAATTTTACTTTTTCTTAAATACTATTTGAATTCTGGGAAAAATGATCGTGAGGTTAAAATTGTTCCCCAAGGTTCTCTGTGCCCAAAATAATGGCGCCCAAAATAAATAGTTTAACAAGTCTTGGCCAGATTTTGTTCAAATACTATCGTAATCAGATAAAAATCACCGTGCGACCAAAATTGTCCCCTACAGTTCTGGGACACCAAAAAAAGTATTGAAGAAACAACTACCTAAATCTTATCCAAATTTCACTCAAATACTTTTGATATGCCGAGAAAAATGAATTTAAAGTTGTTTTCACGACCCATAAGTGTTAACAAGAGCTCAAAATTGAAGTTGTTTCACAACCATGAATATGGATATCTACTCAAAGGTCTCAAGGTGTGAAGATTGTATAGCATGAAGAATTAACACTGTTAAAAATTATTCACCACATAATATTTCTGCTGTTTAAATAACTTTATTAGTTCACATAAACAATTGTAGTTAATATTATAATAATTTTATATTGAAAACATTTTTAAATTAATAAAAAAATATCATTACAATTCACCATTACATTGATGGTTATATAAATGAAGCGCACATATGCATATGTGCGTTCTGTTTGAATTGTAAATTAATAATGAATTGTTTTTAAATTTTTATAAATAAATTGAATATTTTTATGTTTCCACAAAGGTTTCTACAAATTAAATTGTTATTAAATTAATAACAAAAATTTGTTTAAAAAATAAAAATTATTTTTGGAATGGTTTCCAATAACAAAAAATATGTTGGAACATTGTTCCCAACATGCTGGGGACCACAAAGATAAAACATGATGACAATTATGAGCCACCACAACATCAAATATTGCCTTTTAAGCAAATATGAATAAGAAGAAAAAATCAATGAAAATTAAATATTTGAAATCAAAAATTCAAATTATAATTGAAAATAATTTTCAATAACAAAAAATATGTTGAAACATTGTTCCCAACATGCTGGGGACCGCAAAGATAAAACATGATGACAATTATGAGCCACCACAACATCAAATATCACCTTTTAAACGACTATGAGTAAGAAGAAAAAATCAATGAAAATTAAATATTTGAAATCAAAAATTTAAATTATAATTGAAAGTACATTTAGAAATAGTAAATTATTTTTATAGATAATTATTAGAAAATTTTAGAAAGAATAAATTATTTTTATAGATAATTATTAGAACAACATTAAATTAAATGTTATAATCAGTTAAACAATATTAAACTGAATATTATTTTAAGATTAGAAAAAATAAATAATTCTTAAATATGATTATTAATAAATAGGCAAAATAGCAATTTTTGAAATATTACGACGGTAAATACCTGTTTTTGTTTTAACTTCAACGACACGTACTTTATTATCTACACCAGAAAATACTGATCTAATTCTAGCCAATGGCCAGTTTAATGGTGAAACATTTTTCTGCCTTAACAAAACTAGCATGACAACTTGAACATTTGGAAATTCCTTTTTCCATTTTGGTCTATTTTTTAATAGAACTAAATAATCAGAACGCCATTTTTTCCAAAAGTGTTGTTGCATCTGCATGCAAACTCTCCAAAATTTTAATCTATTAATTGGTACACTAGTAACATCTGGTTCAGGAATAATATTAAATGGCTCACCTATTAAAAGATGACGAGGAATTAAATAATAAATTAAAATTAATAAAGAAATAATAAATAAATAAGTTAAATAAATCATCTATATCTTGAGAAAGATGTGAGTGGTCTGGAATTCAAGACTGCTTCTATTTGAGCTATCACAGTAGATAACTCTTAATAAGTGAGATTACAATTACCAATCACGCATTTTTAATTGATATTTTATATTCTTTATCCGTGCGTCCAACAGTCCTCCAAATACTGGCGAACAACTAGGTATAAAAAATTATATCTAATTCCCATATTGTAGGAATTTTCAATAATATTTTGGTGCTCTTTTGAGTTCCATAATTATAAAGCTTTTAATAATATAAAATATATATTAATAAATATATATTTTTCATAAATTAAATATATTAGAATTAAAATTTTCTACATTATTTAAATAATTGCATTTTTTGCAATAATTTTGCGGAAGAGTATGACGCAAAATCTGGCACCTACGCAAAATTGTCCATAAATCTAGAAATGGATTTAATTAATAAATAAACATAATCTAATTAATTAATAAATGAATATAAATAATTAATTGAAAATATTAATTGTGGCTTTACCACCACCATCAAAAACTATTCTACTTTTCGTAGTTTTATTATCCTTTCTTATAACTGGGTGATGATCCAAAAAATATACTTTATCATTGTTTAAGTCATAATGATTAATATTGTAAACCTTAACAAGACCTAAACTGATAGATTCATTATTTAATTTTGAATATTCTTGTAATAACTCTTTATTTTTTTGCAATCTGTTTTCCAATGAATGCAGTCTTTTTAAAGCAATAGAAAATGAATCGCCAATATCAATTTGAGAAAACTCACATTTTAACGGCAACTTAACCTGAAATCTGTCATTAATGTTTTCTACAGAGTTTTTGAATATATTTTCACATGCTTCAGCTTCAGTAGAAAATTCTTTATAAAATTCAGGTACTTTTTCAGTTTCCCAAAATTTAGTAATAAAGTTTTCTAAATTTGATTCATTGTCATCATTTATAAAGGAATGTAAAGCAACAGCATTACAAACATTGCTATTTTGTATATCATTAATATGTGGAATGATACTACTCACAATAAAACCAAAATATGCATTTTGTAAAATCAAATTATTAACGCCTAATTTAATGATTCCTGTTAATAAAGTTTTAAAAAAAATATCAGCACCTAGTAATAAAAAAAAAATCTTCAGGAATATTAAAATCATCATCTGCTAATAATGTGTGTTTAGGAATATTTATATTTGAGGTACTAAACTCATATTGAGGTAATTTTGATGTTATAGTATCAACAACTGGACAATTATTGATTTTAATAGAATAATTATAAACACAAGATTGAATTTCTACATTTGTTGATTGATTTATCTTTTTAGTAGTATTAGCAATTCCTAGCACACTAATTGAATTATCAGAAATTTTGAAGCCTAACTGATTGACTAACTTCTTTAAAACAAATGAAGTCTGAGACCCAGAGTCTAACAGGCATTTAACCACTAACGAATTATGAGGACCCATGATCCTTACTTTGGCAGTTGGTAGCAACACTTTATTAGGAATCTATTTATTAATAGCATAAGCTAATTGATGTGTTGAAATTATTTTGGTTTCATTGTGCAACAAAGTATTATGGTTTTGTTTGAAAATTGAACATTTAAATGAAAATGAACAATTTCCTTTTTTCTTATTTAAGCAAATATTACATAAATTATTATAATTAACAAAATCAATTCGACTATTTATATCAGCTTCTTTAAATTGGACACATCTATAAACTTTATGTCCTTGTTGATTACAAAATAAACATTTGTTAAATTTAATTTTCTTATTCAAACTTTCCGCTAAATTAATAGTTTTATGAATTTTATTGTTGCTATTGCAAGCAGCGGCAGTTTCTAAAGCTGTGACTCTTTCTTCTAAAAATTTTAGAAAATGTAGAACTTTCATGAAAACCCCATGATAATTGGTATGCTTTATTTGTATTTTGATCTAATTTACTTGCCAAATACAAACCAATATGTCATCCCAATATTGAATTGGCATATTAAGATTTTTTAATGTTGATAATTGTTGGTTTACTTTTGAAAGAAATTCTCTTAAATTTATAGCATTATTGTCATTCACTTATACCTTGAATATCTAGTATAGCAGTTATATGCGAATTAATAATCAGTACTGAATTATTAAACTTTTTATTGAGAATTTTGAGGGCTTCATCATATGATTCATTGGCAAGAGGTAATTCATTGATTATTTCAAGCGCCTCAGCTTTTAAGTATTTTTTCAAATAGAACAACTTTTGTACATTAGATAATGTTTTATCTTTATCAAATATAGCAACAAACAAATCAAAAAATGATTTTAATTCATGAATTCTTTTACAATCAAAATATGGGATATCAATATTTGGCAACTTTGAATGAGAACCTTTTGAAATATTAGATTCTATTTCACTGCTTTTAGTTGTGGCGCACAAAGTATTAATTTTTGATAAAAGATCCAAAGATTGTTCTTCAACAGTTTCAAAATCATAATCCTTTTCATCAATTAACAAAATATCGAATTGAACATTTTGATATTGCTTAAAAACGTGAATTAGCCTTTCTTTTTTTACTTTTGCAGCTTCGGCATTTATGTCTGCTGCATGTTCGTCAATATAATTTTGAATTTTGTCTATGTTTCCTTTTAATTGTTTCCTTTTTATCTTTAATCTTTTTAATTCAGCCATTGTAAGTTGTAATAATTTTAAAATACCACCACCAAATCAATTATCAAACAGTGAAATGGATCTTATTTTGAAAAATAACCATTTTACAAAATACTAACTTTAAATAATATAAAATTATTTATAAATGTCAAAAGGCAAAGCAAAAATTATTGAAAAAAAATGTTATTAGTGGTTGCTATGAAAATGATCAAAAATCAAACCACTTGTTAAACGTTCACGTAAAGTTAATTTCTAAAATTAACTAATGTGTTTTACAACAACAATAGTCAAAAAATGATAAACCAAAATTAAAGCATAAGGAGTTATAACAAAAGAAAAATAATAATAAAAATCTTATCTGGAATTAATTCGTTGCTACCATAATAAACCACGGCAACCAAAAGCAAACACTTTTTTTATCTATTGATTTTGTTTTTGAAAAAGAGTTTACTTTTTCCAAATTTTCTAAGACTTTCAAGCCAAATTGAAAGCACAATTAAACAAACTTAGCAAAACTTTTGAAGCACTAAACACTTATTTTACTTATTTGTCTTCGATGGACCCATTCAAATCTCATAGGCTTTCCAGATCTTCGTTCTTGTTTCTTGCATTTCCAGAAACCACAAATTTCTTCTACGATCATCCAAAGAATCCGGTATAATGAAGGACCAATACATGATCTGTATTTTTTAAGGCCCATGTTTCTGCTGCATAGAACAGAAAGTACCACTGACTTATAAAGGGTTATTTTCCCTTCCCAATTATCCATTTTAGTTTTGTTAATTATTTTCCTAATCTTAGCAGATGCCCTGAGTACCCTTTCTAACATATTTTTGAATGTTTAGTAACACAAACCAGATGAGGTAAATTCTATACCAAGATAACAGAACTTTTTAACGATTACTATGTTAAGCCCATTATATAAAAATTTATAATAATTTATTCAAATGTTTCCTTTATGAAAAATTAATACCTTTGTTTTTTGCACATTTACTGTAAGTATGTTTTCTTAGGAATATTTTTCTATAGTTTTTATTTGCTTTTGTAAATGATAATGTGATTCAGATGCAGAGTGCAGATGTCACCCGCATAGGCTAATAGCAGAAGATCAGTATATCCATTTACATTCGGCCCTGCACATTCTAAATTACGCATATATTGTTCAATATCAGATATAAACAATATAAATAATAATGTACTGAGACATTCTCTTTACATCACGCCCTCTTTCATTTGTACAAAGTCAGTCCTTTGATAATTAACATTTATACATAGTAAAACCTTCAGATATAATTTTTTTAGGATATATATCAATTTACTACTAACACTAAATTTATATAATTTAGGCCAGAGTAGTTCATACGGAACCTTATCAAAGACAGTTTCAAAATCTATGAAAGAGCTAAAGAGTTTGCGCCTAGGTAATCTTAATTGTAAGTTAATAATAGAGCTAAGACTAAAAATATGATTTGCGCAACCCATTCCTTTCTGGAAGCCCGCTTGATGTTCAGGTAATTTTTTATTTTGTTCGCACCAATATTGTAAACGATTGGCAATAATTTGCGTAAATATTCTCACCTTAGTATTTATAAGAGCGATAGCTCTATAGTTCTGTGGATTTTCTGGTTCGCCCTTTTTAAAGATCATAGATAAATTTGCTTTACCCCAATCATCAGGAACCATTTCCTTACCCATTATTTCATTGAATAGATGCAGCATGCACTTTTTTCCATTCTGACTTAGATTTTTAAAAAATTCATAAGATATTTCTTCTATACCTGGGGTTTACTTTAACAATAATTATTTGAAAAGGTACTAAAAATTATTACTACGTATTCCAAGGTTATTGAATTGGTTAAAATAGCAATTTTAATCTTTCAAAGTAGCAATTGGTCGTATATTGTGATTGCATTAATTTATACATTGATATACTAAGTCTATACACTATATATATATATATATATATATATATATATATATATATATATATATATATATATATATATATATATAATATATTATGTTTAGTTTTCTATAATTAATTCAATCTTCAAGTTAAAATTTTAAAATAAAACAAAAAATAAATAAATAATCAAATTCACAACCAGTTTTAACACTGAAATATCACTGCCTTTATTCAAGATAATAATAAGATGTATAATAATCATTCTTCGTAGAGGTCACGGTGCTGACAGTATTGTATTTATTTTTTTAAGTTATTAAAAATAGTTTTTCAGATAAAAATTTTTTGTTGGATTTTAGAAATAAATAATAGGTAATTTATTGTAAACTGTAGACTACACCTCAATACTCATTTTTTTCGTATATTTTGAATATATTGTAGGTATGTGTGCCTGTATTTCTTGTTAAAACTTGTTTGTGCGATTGCACTTCAAATATATTGTGTAAGCCAGGTATATTTTTCTGTTTAGCCGTAAATGGTGTGTGTCAATTGTCTTTTTTTTTTCTAGTAAAATGTGAGAGAGACAACTCATTATTTTTTATTTATATTTTTTAAATATTTTTTAAATAACAACATTTTTTCATTTTCAAGTTTTAAGGTACAGTCAGTCAGTCAAATAATATACAATTTTAATTTTAAAAAAAGTTGAAATTTTTGTAAATTGTGAAGATAAAACGTTTTAGTTACTTTAAATTAATTTTTATTAACAGCTGATGGTTAATGGAGAATATATGGATACAATTTTTAATATATATATATATATATATATATATATATATATATATATATATATATATATATATATATATATAATATATATATATATATATATATTTACCTCATTTATTAACGTTTTAGGTTTTGAAAATATAAGTACTGTCTTGTCAACACCGTAAACTTGCGAAGACTAATAATAATTAATAAAATTTTAAAAAAATTAAATGCTTTATAAACAATTACGAAAATTAGTTTAATAAGTATTTATTTTAATTAATTTTTATAATGAAAAAGAAATTTTATATGCAGTCGACCTGAAATCTTTTACATATTATCTATCAGGCCTTCCTTTGAGTATAAAAATAGCTTATTTTTCTTTTTCCCGATAACGATACATTTTAAACGTAGTGTCATCCTTTGCGGCGCATAGCACATAGCTTCTAGACCGGGAGATAGTAAGAGAAAAAATTCTCCGATTTTCGCACTTATGCCTTGGGGAGTATTGAAAGACATGAAAATTTTAAGAAATTTAAGGATAAATTTGAGTTCCGCTCGCGTGGCTTTTATATCGAAAATTAAGTTTCTTGCGTAAACTTGCATAGTAAGGGGGAATTTGATACGATTTTCGCACTTATGCTAATTGAAAGTTAGAAAGTTATCATAATGAAACGCTTATTAAAAGAATTGGCGTAAGTCGCCTTCATGGTTAAGTGTGGTGACGCGATGGAAAAAATCATTTTTTCCATCGTGTAACCACACTTAGCTATGCCGGCGACTTACTCCAATTCTTTTAATAAGCGTTTCATTATAACTTTTTAACTTTCAATTGGCATAAGTGCGAAAATCGTATCAAATTGCCTTTTTCTATGCAAGTTTACGCAAGAAACTTAATTTTCGATATAAAAGCCACGCGAGCGGAATTCAAATTCAAACTCAGAAAAAAATTTTTGTGCTATTTTTGTTTGTAAAAGGGGGTTGAAATTTAAAGCGGGTGAATTTTTTGGGTTTAGGAATTTAAAAAAATATATTACGCTTCCAGTGCACCCTTATACGTTATAATTAATAGAGAGCTACTGGCTGCAGCCAGATTTAAAAATATAGTTTTGAGTAAAAAGCGTTTAATGATTTTTGTGATTTTTTTTTGTATTAAAACTAATTAATTTTAAAGAAACTTGACGTTTATTTACTTTACAACCCCAGGATCATACCGATGTCCGAAAATTTCCTCATACAAATCTTCCCGCTCAGCAGTCATTTGTTTTTTACAGTCCTTCCTCTATTGGATTTTGGAGTGCAGCGTCTTTTCAAAATCATAATACGTTCGCTGTCTTTTCTTACTGTTATTGCATGTGTGGGGTCCAGTGTTAAACCCCAGCACATTGGAAAATTTTAGTAAGGACTTTGATCCACCTTTATTACATTGTTATTAAAAAAAAATTGAAAATATTCTTACGAAATTACTCTTTGTGGGTCGGTCCATATCAAACGGTCAAAATAAAATAAAAGGCTGAAATAAAAGCCATTTTAAGGGTATTATAAATCTCTCCTTATTTTAAGTTATTTCCATATTTGCCCTATTTTCGTCCCTTCCACAGGAAAACTTTACCTAAAATTGGATATCAAAATTTAGTAAAATTCACTTTCTGAACATTTTTTTTCTTATAGGAGTGTTTTACACAGCTTGGTATTTTGATGGGAATATGTATATGGGTACAACTACGACTATAGTTCTGAAAATCTGGCAGTATATTATTCAGATAGTTTGACGTTTAACGATCAAAAAATTGTCAAAATCACGTGGATAGTTTCTTTTTGGCGCTTTTGGAGTCCCAGGATCCTGGCGGGCCTCATATAACATAACCTATATTCATCTAAAATTGTTTAGCTCTCTAACAGTGAACAAGTTTTCAAAATCGGTAATGACATAACGCGTTCTTGAAAAGCTGGTTATTTTTTGTTTTCAAAAATTAAACACTTACAAATGTAGTTCTCACTCAGGTCAGCCTTACCATGACAACCGCTGTAATAGCTGAATTTCCAAAACAGAAATTCGCTAAAAAACTTAGAATTAATAAATTGTTATCACAAATGTAATTTATTATATCAAGTATGTAATTATTACATTTTTAATTTTTTTTTTCAATATATGAAACAAAATTCATAAACAAATAATTCGCGTGCACATTCGGATGAATCGATTTAAATAAACTTAATTTTATAAAACAATGTAAAATTATTAAATTTAAGTAATAAGGTAAATAAAGGTAATAAATATATCTGTGGTAATAAACAAATATTTAAGGAAATTCTGTTAATGTAAATTATTATTAACAAAATAGGCATTTTGGGTTTTTTGGAAAGAAAAAAGTTAAAGTTTACGTTTTGAGATCCATTGTTAATATTTAAACAATAAAAACAAATTTCAGTCACATTTAGATACCTTAAAAATATCGAGGATGAGGTGAAATTCGACTCCCATGATGAAATTCTGCTGCTCACAGCTTTTTTTTGTATGTGCATACGAAACATATCAATAATCTTTTTCACGTATTTTAAGGTAAATTTGAAAATATGACCATTATATTACCGCTTGAATATTTTTAAGTTCGTAAAGTAGTTTAAATGTATAAAAGTACTTATTAATGTATTTTGAAGTAGAGATGTTGATTTTAAATCGATTAATCGAAGATCGATTAATCGAAGCTTAAAAAATCGATTTTTTTTCGATTTTTTTCATTTGAATCGATTCATGAATCGATTATTAAAAGTAAGAGATCGACAACCGATTTTTTTGAAAAATAATTTTATTTTTATTTTAATTCTACAAACAAACATGTCGTCCCTCCAATGCTACAGTGGGATATCTTCAAAAATTGCCATATTGAGTTATTGACAGTGTCGTATTCCATTTTTCGAGTACTTTAAAATGCTGTACTGAAGAATGTTGTCCGTTTGATATTTAAAAAGTTATGCCAGAAAAACCAGTGTTCAACGAAGTACTACTGTCCATATTTCTAAGTCGAACACTGAGATATTGCCCATATCTCAATGTTCGATTGGAGAAAATGATATTAAGTATTCTTATTTGGTATTACGTTGAGATATTTACACGATGTTGTTGTGTAATACAACAAAGTTTTTTGAACTTGTAGAACATAAATGAAGAATATTTCATTAAAATTGATAAATTAACAAATTTTATTTTAGCACTAAGCAATATTTTTAAGAAACCAGTTTATAACCAAACGGTAATTTAAAAATCATGCGAAAATGGTTTCTCATGGTAAAAAAATATTAAATGTAGCCCTAGTTTAGCCAAATCAGACTACCAAGCGTATACCTCAATTTTTATGAAATTTTAATAACAACAAGTAAATCTAAGAATCAGTCGTAAGATGATAATAGTAATAGTGATTGATAAATAATTTAGTATTGGTAACTAATAATTTATATTTTTAAATTAGAATTATTATTTTTTTTGTTTGTTTAAATTTCTGTATCGAAGTTTTAATATAAGTTAGCAGAACCTTGGGATATTTTCTTATAAATTAATATTTTTTGTAAATTTTTAAAATGTAACACTGGGATATTTACAATAAAATTACAATAAAATTGCTATAATTATTCAAAGGTTCGAATTTATGTTCCTAAAACCAGTAACGACAGTAGAAAATATAATTTTGGTCTTTATAAAAGCGTTAAAATAGTTAAAAATTAATTTAAGTAGAAGTTGTTATAAATTGAAAAAAGTCGAAAACTTTAATCCTGTTTTTCTCGATAGTGCTATTTTGACAATATCTCACTGTTGAATTGGAGGGACGATGTATTAAAAAGAAACACTAAAAATGTTATTGTTAGTTGTTACTTTTTACCCGTTGTGATAAAAATGGGTAAAACTCCCCATGTGGCTATACTCGTATGTATAACTATATGCGCATTATCTTTCCTAATTAGTTCCAGTAGTATCCAATGTGCCAATAGCCAATATGTATACCATATAACATACATGTACCTACCATATGTACTATGTGTACTACTATGAAGACCATGAATGCAAAAAGAAAGGCAGACCACCCATGTTCCAAGTGATGCCTCTTCTACAAAAGGACTTACATATTTAGAAAAGTTTTTTTGTCAGTTTGTTTAAAATTTTTAGATAAACTTGGTTCATTCCGTGATATTCGTTCTATATCACTCCAATTTTTTCCTACTTTCACCAATCCACGTTAGCTCATCGCCTTTACAAGTATAATATAAAACGTTTTTACATAGTATACCTTCCATGTACTATCAATTAAATTCCTTAACAAACTATCAGTTAATTTTTTTTAAACTCTTCAAAATTTCGATTTTTTAGATCGATCTTACAGAATCGATTTCTTTTTTAGTTTTTTTTTTTTTTTAGATCGATTTTTTTAATTTCGATTTAAATCGATCCAAAAATCGATCCTTTTTTTGGAGAATCGACATCTCTATTTTGAAGTAGTGTACCTTAAAATAATTTTCACTCCGCAATATTTTATATATAATTTATTTATAACTAATGATAGTAACAAAACATTGAAGCCTTTAAAATTTTTAACAATTATCTTTGCTTGCAGAAAAATAATTAAGTTGAGAAATATATTTCTAATATTCACTTTATTTTGCATTATAACGCAAGTTAAGTAATTTTCTTTAAATTTAATGTTTTAAAAATTTATTCGCCTTTTATCAATAATATATATTAAATACCATTAAAAATAGGTTTTTGCTTCATTAAAATATGTGGCCTTTTATGTGAATATATTTCTAAATTATTGTGCTTCAGACAATACATATAATAATTTTATATTATATATTTAAAGATGGAAATAGTGAAATAATATTATGTAGCAAAAAATGTAAAATAAATTCAATTAAACTTAATCCAACTTTATTTCCCTACAAAAGAACTTGTGGTCAATAAATTTGATCCTATATTGAAACACGTCCATAATGACAGATGCCAAATAAAAAATTTCTTGACTACAATGTATAATTTTCACAAGATATCAAAAATAAAAAAAATCATGCACAAAAAACGCACAAAATTTTCAGCAGAAAACGAAACACCGACTGAAACCTCAGAGTTGCGTACAGAATTGTTACAACCTTTTCTATATAATTAAATAAACATTATGTATGTACTATTAGAATTATTATTAAATAATTAATTCATCTATTACATATTGTATAATATAAAAACTAATTAGAATATCGACAAGCATATATTAGTTAATATTATTAACAAAAATACTAGTGTTAATTACTTATAAAAATAAAATAATGACTGCATTTATCATTAATTAAGAAGAATGAACAAATATTGTCACGTTTTTCTATTCTAGGACCAAATTTTTGAATATATTTAAATAATTTAATTTGTATTTTTAAAATGTTATAAAAAATAATACAATTAAAATGTTTTTATTGAATATTTTGTATGGAAATTTGTCATTAAATGACTTCCTCAAATTTGTGCTGTTTTTTCCAACTAACTTCAAGAAAAATTTCCTATTTGCGAAATATTTAAACTTACTGTTAGAACTATATGAAAATTTAAACTATATTTAAGTTTTAAACAGCTTAAAAAAAGAGCAAGCTCAATGAACGTTTACATATTTTTACAGCATGCAAAAAATAAAATATAAAATAAAAATAAAAAAGAAGAAAAATACAAAACTGATATTTGTACCTAAGTACATTATAAAATATACAAACCTAATAATGGTGAGAGCTAACTAGATTTAATACTTTATCAACGCTCTTTATTATGGTCTTACGAATTTCACAACACAGTTATTGAAGTTTTCTGTTTCTCTTAAATTCTTATTAAGACGTACTGAGTTCTTGAAGTTCTTTCAAAAATTTTAATTCATGTTTTCAGTAAAATCAATCGTACGTTAATTTCTAATGAGATTTAAAAAAGATCACGGAGCTAATTTATAAATCAAAAATACAAAATGAATAATATCAATAAGGTATAAAGTGAATAACACCTACCTATCAAAAGTTTATATTTTACTTTTAACACGTTGACGGCCATAACTCATAATGACGAAACGCCCACTTGTGCATTATTTTGACAATTAATACACTTTATATGGAGTTGTTAACATGGTAAAACGTTGTTAATTATGTTTCACTTGACACCCTACGGGCTTCGTAACCGACAACGTGTTACCTATTATTATTATATTTACTATCAGATTTATTTCCGTCCGATGTCTTCAGGAATATAAGTTAATATTTCTAAATAAACTGATAAAATTTTTATTAATTGTATTATCAGTTATATTAATATGATTAATAACTAACATGTTACAACTCTTCTAGTTATTTTTTTATATTTCAGATGAGGAAAAGCCAATTTTTGTAATTTCTTCTTGATATAATATATATTTTTAAAAATAAAAAAATAATATAAAATCTAAAACTCAATAAAACCAAAAATAAAAATAAAAAATTATAATTTATATTTATCCATACAAATTATTCAAATTTTATACAGTAGAATAATCGTAAATGTTTCGTTTTGTAAAAAATTTTATTAGTAGAATTCTGACTTGTGATTGCTAGGTACCTGCTAGAGGATCATTTGATTTTTCATCAAATAACAATAATAATAGAAACATTTTTAGAAGTTCATTAATTCTAAAAAACTCATAATATAATCGTTATTTATTTAGCAACTTAAAATACTATACATATAGGTATTCATCTACAAATGATTCACAGAGCCATTTCTAGAAACTTTGGCTATAAAGGTTTTCAGTTTGAAATGTTCAAAATATACTTTTTTTAATTTTCTGCCATTTCCAGTTATACCAAACGTTTTTTAGTTCAAATAGAGCATGTATAGTTAAATTTTGATACTCATTGCTGAGTTGAATCAAAAATTTTGGCAACTTTAACTGCTAGATAAGTATTGCAAATGAATTTAGGTATATGTCTACTTTCTGATCCTAAAAGCTGCAAAAATATTCTTCAAGTGCTTTTTTGAGATATACCAGTGAAGAATGAAAGAACAGCAAATCTAACTGTTGAAATAAAAAATTCAATGATTTTATAAAGGGGCCTTTCATAAAACGCGTGATACTATTAGGGAATGAGAATCAAAAATATCACGAATTGTCACGACAGGGAAAGGCGGAATGAGAGTTGCGTCACATGACATTGACTTGTAAAGATAATTCTTCAAAATATACACCATATACACGGTGCATTAATGTCATTAATGCTACTCAACCGAGAATGTTGTTTTAATTGAATTCTTCTGTAAAATACCCCTGTCGCAGCATCTGCATAACATAGCGAATTTCCAAATACTGATGGATCTCATCTAACACCTGTACCCATTTTAGATAGTTTAGATTTCTAAGAGTAAAAGAATTTTCAAAATCGGCTGGGTAATTAGTTTTGGTATTTTTGGGACCCAAGAACCCGGACGGACTTTTTCCAGCATAGATGTATCCATCTAAAATAATTTAGTTCTCTAGCAGTGAGAAAATTTTCAAAACCGGTTCGATAGCTTACTTCTGGCGCTCTCGGATCCGCAAGATCCCGGTGGACCTCATTAAAAAATTAGCTCGACCGCATATTCTTGGCGGACTTTATGTAATATATATACTACACAATGGGTTTTAAAAATACTTTTACTGTTAGAAAGGTAATATATATATATATATATATATATATATATATATATATATATATATATATATATATATATATATATATATATATATATATATATATATATATATTACCTTTCTAACAGTAAAAGTATTTTTAAAACCCGTTGTGTAGCATTCTACGCAGCATTTACACCCGAGGACAGTTGTGGATCTCAGATAACACAACCTGTACCTATCTAAAATATTTTACCTCTGTAATAGTGAAAAAATTTTCAAAATCGGTCAGTTATTTTATTTTTGACACTGTTGGGTCCCACTGACGCTATCGGACTTTACATAACCTAATCTATGTCTATCTAAAATAGTTTAGCTCTGTAACAGTGAAAAAATTTTCAAAATTGGTCGGTCAGTTTATTTTTGGCGCTTTTAAGATCCCATGACCCTGGCCGACCTCATGCAACATATAAGCTATATCCATCTAAAGTAGTTTACCTCTGTAGCAGTGAAAAAATTTTCAGTATCGGTCACTTATTTCATTTTTGACACATTTGGGTCCCGTAAACCCTGGCGGATCTTTCATAACGTAATCTATATCTATCTAAAATAATTAAGCTCTCTAACAGTCAAAAAATTTTCAAAATCGGTCGGTTATTTTAGTTTTGATGCTTTTGGGTCCCATAGACCTTAGCAGACCTTACATAACGTAACCTATATCTATCTAAAACAGTTTAGTTCTCTAAGAGTGAAAAACATTTCAGGATCGGTCGGTTAGTTTATTGCGCGCTTTTAAGGTCCCAGAACCGTGGCCGACCTCATACAACATATAAGCTATATCCATCTCAATTTATTTACCTCTGTAACAGTGAAAACATTTTCAAAATCTGTCACTTATATCATTTTGAATACTTTTGAGGCGCATGGACCCTAGCGGATCTTACATAACGTAATTTATATCTATCTAAAATAGTTTAGCTCTCAAACAGTGAAAAAATTTTCAAAATCGGTCGGTTAGTTTATTTTTGACACTTTTGGGTAGCAGTAAGAAAAGGGTTCTAGATATCTCATATAACTTATGGCAGCTCGTAAGGTTCTTGCGGACATCCTTTAAATACTTAATTAATTCAAATATTTCAACTTACTAACGGTGAAAAAATTTTAAAAATCGATTGGGTAATTAATTTTTGGCGTTTTTAGGTCCCCAAAACCTTGACGGATCTCACATGAGATACCTTAAATCCATTTAAAATTGTTTAACTTTCTTACATTAATAATTATTAGTAAAAAAATTTTCAAAATCGATCCATTTAAAATTTTTTTCGGCACGTACAAATATATTATGTTATTTTGTTTTATATTTAATAATATTATATGATAACATAAATTTTAATTTCTTTTTTATTTAAAATTCAATAAAAAAAAATGTCTTCATTACATGAGCTTAAAAAATCTGCTTAATTTTAATTTTTCAACTTGAAACAGAGCTGTGGTAATTATAATGCAATAACATGAGACAGAACTTTGTTTATTATAATACAATATTAATACATACATGTGAACAGATATGCTTTGTTTTCGTAAGAAATCGTAAAAAAATGAATTTTTCTATATTTTATAAGGAACTGAGAAAGAAATATAAATTACTTATTAGACTGACAAAGGGAGCAAAGTGAGGCGAAAGTGAAAAATTACAATTTTCTCGAAAAATATTTAACATAGAAAGAAAATTATAAGGACATTTTCTTCATAATTTTTTTTCATCATTTCAACGATGTAAAAATCGAACTGTCTTATGATAGGATCGAATTATAAAAAATGGCCAGAAAACCTATTTCTGGGCATCCGACGTGTCTGGCTGACGAACTTAGCCAAGCAACTTATTCAAGCTATTGGAGCCTTTGACTTACACCTCAAGTTTCGTAGCAATTGGAGGTTTCCTTCGAGAGTTATCGCGCAGACACACTATATATATATATATATATATATATATATATATATATATATATATATATATATACATATATATATATGTACATATATATATATACATATATATATATATATATATATATATATATATATATATATATATATATATATATATATATATATATAGATAGATAGATAGATATAGATATATATAAATTTTAGTGTATATCATTTTCGTATTCTAGGGACCTCAAATCAAATTTCTGCCATAGTCCCGGGCTCAGGCTGCACCTGGCGTAATAGCTGAATTTCGAGTTTTCGAAATTCGCTAAAAAAAATTAAAAAATAAGAGGGGGGGGGGGTAATAAATAATCACATGATATTTATGGGAGTACAATCACGTGTCATGAAATATCACAATAGGGGGGGGGGCATTAAAATGACTTATATTTTGCGTCACGCGTTTTATGAACGACCCCTAAAAAGGTATGTTTTATATAGACAGCCCTCATATGGAATGGTATAAAAATTTCTGCAAAATACTGTTATGTAAAATAGTGCCACCTAAGACCAAAAGAGGATTGAGTTTCAAAAAACACACTTCAACAAAATTTTTAAAAAAGTAAACTCTTTTTTGGTAAAAATTAATAATATTTAATTAGTGTATTTTTTCAACCTCTTGAATCGTACGCTGGCGTTTATATAATAGGTAATTTGGCGCGTAAATAACATTTACCATTATATTTCATGATTACTATCGTTACAAAAAATAAGCAGTCATAAAAGTTTACTTACCTTCCTAGGAACATAAATCGAATTCAATAGTAGAAAGACAGAGTTATAGGTGGGTTTCGCAAATTTCTAATCACGTAAGAATGAAATCGTGTTTTATGAAACCGCTATGCGATGGGCATTTATTTAACTCTGTTTTAACGAAATCGTGTTGTCCAAGATCCCGTTATAGGTAGGTTACTTGCAATTCAAAGCACTGTAATTTAAAGCATAGAGTTTGATGGAGCCGGCATACAATCTATGTGAAGTATATAGCAATGAATGCATTGCACATACCATGATGCATAAGCATATGTGAAAATAGTACATATATATTGTGCAATAAGTGCGGGAAATTGTCGATTGCCCACGAGAGTGAAGTTGAGCGCACGAACGTAGTGAGTGCGCTCATTCGCTTGAGTGGGCAATCGACAATCCCGCACGAGTTGCACATACTATTTTTTAATATGAATTTATATACTTTTTTCTATTATCATTATTTCTGAATTAAATATTGTTTAAATTACTTTGTTGGTGGTTCCTATAGAAATAATTATGAAATATTTATTAAATGAAAAATCAAGAGGTGGCTTTGCGTGTTTTGATTAAATTTTGCGTGTTCTATTGTCAATTTGCGTGTGGAAAGTTACTTTCCACACGCAAAAATGTGTGGGAAGAGTACAGTCGGCAAACAGCTATTTTGTGTACAGAAATGTGTGCGCCAAGTTAGTACTTCTCCCGCATAAGTAATAAAAAAAAAATTGCAGTCTACTAGCAATTTTAAAAAGGTTAACTAAATCTACAATATTATTAATAATAAATGTATTTAAAATATACAGGAAATTTCAGAAATACGTTTTTTATTAAAATTAAAAATTATACATAAAGTACAAAAATATATTTATACGTTAATGTATTAATTTTTAAAAAATTCATGTAGAAATTTCTGTTTTTCTATAAACAAACTGAATTTTTGTTTTTATATTGTAGGTGGCTGTCATTATTATACGATTATCTATATCCTACTTATTTTAATTTCTGGGAAACATAGTCAATATATGGGGATTGTCAACACCACATGTGACCGCACAATAAACAGACGGAACACCAATGCCAGTAACTGTCATAACTATTCCATCAAACTCCGTGCATAAAAGAGTTAATAAACCATATACCTACCAATTATCTCATACACTAATTTCGTTGGAGTCTTAAAGTTTATACGCTTTATTTCTTTTATTTATTTTTCATAAACTGCCAGATTTGAATAGCTCTTTCTATTTACAAGTAAATAAATAACGATAAAAAATTTGTAGAGCAAACCAAACTATCAAAATTTCAAGATATTCGGGTTATGTGTGTGGTCGTTTGGATTGCAAAGAATCAAATGTATTATATATGATAAAAATTATTTACAAAGCCATATATATCTATATATATATATATACATATATATTCTAGAAATCGTTAATACTTGAAATTAAATTTTAGAAAGTATTACAATGTATGAAAAAATAAGAAAATTTATTTTCATGTACGTGTTTGTTTTATGGAAATTTTTTAATGATCATGTGAGAAAATAGAGTACCTACGCTATTTGAAAGTATTACCTTTTGAAAGTATTTCAGATTGTAGATACTTTTCATGTAACTTAAATAAATTCTGATTCATTTTATTTATATTTATTTACATAGATTAAAAAATATAGGTAATTATGAATTTTAAGGGCAATATTCTTAAATTTTTGTTTTTTTTGCTTTTAATGAATTATAAAGAAATAAATAGAAGTTGTAAATTCTACAAAAATATTGCTCTTTAAGATCCAGAATTACGACTTTTAATATTGTTACACAGAGAAGCTCTCTGCTATGAAGAACAATTTTAAATGACTCAGCTTCTTAATGTTACAACAACTTTTGTAATTAAACAAACTATTCTCTTAAAATTCAGATTCATACTTGAAATTTTCTTAAATATTGGTAAATAAATCCTGTTCAAGTGTCTCATATCACTTCTTTGAAAATCTACATGCAATATTTGTAAAATAAGCATTATTGTACGTAGCAAAACTTATATTGCTGCAAACGAACTCTGTACTGCCATTTACAACTATATTTATTCAAAATAAACAAAATGTATTTTATGTAAAAATGGAAATTGTAATTTTTATTTTTTTAAATGTATTTTTATTATTTATTAGAATTGCCAACAGAAGCAAGAAATTATATTAAATACGCTTGCGTTCTCAGAATTATCCAAATACTTTCCTGGAAATAATTAATACTTAATAGTTTTTAAATAAAATATCCAACTTATTTCTACTTCATAATTATTGCACACTCTGCTGGTGTTTACTCTATTATTCAATAATGCGCCCACTTAGTATTTTAATGATGAAAACTATTGTAGGTATAGTGGGTTATTTATCAAAAAATTAACTTTTAATACAGCTTTTTGAAAAGAAATCTTATACCATCTAATGATACTATTTTTTACAATATTTACTACGATCTGAACTTGTTCTTGGGAAACAAAATGCGTTTCTATTCGATAATAGCTAGGTACAAGGCCGGCGCGAGGTTATTTGGCACCCTAGGCGAAATATCTTTTGATGGCCCTAAATTTGATAAACACTTATTTAAACACAATAAATAACACAATTAAATTCAATCAATATTAACAGAATTAAATCAGTAATTAATGCTTATAAATTACTTATTAACAAATAAAAATAAAGAATAACAAAGCAGAAAACAAAATAGCTGAATTTCGAGTTTTCGAAATTCGCTAAAAATGAAGATTGTATTTTACTTTACCCAGTCTTAAGTAAAACGATGGTTTGTGGTAATTCTTGTTCAATTGATATTGTCGCTAAACCTACCAGTCTTTCCTGCATCATGGACGACCGAAGATAGGTCTTAATTAACTATAATTTAGAAAAACCTTCTCCCGAGTTTCTTTTTACACAACAAAAAGTTTTACCTACAAAAGCAATCTTTACAAAATTTTGGCCAGACTTTACGGATATAATCGAATAATTATTTTCGACTTTCAATTCAAGATGTCTACCGACTTACAGCATACTCAGTTAAATGCGGGACCGGAGCATCGTATAGACAAATGAGACAAATGGCTAGGGCCCGGTCAAAGTGTCTATTTTGAATATTTGAACCAATATTTGAAATTTATTTTAGTTTTTCAAATTCTTGTTTGTTTTATTTTATTTATTGTTTTCTTTTTTTGGTGGTGCTCTATATCCTGTGGGGATGGGAGGAGCTCGGTAAGAAGAAAACGTTTAAAGCCCCAAAGTTGGTTAAACCGCTCTGTTGACACTTTTTTTAAGCATTAAGAGAATGTTTGAAAGCAATTATTTAACTCTGAATTTATTGTAGCCCGTTGTGGCTTTCACCGTTATCTGGAATAATATTAGGTCGTGTAATATGAAACCATGTAATGCAAATAAAAATGGACACATTTTTAATCATTAGGAGAAAGTAGAATGTTTAAAAGCTATGCATTTTCGCTATTATTTGGAATAATATTAGGTCGTGTAATATGTAATGTCGTTTCCCAACCACTTGGCCGACCATGTAATTAAGATAAATATCGACACGTTTTCGAGCATTAGAAAAATGTTTAAAGGCAATTCTTTAGCTCTGAATAAATGTCTTACAGCCTGAAATCATTTCCGTCATTAATTAGATAACATCGGACCGTGGAATATGAAATGTCGTTTTCCAACTACTTGGCCAGATCATCACATAGAAAAATGAGACAAATGGCTAGGGTCCGGTTTTGTGAACGACCTGGTCAAACTGTCTACTTTGAGTTAATTGTATACATAGAGATAATTGTATATGATAATAATTTTGGTTTATTTATTGTTTTATGTTATTGTGTGCTCTATATCTTGTGAGGGTGGGATGGGGCTCGGTAAGAAGAAAATATCTAGGGCCTCAAAGTGGGTTAATCTGTCCCTGAATACATACAAGAACTAGATTTTAAACTCACGGTAGGCTCCTAAACGGTAGCCTACAAGTACCTATCAGTTGCAGAATACAAAACGACGAAACTACTTTAATTGATTTTCTAAATATTTTCTATTTTAATTGTGCGTCCTTTTCGACATAAAAATACATAAATACTAAAATCGTTTGGAAATTGAATTTTGTTAACAAAAAAATGTACAGTGCTTGCAAAATTTATAATACACTTTAATTTAACAATTTTTACGTCTCTAGATTTTTGGCACACCCCTTTCGATTTTTGACACCCTAGGCAGTCGCCTAGTTCGCCTATACGATTACGCCGGCCCTGGCTACGTAGCCATTATGGACCGATCTACGCTAAAAGTCACAATTCTTGATCTTAAAAATTCTAATTTATGTCGATTCATTATGGCGATTCAGAACTCTATTAATTTTCATCATGTTTGTTCGAATCATTTAATTTATATCCATAAAGATTTTATACCTAGAGTTGAAAAGTTAACTAAAATGATAAGAGATCTTTGAAAAGAGAAAAAATTATGATATTTAGATATCCTTATTAAATAATTCCTATCCAGTATGACGTACTTTTTTGATACTTACCGATATCATTACAAGTTTTCTTCTTTTCTATTAACTTTTATTTTTACTAGCAAAGATTACTATATGTTTTCCACTCAAAGTATAAAATCTCTTTGTTTATATCTAAAAATAAACCGGAAACTGTGTATGAATTAGTATCTTATCCAGCCATTACCGCCATTTTAGCGTAACTGACAAATATCGAATTTTACAGGAGAAGGATTTTTTTAAATATTTGTATGGCGCTTGCGATATTTCTGCTGTTTTAATTTTATTACGCCTGAGCGTATTATTCCTATTATTTTATTAGCCTTACGATAAAGATGATTATTGTTGGTTACGCTAAAATGTGAAAATGTGTTTTGTATAAACGATAAACTAAGCAGTTGCTATAACTCGTTAATTAACGAATTTTGGAGAAAAACATTAACACTGCTTGGTTTGTTACAGTTTAAAATGTTGCTTACAATAAAAATCTCAATTTCGATAAAAGTGTCGCTTACGATAAATCGGCGGTAATGGCTCGTTATTTAAAAGATAACGATTCAGAACAGTTCTATTACAAGCTGTTGTTATCACACATACTTGCAGTGCTTTCTGTTCTTTAAGTAGTTCATTGTGCAACTACCATTGAATTTTAAGTGTTTTTGGTTTTCACATAATATGTATATGCATATTATTATATCCTAGTACGTAAAATAAATATAATACTATAACTAGTTTGGTTGAATGGCGCATTACGTTAAAACACTTGGCTGGGCGTGCACTGTTGATTTTACGAACTATTTTATATTACTTGTTGGCGAATCTAATTCACAACAACTAAATAATCGAATTAAATACTGTTACACCTGTATGCAAATAATTTTAATATTTCATTAAATTATATACCATCCATTCCTTTACTCATATTAAACATTATGTTTCTTGTCTGAACTGGCTCAACACCAGATTTAATTTTTTTTTGTATAATTCAGTGGCGTACGAATTTAAGTGTGAAAAGGGAAAATAGGCTAAAACTACTGAAAGTTCAATGTATAAATTTATAATCTACGTCACTGATGAAATTGTTAATATCTTGCCTTTCATTAAGCGATTCAAGTAAATCGTTAAGGAAAGTAGATAATGAAATGGAAAAAAGTTTTTAAAATATATAAGTGATTTTAATTGTTATATTGTGATATTTAAAAATATAATATGTAATAACAAAAAATGCAATGTATTTATTGTAATAGAAACTCTCTTAAATTTTTACTAAAATCAAAAAATCTAATTTCACTAAAACAATTTTTCTTTTTTTAAATGTATGGCGAGCTTAAAATAGCATTACAATTGAAAAAAAAGTGTACCTATATAAAGTTTATATCATGCAGTTCTTTTTCTTTAAAACTTATAAGTAAAAATATCTGTTTTGTAGGTTCGGTTAATCGTTTTCCTTTTACATTTGTAGGAAAAAATAAACATCAATTAAAGCCGAAGAAAATTGAAGTTATGGTAACTTAGTGTTGGTTTTATATGTAATATGAGAGTATAATAACAAATTTTTTGCAATTCTGAATCAAAAAGTTAACTTTATAGTTGCCTTAATAGTGGGAAATAGCTTACTTTTTTCATGGGTAGTAAAAAGTATCTACTTTTTATTACGCTTGAAAAAAAGTAAGTAAACAAATTCATTTCTATAGTAACGATACAATAGAGGCTATAGTCATCCATGAATAATTCAAAGCAAATATGTTAAAATAATTTTATTAATGTAGCTGTAATACTTTTAAAAATTTGAAATTATTTTTCTATTTTTCGTAACTTTTTTCATTTTAATTCAGAATTGCAAAAAATATCGTATTCAACTTGTAGAAAATTTTCACTCGTCGCATTTGTCCAACTCAAACTGCGATCTCGTTTGACAAACTTAGATTCATGAAAAAAATAACTTTATTTTGCAACTTAATGCATAAATATTTTAATGTAGCTGTCAAACTTTTAATAGTTTGAGATTATTTTTCCATTTTTCTTTAATTTTTTCATTTTAATTCAAAATTACAAAAAATATTGTATGCAACACATGCACACACCTGCACGCATACACGTTTTTTTCCACTGGTCGTAATTGTCCAACTATTTGTGTATTCGAAAACTATTAGCCTCAGAGGATTGAAATTTGGCAAGAATGTATCTGGGGCTAAGAAGTATTATTTCCTATAAGAACAATCAATTTTGCGTCAAGGGCCGTTTTCCCTATCTTACCCGGCTATGCCCTTTACGATTTTTCGTGTATATATACCGTGTTTTCCAAGTGTTAGGGAATAAAATTTCAAAAAGACATATGCGGTGTTTAATAATACTAAAGAAAAATTATTAAAACAATTTTTAATGAAAATTCACAACAAAAAAACAGAAAATTATTATACTAATTCTTTCTAATTATTATTATTTATATAGCTTTTAAATTATAAAAACTAAACAGTAAAGTAATTTTTAGCTATTAGTCACCTGACCAGAAACAGCCGAAAACATCACATTCTCTTTTTCTTATACTTCAACCATATACCCTATTCCAGGGGTGGCCAACCCGCGGGCCGCGGGCCACATGCGGCTTGCTTTGAACTTTTTCTGGCCCGCGAGATGCATCACACTTACACAAAATATATGTATTTTATAATGACCAAGGTAGTGAAAACCAATGTACACTTATCTAATAATTAATTATGAGAATACATAATTTTATATGTGGCCCGCGGAGTTATGATGCTCTTCCAAAGTGGCCCGCAAGATCATTTAGGTTGCCCACCTTTTCCTATTCTAATTAAACATAACCATGAAAATTACAAACTCCAATGGCAATTTCTAAGAATATAACATAACTCATTGTTTATAAACGTTTTCGCACATAAGTATTTTGGGAACAAATACTCAATTATTTTTTTCAAAAAATCTTCGGTATTATTTTTAGTAATGAAAAATATATAGGTACATGCATAATATATATATATATATATATATATATATATATATATATATATATATATATATATATATATATATATACATATATATATATATATATATATATATATATATATATATATATATATATATATATATAAAATAAATGGTCAGAATAATGTGATATGTGTGTATTATAACTAATGTGAACTATATATATATATATATATATATATATATATATATATATATATATATATATATATATATATATATATATATATATATATATATATATAGTTCACATTAGTTCCGACCATTTATTTTAATAATTGATTGATAATTCTTCTCTAATTGATGTTTATAACAATAAAATTATCGAATAAAGTTTTTAAAAAATATTCATATTTTCCTTAATTTTATATTATATTTTTAATTTTTATTTTTATTTATATATAAATTGAGCCGAAAGAACGTCAGGTGCATCTGACAATAAACTACGGATGATTTAAAAAACAAAAAATTGTAATATTAATTAATTAATTAATTATATTTATAATAAAATAAATTTTAGTGATAATAATTCAGAAATTTATTACCAATTAGAAAATAAATATCAAATAATATATTATTAATTACAATTAATGTTTTATTTATTCCTAAATTTTAATTTTTTTTTTTAAATTTAAGCACAACGAAAACTTTTCAGCCATCGATTTATGATTCTGTGATCACAACAGAGCTTATTAGTATGCCTAGAAAATTATTCCAGATCGACATGGCAGCGACCACTTTCCACTGGCTGTCTCCATTTCACAACACTCAAGTAATTGTTCTTCCAACTTTTACCCGACGTGGAACATAAATAAAGCAGACTGAATTAAATTTTCAGTTAGCTGTATTTAGAGGTCTGAAGAAATAGAAGTCAATTTAGATGTAGATTCAATGTGCGAATATGTCACAAACAAAATATCATACGCTACTTCATAATCCATTCCCAAGATAACTAAAATTAATCGATTAAAAAACCGATCTATAAAAAATTATATTTATCCGCTCTATATTAATAACAAAAAATGTGCTATTTGGTGGTCTGAAGAATGTGCAGCAGCTGTCTTATAAAAAAATTACCTTTTATTTCAGTACAAGCGACATAAAAACACAAAAAATTTGATTGCATCTAAACAAAGATCCGTCCTGGTATCCGAGAAAGTAAGAAAAAATCTTGGACTGATTTTATCAGTTCTACCAATGTAAATACTCCAGTCAATAGATTATGGAGGCAAATTCAGAAAATAAAAGGCAAATCAGCCATGAGCAATGTAATCGCAGAATGTGATCAAAACAATATCATTACTAACAAATATCAATATTCTCCGAACAGTTCCATTATATGTGCAAAGCGGGAAAAGTAAATCCAATCCTCAAGCAATTATTAATCTAAATGCAGATAATATTGAGGATTTTAATGTCCCATTTTCAATAGAAGAATTTATGCATGCTATAAATCAATCCAGAAACTCAGCGGTTGGTCCTGATGGCATTAAATTTGAAATGATTCGTAGCTTATGTAAAAATTCCAAGGATAACTTACAAAATTCATGAATTTCAGTCATAAATTTTATAATATAAATTATTACTTCAATAAACTAGCACTTGAATAAATTATAAATTAATATTTAGTGAAGTGACCAATTATTTTCTTAAGGATGATCTTGAAAAATTTTACAAATTTTTTTTAAAATCTTTTGTTTTTGATTTAGATTCTACATTGTATCTAAAGCTGGTAAAAAACTTTAAAAAATTCTACGAAGATTTATTTGGCCGGAAGATTTGCAAAAAGATCAAAAATACGTTTTGTTTTTTTCCATTCCACCGCATAAAGTATTGGAGATTAACCTTAGAATGACAAACTGGGGTAGATATCTACCCCAGGTAAACTTTAAACTACGTTTTTAAATTAGTCAGTGACATTATCGACTGGACACCTATATCATAATTTAGTTCAAGGTTCTAAAAGTAGGGTGAGATAGGGAAACTCTTCAGTTTCTTGTGTAGTTGTCTACTACTCAAAGCTACTGTGGGGTTTATATCTACCCCGGTTTGTAGTTTACGTCAATGTTTTGTGTAGGTGTTTTTTTCATTTTTCTTGCTAAAATAATTTTTATCCACTTATAATAACCTAAATTTGCAACAAAACATTAGATATATAATTTTCGATTTATGCCTGTTTCGCCTGTTCTCGTTTCGCCTGACCAATTAAAATTTCCCGATTCGCCTGACGATTCAAATTGTGGTATCGTTTCGCCTGACCATACATTGGACGATGAGTGCCTTTTTTTATTATAATGTTTAAATAACACCATAAGAGATTTTTAAAAAAATTCAAAGAAAATGTAGCAACTTTACTTCCTACTGCCACTACATTTTCTTGAAGAACATCGCCACCTTGTCGTTAGATCTTTGTTTTGCCTATCTTTATTTAACTTATAACCATTATATAACATAACAGGAGCATCGCGCTTTGATTCGACAAACTCAACATCAGACATTTTTATTTAAAAATTATATTTTTGATGCTTACTACAGAAAAGTTTAGCTAAGACTAGACTAAATTTCATAGATAATTATTATAATCCTGTTATTAAAACCTTATATTGTGACTAATGATTACCTGTTAACCGGTCGGGGTAGTTACTTAATTACGGTAAGGTGGTAAATATACACATTTACTACCTATACCTAGTAGATCAGGCGAATCACTACTATTTATTTCCGTATAACATGTGGTCAGGCAAAACGCAACCAAAACGTAACTAATTTTAATATCAGGCGAAACGAGAACAGGCGAAACAGGAATACACCTAATTTTCGGTGATGATTTTCATATTTTAAGTACTCACACACTGGGAATAGCAATAAAATTGATACGCGTTGCTTTTTTTGGCAGATGATGACGACCTGCGAGAATCATAGAATACTATATTGCAGCGATTGTAGCGCCTTTGAATAAGTTAAATTTTTTTTTACATTTTGCATGACAGAAACTGAAATATATTCTTAAAAACCAATATTTCATGCATTTTTATTTTATTTGTCCACATATCAAATCCCCAATTTTGTTTAGTTTTCAAAATCCCAAATAAATAGACCTTTTTGGCAAAACATCATGATGTCATTTTTTTTCTTGAAGTCTTTTGTGTCCTCTTTAAACTTCCGTCTCAAATTTCAAAATCGATTCATTAGCAAAATAGTAATTAACTTTTGTTTATTAAATGACAGATTGACCGTTTTGAACACTTTTAGCTATTTAAATCGATTTTCCACAAACCAAACTTCGATTAAATTGAATTTACTCTTCACTATTCTCTTCAGCATGAAAAAACGAAAAAATTCTTGTAGTTATAAGTGAAATTACTGCTGTCAAAACGATTTTACGACCAAAAATCCTGTGGGGTAAATATATACCCCGATTTGTAGTTTAAGAGTAGAAAAAATAGGTGGGTCGTTCTAGGGTTAAGAAATGAAATTTTCAGACATGAAAATTGAAAGCGTGGTCTACGTCCTGACGAAGCCCCTTTATTTAATTTTTTGTTTCATGTCACTGCCACAAGCTGCTAAAAATTCCCATTTTTGCCTAGCTTCTTTTTCGCAATTTGCAAGCATACGATGTAAAATTAAAAAAAAATCAACGTCAGGACGTCGAGTATTATTTGTTCTAGCGAATGAGTCTATTCTTAAAGGAAACCTTGCGAAGTCGAAAAATCTGAAACTTTGTTAGTACGTAGAAGCTGATTACCTAATAACATAAAAATTATCAGTTGCTACTAAAAAACGTTTTTAAGGTGTAATAAAAAAAAATAATAAAAAAATTTTAAATTATATGTATTGAGTCTATTTATTTTTGATATTTAGTTTATTTAGGGTATTTATGTTTTATTGATTCTGTAATGGTTGATCGTATTTGGGGTCGTATTTGTTTCCGAAATTCGGGTTTAATTCGGGATTGGATCAGCAGAGTACCTCCGATGTGTTGCGGAGATAAGAGAGTGTGTGGCAGTGGAACGTTTTGCTCGCGGATCGTTTTCCCAAACACCGCAAAGATCCCCAAATAATCTGAAAATTTTCCTTTTTGACAAAGTTCGAGGATATTCAATCAGAAACACTGAAATTTCCAAGATACATATTTATTATAATTAAAATGGTGGCTCAATAACAAATTTTCGCTGCAATGTTTGAAAATTCTCTAAAAATTTTAACAATGAAACTTTTACAAATTTGAGAAGTTGAATAAATATTTCCTTTACAATTTTAATGATTAATGTATCAATTATATCCGACAAAAACAGACATTTGGAAATATCTGTAAAAAAATGGCCCCAAGAATATTATGTATTTGTATTTAAAAAAAAATAAAATAGAGCTTCGAAAAAATAATTGAAATCCATTGCTATGCCAAGAACAGACATAATTATAATAACTCAGCTTACGTACAGATGGTACTTAAAAAAATAATCTAAAAAAAATTAATACTAATTTCCGGAATAAAAACTTTTGTTGTACTTGGCTCAAGATTTTTTTTTGTCTTGCTCTGTTTATTAATATCAAATAGAATCTTGAGCCAAGTACAACAAAAGTTTTTATTCTGGAAATTAGTATTAATTTTGATTTTAGATTCTTTTTTTAAGTACCATCTGTACGTAAGCTGAGTTATTATAATTATGTCTGTTCTTGGCATAGCAATGGATTTCAATTATTTTTTCGAAGCTTTATTTTTTTTTTAAATACAAATACATAATATTCTTGGGGCCATTTTTTTACAGTTATTCCGAAACATCTGTGTTTGTCGGATTTTACATATTTTTGAACTATGGACAGGGTTCCGTGCGCCCACACCAGTCTAACTGGTCCTTAATACTTATATTCCAGTAGTTTATGACTACTCACAATGAGTTCGTATCTGTTGGATATAGTACAGCTAAACTTTTTTTTATGCTGTCTTTTTTGCTCGACTTTTTTATGCAATTTTTCATACGGTTTTTTAAAAAAAATGACTATTAAAATGCATAGTGTGAATCAAAATCAAGAGACAGTAAGAAACTTAGACATTAACTATCATTGAGTTTTTTTACAGATGTATTTTCCACAATTTTCCTAATATTATAAAAATTAAATAAAATGTTTTCATGTGTAAATTAATGCTTCATCTTGTTTAGAAAGTTTTTTGTCGTTTATAATGTTTTTTGTCGTTACATCTAAGTTTTGTTTTTCACTGGCAAGACCATGTTCAGACCGCCTGTTAAATATTTAGTGTTAGAGGGTAATATCACCTTGTGTTCACTAACTGTGATTTTCTGAGACGTACCACGAATGATAGGAAAGAGATAGAGATATGAGGTTTTGTGCACATGTCTTTAACTACAAAAGATATGTTTTATTTTAATTTAAAATGGCGGCACAGCAACCCACGCAAGGGAAAAAAATCTCGGACGGTCGACATGGGGGTACCGCTACAGGTCACAATTTTTTATTTGGAACAAAAAATCAAAAAGTTTATTACAATATAGTGCAAAATCTAGCGAACGTCGTAGGATTTTTTCTAAAAATTGTTTTTCTAAAAAAGCGTGTTAATTTGATTTTTTTTGTTTTTTTGAAAAAATTGACCAAAAATCTCTTATAAAATCTATAAAAATCAATTTATCAAAAGTTTTTCATAATTATGTTTTTTAAGATGTTAGAAATACTTATTCACTTAAAATTTTATTTTAGAAAAATGAAAAATCAAAATGTTATGGGCATTTTACTGCGCGCACTTTACTATAATTCACTGACACCGTTTTTAAGATTTTTCTGTCTATAACAGACGCCACCCACATCATTATTTGTATGAATTTTATTTATACATTACATATTAATTACGTTACATGATACATTTTATGATGTGGGTGGCTGGGGGCTAGGATTTGGAAGGTATACGTCTGCAGCCGTTTTCTTAAGGAACTATGTCGATATTCATCTGGAGTTGTGAAGGAAAACTGCAGAAAACCTTCACGAGCATAGCTGGCCGCTGGATTTGAACCCTCGACCTACCAGTCGGCAAGCGCTAGGCACACAAGCACGCTCGGCCACTCCGCTGGTCCAAAAACATTATGACAAAATGCTTTAACTCAGGTAACAGAGCGTAAGATTATACAAATTCTATAAATTTATTTTAAAAATGCATTTTTGTTAGATAACACCTGAAAATTAGGCTAATTCTATTAGATACATAAATGAGTTCATTGAAAATTTCTGAAAACAAGAAATTGGAGATTTGGATTTTGATAACAACGAACGAATTGTAATTAATTTGGAATCGAGTTCTTCTGAATCAGAAAACAGCGACAATAGTAATTAAAATTTTAAAAAAAAAATTCAAAAAGGATGTCTTTTCATGTAACAAAAGGGAAGTAACAATCCAAATTTGTTATGTTGAGTGACTTTGCCTTCTGTTTACTCTTATTTATGGATACATGCACCTGATGGAATATGTGTTTTTAAATTGGAATCAAATAGTAGAAATCACAATTTATGGAAAAACTGTCCACGTAATATTTATGTTTGTATTATTAATGTTAAAATGTAACATAAAATGTCATTTCTGTACATTGGAAAATATTGTAATTATATAAAATTTCATAAAATAATTTGTATTTTTATAAATAATTAAACTGACAAAAAGTCCTGTAATTTTTCATAATTTTCACTTATTATTACACGAGAAGTTTATATTTTTTCGAATAAATTTGGGTTTGTCTAACGAAAACACAGGCCTGCAGAATTAAGGTCATAAAAAACTTTTTTAATGTTAATAGGTGATCTTTATATTTTTTGGGGTGCTAAATCCAAATTTGAATTTCATTATTTTGTATCACCCACAGTTTTGTCACATTTTGGCTATGTCAGATTTAATGAAATATGCTAATATTCTATAGGAGTGGAAAAAAAATAACTTGTACAAGACAAACAGATCTTTATTTTAATACATAAAATATATTTTTATTCCTAATACTAAGTTTTATGAAGGTTTTAAGAGTCCATGGGCTTATATTTTCTTTCTCTCTTTTCTTTGAAGCTTCGGATGTGGCTTTTTCTTCTGTGTGCCGCTTGCTGACTTTCTCGGTGAAAGGACCAACAGTAATCTCCCATCATCCTGGTGTTCCAACGTCCCTGATAGCGTTATCCATTATCTTGATATCCTGGTGGAAACGTTCTTCTTGTTCCTCACTGACAGCTCCTAAATTGTCCAAAAAGTAGTCTAGCTGGCTGTTTAAAAAATGAACCTTTAAGCTCGTTAAACATCCCAAATTCATGAAGCGATTAAGCATATTAGATACAATTATATTATAGTCTGGGTCTTTTTTGTTACCTAAAAACTTCTTAACAACTTCCTTGAAAGCAATCCAAGCCTCTTCCTCTTTCACTGTTATATGTAATTCAAACTCAGAGTCAAACATAATTTTTCTTATATCAGGGCCAATGAAGACGCCCTCTTGTAACTTTGCTTCTGATAAATGCGAGAACTTTGAGCAAAGATATTGGAATTATAAGATATTATATTGATTATAAGATATTGAATCGCTGGCTTCCGCACATTTAGTATTATATTGATTGCATTAATTTTCTGAACTATTTTTTTTAATATAAAGGTTTATGATGTAAAATGTAGGGAAATGGTGGGTGATACAGCAATTTTATTGTTATTTTCAGATTCAGCATACTAAAATCCATAAAAATATGGTTAAAGTATTAAAAAAGTTTTTTAGTCGTTGGCCTGTGAAATTTGTTGCCTAGCAATTTAACGAAAACAACTGTCAACTAACAAAAATGCGACAGCGAAGCTGAAGCATTTTGGGTTGACAGGATAGTAATATGTAATATAGTAATCAATGCATTAACCAATGGTATCCGTAGTAACGTTTTCAAATAATTATTGTCAAAATATAATATTGACAATTTAACTCATGTGTATTAAGTCCCATAAGAATATTGTAGTTTTTCTGTAGCCAAATACGATAAAATTGAAGCAAAAGTTTGTACTGGTAAATTTAACTAATTTCAGAACTATGGTAACAATGTATTAAATAATAATTATGAATTATATAATTTAATTTATTCGTTAAATTGTCTTACCGTATTACACGTGAGTTTTATTTTTTTTCTGAATAAATTTCTGTATTCTACAACTCAAAATTCATGCCTAAAAGTAATTTAACTCGAAGAACTGTCAATCCAAAAAGCTTCAGCTTCGCTCTCGCGTTTTTGTTAGTTGACAATTCTTCTCGTTAAATTGCTAGGCAACAAATTTTTGTTATATATACTTAAGTACAAATTGATTCGAAAAAATACAAGTCTCTCGTATAATAATAAGTGATAAAAAAATTTTACTTTTTTGAGAAGAAACTGCAAAATTTTAAAAGAACAGAAGTGATTTTCGCTTTATTTTCAAAATACATACGTATACAAATTAAGTTCTGCAATAATTATAGTCGCATTTGCTCAAAAATTGACATTATATTATATTCCTTAAATCTCACCCGTCTCACCCTGTTACCTGCTTCAAGAAAAATGCCCACAAACTGCCTTTACGCTTTGTCTAGTAGTATAATATAATAGTGGTCATTGGTCTGTGATGTCTTGATTTGTATTGTCTTTTTTTTTTTTGTTTTTTTATTTTTTTTTTTTTGGACACACGCACGAGGCCCGTAGCTGCTGCCGCCTGCTACATGGCTAATTCGCCTCTGTTTAGTTGTTCCAAAAACTTTATTTTCTGTCAAAAACACAAAATTGTACTAATTCACTTCATTCGCTTTGTTTTGAATTCTAAAGTATACCAATTATTTCAGACATCAAAATCTTGTCAAATAATTTTTTTTTTTATAAAATTTCCTTAGATCAATCAGTTTTTTCTAATTTACTTCATTTTATTTAAAATTAAATAAGAAATTTCTCAAAATAATAATTAAAATATGTTAAAATATAAATATTTATAAAACATTTTGTTCGCTTTTGTAGTATTGTTATGTATGAAAAATGTTTTTTGCAAATAAACTCTAAAGCTCTCCGTAAAAAGTCCATTCGTCAAATTGACGCCGATGTATGATTAGCGTTTCTCGTAGACCAACATATGATTCTAGGGTTAAAGGATTTTTCTAATGCTATACTGCACAATAGGGTACATGAAATCTTTTTGAAGCTAGTTACAAAAAATTAAAATTTTATCCATTTTTCAACATTTCTCTTAATAACTTGGATTTTAATTTTTGGGAGACGTTATCTAATATCAAAATATACTTTGACATAAAGTGTCACTTACTGGGAACCATTTTTTGTATTTTAAATTATTTTTTGAATTTTCAAGTAATTATATAATACATCAAATAATTATAAGGGTTTCCAAATTTTTCTTCGGGGCCCTAAAAAGTATGAATGAATTTGTATTTGTACATTGTACCTATATTATTTATATTATTTTTATGAGGATTCTAAAACTTCTTTGGCTCTTTCTATTGCATACACATTACACATACACATACATATACATAACAGATAACAGGTATAAAGATACATATTTTATATTTTAGTATGTATGTATGTATTAGCAATTTTATTTCTGTGTGATGAGTTGAGTTATAGACCCAACTTAAGTTTTGAAGGATAAACAGGGTGTCAATTTAAAAACAAGCCTATCAGAAAAAAGATAATTAAACTTTCTCAACACCGTTTCTATACCATGGAGGGGGAACCATTATGACCCACATGGGAATCCTCTACAAACCAACCCTTAAGGGTCTAGCCACCCCAACCCTATTTTTCTTAAATTGTAAAACCCCACTTGTGGTACATCATTGGAAAGCTCTTTAAAAATGCTATTCACTAATAACAAACAATATGTTAATTTATCGATGATTATTTGAAGAATACGGAAAATATGTTTCAGTAGGCTAGAACAAAATGGGGCTGCAGAATAATCATTTTGGGATCTGAACGAGATTAGTTTCCGTCATTTTTAAGTATAATGTACTATTGGTCAGTATAATGTTCGTTTGTGCACTTTGATTTTTTAATTTGTAAAAATAAACTGACAGAAAATAATACAAATTTCGACATTTATAACATTAAGTTTAAATAAATTGATTCAAATGTTATTTTTTATATGTTCCAAAAATAATCGAGAAATTAATAATAAATATTTTGTATATTTCGATTTAAAGACTGTAATTTCTTTCGATTTTATTTCAAATAGGGATTTTACTTGATACTTGTAACTTGGAATAAGAGAAAATACATCTCAACTTACTGAAATTTGTTTTTCGTATTCTTCAAATAATAGCCGATAAATTAACATTGTATTTGGTATTAATGAATAGCATTTTTAAAGAGCTTTTCAATGTTGTACCACAAGTGGAGTCTTATAATTTAAAAAAATAGGTTCGGGGTCACTGGACCCTAGGGAATTGATTGAAAACGATTTTAATGTTGGCCATATTGGTTCCTCCTCCATGTTCTAGAAACGGTTTTGAGAAATTTTAATTATCTTTTACAGTTCCAAAGATATGAGACCGGCTTGTTTTTAAATTGACACCCTGTAAATACTTTTTTATAAATTATATTGTCAGTGCTTTCAAATATCACTCAGCTGTGTTTTTTAAACACACTACTAACCTAATTATAAAGCTGTTCCGTCCGTACATATCAACAATTACAATCACGTACAAAAAGAAAATCCTAATTAATAAATTGTTCAGAATCAATTTTTTTCTACAAAAGCTTTTGAAATCAACATCTTTAATATGCAGTATGCTAACATTTCTCTACTATTGTAGCAATACTAATTTGAAATGAAAGTTTTCACATGAAAAAAAATATTTACCTTATTTTTGGAAAAATGAATTTTTATACGTGTTAACAAGTACATAGATACTATCTACTTAACGAAAAATATAATGTTTTGTATAATCTTGAATCTGAAATGGTTAATTATTGTTAATTAACTATGATAATTATTTTCGTCAATTTGTGTTAAATGTGTGTTTAATGTATTAAATGTCTGAAAGAACTGCATTAAAGTTGATGTAAGTCAATAATGTTTAAATTACTGAAATCCATTACAGAAGTTTGCTAAATTTTTTTGTACGCTACTGTACAGTTAATTTCAAAAGATTCTGTAAATAGGTACACAAACATATTTTGTTGACATTCAGAAAAACAAAAACAAAAACCAAAAATATGTTAGGTAATCAGAGCCTGATCAAGGTTTTTTTCTATGGGCCATTTTTTTGACAATCAAAAATTTCTGAAATGGAACTTATTCGGTACAAGCTAACTAGCAAAACTTAATTAGGAAATTGAGACCTTTCTGCTATTTAAATTACCAGATCTATTTACGCTGCACCCTGTATACGTATTTTCTTATCTACTTTCAGGATATATTATAAAGAAAACACTAAATCGTAGACATTTTTTTTTTCGATATTTTGGGGTGAAAATAAGGCCTTATCGATATCCCTACTTTTTGGAAATTCGCTGTTTTATATAAGATGCTACGACAGAAGTATTAAGTACTTCCTTATTAATCAAATAAAATTTCATTCTACTTTTGATACTTAACAGTAATAGAATTTGATTAAATATAATAGAGATATAATTAAAATTGACAACTCGACGATTTTATGACTGATAATTAATAATAATTAATAGTTTGCGAATATGATGGCCACAATAATTATTATATTTTTATTTACATAATATTCTTCTGCATACAATATTATTTTAATTAATGATTCGCCGTGTATTTATAGAATATGCGATAGATACATGTCCGCGGTTAATTCGGTTAACAATCGGCGGAACAACAGGCATCTTTCTATCGCATCACATTATTTTGCTGAACATTTCGCGACGCGTATTCGTACATTCAAGTTAACAACAATGTACTTTAGTTTATTGTTGTAACAAAAAGATTTGCAACATAAAATAACAAACTCTCCGTTTTTTGTTTATTTTCAATATAAAGTTTTTTTGACTGGTAACTGTATGTTGTGAATTGCTTTTGTATTTTATTGAAATTGTTTGTAAACGAAAATATCTGTATACATTTTAAAAGTGGAAAAATATTGTGAAAAGCATTTTGTTTTTTGTTTCGTTCTTGTTTTATGTGGTTGTTTTATTGCGTTTAATCATATGGTTTGGGGAAAAAAATTTTGTTGTTTTGCTTTTTGATTGTTGTTTTATTTGGATTAAAAATTTGTGATTTCAATTATTTTTTACTATATTACCAGAAGTTAATAATAAGAAAGTTTTTGATGTCTTCATATTTAGACAGAGAAAATGGACTTGTTTTAATGCTCATTTATTGCTTTGAACAATTTTAATTTTCTTCCTAATTCTAGTTTCTCTTGATAAAGTTAAGAAAAATATTTAAAATTATCATTAGACTTAGGATAGGATGAAACTTGATGTGGGTATGTTATCATAATAACATGTATTTTTTTTTTTTTAAATAAAGTTGTATTTGCCTTATAAAGGCATCTACACACCTAACTGCAAGCTTGACAAGCATGCATGATCAAGCTTTTTTTATAAGCATGCTTGAGCGTTTGTATGATAATTTTGCACAATCATTTTGATTGTACAAGCGGCTTAAAGATTAATTGAATTTCAATTATGCATGCTTAAACACGTTAAATTGCGCAAGCAAAGCAGAGTGTGTGTACCAATATGCAGGATTGTACAAGCGGATATCAATCGTGTATGAGATCTCTTTGTTGATGTCAATTTGATTGTTAAAACATCATGTCTAGTGATTTAAAAATAAACCGCGAATTACTTGAAAATTTTGTTCATATATACCAAAATCAGGAATGTCTTTGGCGTATAAAATCGAATGAGTACCATAATAAAGTGAAGAGCGATACAACATACGATATATTATTGAAACAATATAAGCTAATTGATGTAACCGCTGATAAGGATACATAGTTATAAAAAAATAAACTCCTTTAGGCCAATTATAGAAGAGAAATGAATTTTTTTTATTTATACAGGATGTTTCATTGGTAAACGGACAACAGCTAACTGTGGATAGGGGTCACCTAGATGGTTCTAAAAAACCTATGGTTAATGAGTCTAACGGTCTTTATAACCGAGATACAGGGTGTTCCATCTATTTTCCTCATTTTTTTCTAAGATGATAACTAACGATCTATCCAACATATTTTTTTGATATTTGGTGCACATGTTTTCCCTCCACTGTTTAAACAATTGATATAATAGTCGAAGGGAAAATCCAGGTCCGTATTAATAAAAAAGTAATAAATTATTATGTTCCAAAAACAATACCCCGTATATCAGAATTTTCAAAATTTGTTTAGCTATTTGAAAAGAGCACAAAAAATTGATCTAAACAGTATACTTTTTGTAATTCCGCATTTAATTTTACGGTTGGCATTTTAAAGCCGAAATTACATTGTAAAAAAACGTGTTATAACACGTTTTGTAACATTATATATATATATATATATATATATATATATATATATATATATATATATATATATATATATATATATATGTTAATAACATTGCAAAAAATTGTTACTATTCTTGTTGAATTAAGCAAAAAATTTACTTTCATCCATTAAAACTTAGATCCGTTAAAACATAGATCCGTCTTGAAAACAGAATATTAGATTTCTGAATGGTGTTTTTAACCCCTTGTATAACAAAATATTGAAAAGTTTTATAAGCTAATCAACCGATACATGATAAAAAATAGCGTGTAAATAGCATAAAATAAATGCTTTGTTTTATGTAAACAAAGTATTGTAAGTAAGTAATTAAGTAAGTAGTTTTATAAGCTAATCAACCGATATTTGATAAAAAATAGCGTGTAAATAGCATAAAATAAATGCTTTGTTTTATGTAAACAAAGTATTGTAAGTAAATAATTAATTTACATAAATTAGGTAATTTATGTAAATTTTGATTTACAAAATATGCAAAAATGTTTTTCGATGTTCTAGATGAACTGATTAGAACTATCATATTTCGTATGTCAACAGGGAAAAAAAGGGTTTAGCGTTATAAGTATAGTGAAATGGCTCCCGAGCCAAAATAGTGTTCGTAGTCGGAAGGGGGTGCCATTGGAAAATAACACATATGGTTTTTGGACCTTGACCTTGAACCGTTCTCAAGATAATAAAGAAAGAGTGTAATTTTGAAGGGATTTTTCTCGTGAACTAGATAAGCTAGGGAAATGAACCAAAGTTCAATCGTTAGGGAATGCTTCAAGCAATATTTTGCATATATTTAAGGATTTTTTATTGAAAAGGGAATAATAAAAATGTCAGAATATATTATTTAAATATATATTTTATGTAGTTCCCTTAAAGTGACAATCACCAAAAAAATATATAATGTTAGTATTCATGAGTACTTATTTCACCACAAAGACCATTAAATAAAAATGGGTGCAGCACTTTCAGAAAAAAATATTTTTTATTAACATGTGAACAGAAAAAGTGATGACATACATGGGATCGTTGGTGTAGAGGTTAACACGTCTGGCTAGTTACCAGAAGATCCTGGGTTCGATTTCGGGCCGATCCGGATAATTTTTTCAATCACTTTGTGATTTTTAATTTACATGTGGTTTTTGGTCATACTATACCAAAGAAATCGAGTGCTTAAAGTTTCAGTTTAGCTGAACGATTAGTGTACATATCAATACTGCGTGTGTTGAAATGCAAACAAAAGTTTGTCATACGTAGTAGTGTCTCACAAGCACTCGATAATATTTGAAATTAAAATTGTAACTGTTTCTCGAATCAGAGAGAGTACTAATACACATAGGTGATTGAATGGGTTCCGGCTCGGCCGCTTACCGAGCATGGGATCATTGGTGTAGAGGTTAACACGTCTGGTTAGTTACCAGAAGATTCTGGGTTCGATTCCCGGCCGATCCGGATAATTTTTTCAATCACTTTGTGATTTTTAATTTACATGTGGTTTTGGGTCATACTATACCAAAGAAATAGAGTGCTTAAAGTTTCAGTTTAGCTGAACGATTAGTGTACATATCAATACTGCGTGTGTTTAAATGCAAACAAAAGTTTGTCATACGTAGTAGTGTCTCATAAGCACTCGATAATATTTGAAATTAAAATTGTAACTGTTTCTCGAATCAGAGAGAGTACTAATACACATAGATGATTGAATGGGTTCCGGCTCCGCCGCTTACGGAGCATGGGATCGTTGGTGTAGAGGTTAACACGTCTGGCTAGTTACCAGAAGATCCTGGGTTCGATTCCCGGCCGATCCGGATAATTTTTTAAATCACTTTGTGATTTTTAATTTACATGTGGTTTTTGGTCATACTATACCAAAGAAATCGAGTGCTTAAAGTTTCAGTTTAGCTGAACGATTAGCGTACATATCAATACTGCGTGTGTTGAAATGCAAACAAAAGTTTGTCATACGTAGTAGTGTCTCACAAGCACTCGATAATATTTGAAATTAAAATTGCAACTGTTTCTCGAATTAGAGAGAGTACTAATACACATAGATGATCGAATGGGTTCCGGCTCGGCCGCTTACGGAGCATGGGATCGTTGGTGTAGAGGTTAACACGTCTGGCTAGTTACCAGAAGATCCTGGGTTCGATTCCCGGCCGATCCGGATAATTTTTTAAATCACTTTGTGATTTTTAATTTACATGTGGTTTTTGGTCATACTATACCAAAGAAATCGAGTGCTTGGAGTTTCAGTTCAGCTGAACGGTTAGTGTACATATCAATACTGCGTGTGTTGAAATGCAAACAAAAGTTTGTCATACGTAGTAGTGTCTCACAAGCACTCGATAATATTTGAAATTAAAATTGTAACTGTTTCGAATCAGAGAGAGTACTAATACACATAGGTGATTGAATGGGTTCCGTCTCGGCCGCTTACCGAGCATGGAATCGTTGGTGTAGAGGTTAACACGTCTGGCTAGTTACCAGAAGATCCTGGGTTCGATTCCCGGCCGATCCGGATAATTATTTCAATCACTTTGCGATTTTTAATTTACATGTGGTTTTTGGTCATACTATACCAAAGAAATCGAGTGCTTAAAGTTTCAGTTTAGCTGAACGATTAGTGTACATATCAATACTGCGTGTGTTTAAATGCAAACAAAAGTTTGTCATACGTAGTAGTGTCTCATAAGCACTCGATAATATTTGAAATTAAAATTGTAACTGTTTCTCGAATCAGAGAGAGTGCTAATACACATAGGTGATTGAATGGGTTCCAGCTCGGCCGCTTACCGAACATGGGATCGTTGATGTAGAGGTTAACACGTCTGGCTAGTTACCAGAAGATCCTGGGTTCGATTCCCGGCCGATCCGGATAATTTTTTCAATCACTTTGTGATTTTTAATTTACATGTGGTTTTTGGTCATACTATACAAATGAAATCGGGTGCTTAAAGTTTCAGTTTAGCTGAACGATTAGTGTACATATCAATACTGCGTGTGTTGAAATGCAAACAAAAGTTTGTCATACGTAGTAGTGTCTCACAAGCACTCGATAATATTTGAAATTAAAAATACATTATTTAGGTACATATTTTCTATGGTTCCTTTTAGGTGACAGTCACCAAAAGCTCACATAATGTTGCCATTCAAGATTACTTATAATACTATAATATCCATTAAAAACAAAACTGGTGGAACACTTTCAAAAAAAAATATTTATAAGGTGAACATAAAAAACGACAACATAATTATATTACAATATTTAGGTACATATCTTATATAGTTCCTTTAAGGTAACAATCACCAAAAGCCTATATATTGTTACCATTCAGGACTACTTATAGTACTACAAAGTCCATTAAAAAAATTTCTTATTAAAAAGCATGAACATAAAAAATAGCATTGGTGCAACACTTTCAACATTACCTATCTACTAACATATATTGCTTAACCCTCACCCAAGTTTATTATGCAAGAACCCAGGTATTTTGCACAACAGTTCTGTTGTACTTTTGGATGTCGTTCACAGAATGTGTTGTACTTACAGAATATGTTGGCGGAACTTAAATATAACAAAAATTCCAGAAGGGCAATAAAATGTTTCCTTCTCTAGGACCTGATGCAATACTGAAAGATGACTGATATTTCCAAAATAGAACCTACCTAGCGCCATGTATGCGTGATATTTACCGCGAATTGTACGCCCTGATGAAATTTTGTCAAAAATATTTGCCGTCGAATGTTAACTATAGCAATAAATGAGAACAGTGATAACGACCACTTAGGTTTTTGTTTATTTGCCTATTTATTTTCTTGCAATGTTGCATCAGTTTTGTTTTAATGAATTATATGGTGCTATTGACGACGCAAATATTTTCACTCGCGCCTCTGATGATAAAATTAGAAACTCTATCAAGTAAAAATATACATACACCTCTAACTGACAAAATGTAATCTAGTAATTTGCACATAATTTGAATAATACAAAACTGTGTATGCCAACTGAGCGTTTACGTACATCTTTCACTTGATGGTACTTCTAATATTACCACCCGAGGCGTACGCGTTACCTTTCCTTCGCCAATAAATAATTATGAATAGTAATATTTCATATTTATTCGGTAATTGTTACTTTAAGGGAACTATATCAAATGTCTATCTAAATCAGATAATATAGTGCTTTTTATGTTCACATTTTAATGAAAAAAATTTTTTTGGGTTTTGTCATTTAAGAAATTTTTTTTAATGGGCTTTATAGTAGTAGAAGTAGTCCTGAATGGCAACATTATATAGGCTTTTGGTGATTGTTACCTTAAAGGAACTATATGTACCTAAATATTGTAATATAATTATTTTTTTTAAGTGTTCTACAAGTTTTTTTAATGGATATTATGGTACTATAAGCAATCCTGGATGGCAACATTATGTGAGCTTTTGGTGATTGTCACTTAACGCCTTTAGGACTAATGACGAGCTCAGCTCGTCATGCTAATTTTTAGAAAAAAATTCTACTAATGAGTGTGCATTGTCTTATATCGGTAACTGGAGGCTGTATGGTAAAGAGGGGTCATAAATAAGGGGGAGTAAATAAATTAAGTAAAACGTGCCAAACTTGCAATATTATACTTATAGAGATATTAAATTTTTTGCCTAAAATATTAAAATATATGACGGTACTAAAGGAGTTTGGACGGTACTAAAGGAGTGATTTTGCTAAACGAATTCGAATCGCTTTTTTAAACACTACTACCTACCCACAAATAAACCTTATACTTAGTTTTGTTCAATCACCCTCAGTTTCTGTAAAACAAAACTGATTACACGAATTTTATTTACTGACCTAAGCCTAAGCGAGACGCTCTTATACTAGGTAAACGAAATGTTCTTCACCCTCTTTTAATAAATCCTGAAGATGTATTGCTACCTCCATTCAACGGCGTATCCAACCAGTTGGATACGCCCTTGGCTGTCTCTAATCCCAGGAGGAATTTTGGGGAATTATGTGTTCTGAGTTGTATGCTTAACTAAAGAAAGTTACCTATTGTCGGTGAAACGGGGGGCTGCAGCCCCCACAGGCACTCCCGTAGATCCGCCTATGCCTCCATTGCACATCAAACTCGGACTTATGAAAAACTTTGTCAAAGCTACAGACACTAATGGAAATGGTTTTTGTTACTTGAAATAGAAATTTCCAAAAATCAACAATGCTAAAATAAAAAGGGTATATTTGTAGGACCACAAATTAGATACCTATGGACTGATAAACAGTTTGAATTAAAACTTAATCCGATCGAAAAATCTGCATGGACATGTTCTCGAAATATTGTTTATAATTTTCTTGGAAACCACAGGGCCGAAAACTATAGAGAAGTTATTAGCAACTTCTTAACAGCTTACAAGAATATGGGATGCAATATGTCGCTCAAAATACACCTTTTACACTCACATTTGGATTTTTTTTTCACAATTTGGGGACCATTAGCGACGAACACGGTGAGCGGTTCCATCAGGAAATATCTAACATGGAAAAACGGTACTAAAGCAAGTGGAGTGCGAACATTTTAGCTGACTACTGTTAGACACTCAAAGGAGATGTACCTAATGCTAAATATTCCCGAAAATCCTGAATAAAATATAAGTTATTTTTCTTCATTAAATATAATTTTTAACCATATTTAATTTAAACAAAATTAGCTGCCGTTGCAAAAAAACTGAAGGTGACTGAAATTTTTAAAAACGCATGTTAGTTACAAATTAGTTGTAAATACAAAATAACCCATTCAATTTCATTTAACTTTCATTAAGGTCATTTTTGTCTATCAGTGTAATGTATGCCGTCACTTTTTCTGTTCACATTTTAATAAAAAATATTTTTTTTGAAAGTGTTACACGCATTTTTATTTAATGGGCTTTATGGTGGTGTAAGTACTCATAAATACCAACATTATATAATTTTTTTGGTGATTGTCACTTTAAGGAAACCACATTAAATATATATTTAAATAATATATTCTGTCATATCTTTTATTCCCTTTCCAATAAAAAATCCATAAAAATATACAAAATATTCCTTGAAGCATTCCCTAACGATTGAACTTTGGTTCATTTCCCTAGCTTATTTGTTCACGAGAAAAATGAGTTTAAAAAATCCCTTCAAAATTACACTCTTTCTTTATTATCTCGAGAACGGTTCAAGGTCAAAGCCCAAAAGCTATATATGTTATTTTTTAATGACACCGTCTTCCAACTACATACACTATTTTGAAAATATCTCTTGGGAGCCATTTCATTATACTTATGACGCTAGACCCTTTACGGATACTTTTTTATGTTAGAACGTTCAATCGATATAATCAATCTATAAATAATAAATAAATATTTTACTTCGCAAAAATACCACTTTTATTTTGAAACTGTGACAATATTGTTTCGAACCGTCAGTTCATTTTCAAACAGAATAGATATTACATTCTTTACATGCCTTATATACTAATTTTATCTCTGCTTCCGAAATCCGACTCTGCTTTTGCGAGGCACTTAATAGACACCGGACACACACCGGAACGGGAAATTACTGTGTTACACGAGGCAAGCAAAGGACAGAAGTTAACAATCCTAGAAGCAATAGAAATAAATAAACATAGCTCCGATCACCTTCTAAATGATTACACCGATATTTACAGTTCAACTTTATTATCAATATTATAACTTATTTAAATTTTAATTTCTGTTTAAAACTGTATTCACTGTATTATTGTCTTTTTGTCATTTTTAAGTTCAATCTTTTGCCACGTGTTTGTTTGCCTCTTGTCACATGTAATGTAATCTTGTTTTTTCTTGACTTTTGGATTCTCCAATCACTCCCACCCTTTCCACTTCCACATCACAGACCACTCCCCCTTAATAAGTATAGGTAGATAAAATTAGTATATAAGGCATGTAAAGAATATAATATCTATTCTGTTTGAAAATGAACTGACGGTTCGAAACAATATTGTTACAGTTTCAAAATAAAAGTGGTATTTTTGCGAAGTAAAATATTTGTTTATTATTTACAAATATGGAATGCCATAAAGTAACGCTCAAATCTATTAATATTTTAATCAATCTACTTACAAGGCTGATAAATTGAATCTTTATCAGAATCATTCTGTGACTTTCACCCCTTTAAACCGTCTATTAAATTTGACTCCCTTTGTAACCATTTATGGGCACGAATGAAATATGGCTTGTGGTTAGTTTTAATAAGATCTACAATCGAACAATGTTTCAAAAATTTTTGAGAAACATAGTTGGGTAAAGTTCCTTGTCAGCATGACCATCTTTAGCGTGTACCTTCATTCATACTCGTATGTATACACATATATATTGTGTAAGGTATTGCTAGATTTTTAGACAATTCAATCTATGAAATTCTTATAAGAATTGAAGAAGAAAAGACGAAAGGTCATTTTTATATCCTGATGAAAATAAAATTTTATTAGCTGAATCGAAACTAAAAATTTATATGGGAATAACGTGGTATGTCAAAACACCAGGCCTGGTTTTCTTTCTTCACAAGGAATGTAAAGAAAATGTTTTACTGCTTTTTTCGGTATATTTCGTTTTATATGAGAGCTGCTGTGTCTTGCGATTTCAGCGACGTAGAATACTCTTAATTGTAAGTAGAATTAATTTTAAATCCGACATTCCAACAATATGTAAAAAAAAGAATATTGCAAGTAGTGATTCACTCGACTCAACACATGTTCCGAAATTCTGTAAAAAATTAGTTCTATGTCGTGTGTTCTGCTCACCAAACGGCTCTAAATTCTATAAACAACTATATTATTACTCTATATCTAATTTCCACACTTTAAGACCGCTCCATAGATACCCGCGTTTATATTTTAAAAATAATTTCAATTCAAGTAATTTCGAAGTAACTGTGTTAATTTTTTTCGTAATTAATTTTTTTAGCGTTTTTCCAGAATGGAAATTTAGCTATTACGGCCATTCTAACGGTATGAGGTGAACCTAGGACTAAAACTCAAATTTGTTGAGGTTCCTAAAATCCACGACAATATATATATATATATATATATATATATATATATATATATATATATATATATATATATATATATATATATATATATATATATATATATATATATATAGTAATTACCACAAGAGCGTGGCGATATGTGAAATAAAATGAATAATGTGTGAAATAATGTGAAATAAAACGAATATAAATGAGGAAGGATGCATTGTATTTAATACACAGTTCAGTCACCATTATTATCAAGTATACAGTTATAATACCCCCACTCCGTGCTGTTTTTAACTGTACGAGAGTTTTAAACGCCACGCTCTTGTGTGAATTACTGGATTTTAAAAATGAGTGCTGCTAACGTATCTCGTTTTGAATCAGTTTTTCTTGGCCATCTCAATCTCTCGATGCAAACCTGGTGGAAAATGGGCTTTTATAAACATAGGCTTCAGGAAAGTGTGTCTTTACATTAAAGCAACTGTCTGAACAGATAGGAAAAAGATGGCGCTCACTTCCTCAATCATATGCGGAAAAATCTTGTAACAAGCATGCCTCATCGGTTTCAAGCTATACTTGAAAATAATGGTGACTGAACTGTGTATTAAATACAATGCATCCTTCCCCATTTATATTCGTTTTATTTCACATTATTATTTTCTTCCCCCAAGTTACCTTATCTAAGATATTCACGCCACGTTCTGGTAGTAATTACTATATATATATATATATATATATATATATATATATATATATATATATATATATATATATATATATATATATATATATATATATATATATATATATATATATATATATATATATATAATGGGGAAGGATGCATTGTGTTTAATACACAGTTCAGTCACCATTATTTTCAAGCATAGCTATATATGCTGGCTGATATATATATATATATATATATATATATATATATATATATATATATATATATATATATATATATATATATATATATATATACTGGCTGATCCAACCACGCGTTGCTGTGGCTCATTAGTTATAATTGATTGAATTAATTTTTCTTTATGATTTTCATACAATCAAATCAATATTTACTAATAAAGCTGAAAATAGTTTAGCCAATTTTTAATCATATGGGTAATTCCATATGTGACTGACTACATTTGACACAATTTGCGTTTTATTTTGCCTTATATTACGAATATCACTATGTTTACAGTTTCAATTTTAGCATGGTTTTATAGTTGATCCTCCAATTATCCCTCTGTAGTAAAAAGTGTGCACATACAAAGTTGTGAAATATGATTTATTTAATAAAATGTAAATGGTACTGACACTAAATGCAAAAGGAAGTCGACTTCGAGAGTGTTTTTAAACTTCGAAAATTTTCCTCTGTACAGGCGTTATAATTTTAAATTATATCTTTAACCGAAGTATATGAAACAAATTATTGGAAAATGATAAAATAAAAAGCTTTACTTTTTTAGGAAATTAATTATTCGAAAAACAAAACGTGACTGACACTACAGGCCAAAACGTGACTGACACTACCATCACTTTGCATTACAAAATAGTAGTATTTTTAAATAAAATCTTAGAAATTAACATTACAGGACATAAAATAGGAACTTAAGAATAATTTTAATAGTACAAAAACGTACTAAAATATTATTTTTCAACTAAGTCACAACATACAGGAAGTCGCTAATAAAATGTTGAAAATCAGCACTTAAACTAAAATAATTTAAATCAAAACATTCTTAGAAACATGAATAATAAAATTCTTTTCAAAAACTTAAACATTTTCTTTAACAGCAATTAAAATTTTTTTTACAAACATACAGAAATTTCTTAAGATTTTTTAAAGACCTTCAGACTTTTAGGAAACTTATAATAGATTCTGTTCCCCCTAAAAATCATGTTAGGATTGGGTAATATCTTTAATATGTCTTCAAAAGACACAAAATGCTACAATTCACTATGATGCAGTAGTGACTGACTCTACATTGTGACCGACACTACAAAAATGTTTCAACCTGTTTAAGGATTATTTTAAAAAATAATATTTTTTTGATGTTGGCATCATGTAAGTAATTCTGTCAAGTAGGAAAATTTAATTTTTCCTTGATGAAGGATAAGTTTTTCTAAAGTAAGAGAGAAAATTCTGTTTATTCTGTGACTGACACTACAACTGAACACTACAGTCTTATCAATTTAATATCTCTTAAAAAAAAAAAGTGTTTACATAAATTACGGACTATTTATCGGTAAATCGTTGCCTGACTTATCAGTATGTAGTAAATCATTACAATAACTCAAAGTACTTATCGTGAAAATGTAATTAAAACTCCATTACAAATTCACTGTTAGGTTATACTCACGACACCACTTCGAAAATGACAGTATTGCCAGTAAATAAAAAACAAATCTTTGCTGCAATTCAGAAAACTTAAAAGTACTATAGTGCTACTATCATACTATAGTATTTTTACTACCAATATCAATTAATTATTTTTTTTGATTTATGGAGACTTTTGCATGGAATTGCCCATATGGGATTGAGAATAGGCGCGAGAATAAAGTGCTTCGCTTCGCTCGCTAAACAGTTCAAAATTCTATAAAAAGTTAATTCGATGTAATGCTTGGCTCCGCTCGCCATACGAAAATATGGGTTGATAGTAGAAGGATGAAAATTTAGGGTTGTATGTATTTTTTTATGCCACATCATAAAAAAATTTAAAAATAAAATTTGAAGTGGATCTCCCTTATCACTTAAGGGTATAAAAAATAGATAACAACCTATTCTCAGACCTACTAAATATATGTATAAAATATAAATATAAAGGTTTAGATGACTATAATATTGAAATAATGGAAACATTAGGAGTGGAAGTCATCAGGAAAAAATAAAATGAAAGATTAATTTAATTTAAAAATTGCGCAACCGGTTTCGGAAGAGCTAGTGCTTCCGTCTTCAGGCGTATTCCTTTAATAAAAATAAAAACAGTATATAAAAAAATACAGTGCATATTTATGAAATTAATAGTAAACAAATTGTTGTCAAAAAACATGCAATTACTTACATGGAAAAAAATTATAAAATAATATCACAAAAAGGTATTTTTTATGAAATTAAAATTTAAAATTAAAAACTTAAAAAACATTGTTGTATAAAAAAAAAACTATTTGTTCGATAATTACATTGTGAATTAATTTTTTTTAAAAAAATATAAAATTCAGTTACAGTGTTGGCAAACAAAATGACAACGTGCGAAAAAAGTTGGCGGTTTATATATGTTTCGGCAAAGTATTGGCGAATTTGTTGAAGGTGTGACTGTATTGGCTGTCAAGTTCAGACGAGTCCGTGGCAAGGTTGGCGTTGGGATGTATGGAACATATCCAGCAATTTTCTAGAAAGAATTCCATACTAGTTTTTTCCAGCAAATATCTAGTTTTCCAATGGGGGCCTCCCTTTCTGTAACAGCCTGCAATATCGTCATGGATCATCTAGTTAATACCGTTTTAGACAGGTTAGACTGCACTATCCCCTTTTTCTTTAAATATGTTGACGATATTTTTACAGCCATTCCCTTTGATTTTGTGGACCATGTACTTCATAATTTTAACAATTTTCACCATAACCTAAAATTTACAATAGAATTAGAAAACAATAATCAACTAACATTTCTCGATACACTTATTTTCAAAAAACAAAATCTTCTTTCTTCGATGTGGTATAGAAAGCCTTATGTTTCCTCCCGTATCCTAAATTATCACTCAGTTCACACTTCACAATTAAAATACAACGTAGCTTCACCGTCCCCGTGCGCTGAAAAATGCTCAACATATTTTAACGCTTAATAACTACCCCAGAAAATTAATATTGAATATTAGAAAAAAAATTGACTCATAGACTTTTCAATAATTGTTCCGAAAACTCCTTTAAGCAGAACACGCTCAACAAACATTATTTTTCTCTTCCTTTTACCGGACAGCACTCTGAAAATATTAAAAAAATCTTGAAACCTTTTAGTCTCCACCCAGCTTTCCAATATTCCACAAACCTAAAAAATTTTTAATCAAATTTAAAACCCTCAACCTCCACAAGCAACCGTCAAAATGTGGTTTATATGATCCGTTGTCGGGATTGTGATGCGGCCTATGTGGGTAACACCAAACAAAAACTATTGCACAGATTTGATCAGCATCGTCGGAATGTCCAACGTGGCGACACTAGCTCCGGCCTAGCGCAACATTCATGGCACAACAACCATCGTTTTGATTTTGAAAACCCCACAGTAATACAAACAGATATATATATATATATATATATATATATATATATATATATATATATATATATATATATATATATATATATATGTATGTATGTATGTATATACCATAATTATATCAATAAAATCGGTCGGCAAGTACTTTGGAAGAAAAACCAAAAAAATAAAAATAAATCGATGTCATATCATAACTACCGACCGACTTTCTATATCCCCATTAGATTTCAGATCTGACCTCATTGTTATATGATTTTTCGAAAATACTTCGAAACATAGGATAAAATCGGAAAATTTACTCAGAAATATACTTAGTTACCTTATATAATCGGCCGTAAATTATTAATTCCCCCTTTAAATTAGTATTTGATGAAATAAATTTATTTTAATATTAAGCTCCTCCCCTTTTCTATTTCAAAAGTCTCCTTTTCTATCTCAAAATTAATGGATCATTTCTTTACTCTTAAACTTTCATAATCTTGAACAAAATGAAAAAAAATTTTTTTTCAGCTTTTTTAACATTTTGGTCAACAACAGTATTTAAATTTATAAAAAAAAGATTATTTCCTAAAAAATTTTCAAAAAAAATTTTTTTTTACGAATTTTTCGAAAAAATTGTTCCAAAATTTTCTTGAAAAATTAAAAAAAAATTTTTTTTGAAAAGTTTTTAAGAAATTTTTTTTTTTATAAATTTAAATACTGTTGTTGACCAAAATGTTAAAAAAGCTGAAAAAATTTTTTTTTTCATTTTGTTCAAGATTATGAAAGCTTAAGAATATAAAAATGATCCATTAATTTTTTCAAAAATTCAATCGAATGAAACAAAAAAACGGCTGAATGGATTCAACTGAAACTCGGTGGGGTTTTTGTGAGTATATTGGACTGTAAAAGGCACACTTAACATCAATGGCTTTCTCGAAATTTTTAATCCAGCGCTTGATTTTCTAAAAAGCCCCCAAAAGCTCTTTTTTTTGATTTTTTAAATTCATGTAGAGTATGCAAAAAAAATTTTTTCTGAAAAAACAATGGCTAATGCTTGCTGAGAATTCGAGTTTTCGGAACACACCTTCAATTTTCTGTGTGATCGTTGGTTGCTGAGATATCGATGGTCAAAAGGCGAAACGATCCTTTTCCATTCAAAGTCCGATATCTCAGCGAGAAGTAGTCGTATAAAGGTTTAAAAAAAAGCAAATTAAAGCTGAATGAACAAGTTATCCGGTCCATATGGTGATTAAGTCTGAAAATTTTTTTCCAAGTCCGTGGACCAAAAAAGGAACCGAAGAAATTTTGTCATTTTTTTTTTCAGTGTATTTATTAGGATTGAGCGATACACGTTGCTTTGAAAATTTTTTTATTACAAGATCTGAAAACTAGAAGCTTCCAGCTTTAAATTGCTTTGCTGACGACTTCCATACGACCATTTTTCACGAAGATACAGCCATTCGAAAAATCGCTAAAAATTTGGAATTTTTTTGGATCTTTAATTATTTCCGCTAGTGTATATTAGTGGTGGAGAACTATCGATAGCACTATCGATAACTATCGATAGTTTTGACTATCGAAAACTATCGATCTTTTTTTTTTACTATCGATAGTTTTCGATACTTTTTTTCAGTCATTTCGTTTACTTATAAATACTAAAGATAAAAAAAATTTCGTAGAAATTATAGCCAGAGATATGAAAATAACCATTTTAAGGGAATTTCCGGGCAAAAAGGAATAATTCCGCCCCAGCGTAAAACCGGCGACCTTTTTTCTTTTTTTTTTGCTTGCCGGCTATCTAAATGCCGCCCAACTTGGGTATCAAAAACTATCGATAGTTTCACGACTATCGTAACTATCGATAGTCAGAACTATCGATAGTTCTCCATCACTAGTGTATATATATATATATATATATATATATATATATATATATATATATATATGTATATATCGGATTTTTTTTCCCCCAGAATCGTGTTCTACGGGTCCGCCCCTACTCTTGCCGCTTGCCGTTCTTATCGTATACGCTGTATAGGTCTAATTTTTTCAAGGAAAAAATAGCAAAAGGATAAAAGAGGTTTAGAATCAGTTACCTAACTATCTCCTCTTAATATAGTAATTTATTGATTAAAATTAAAAACTATTCTAAATACTGTGTTTTTCGTATTAATAAAGTAGTTTTTTCTTTTTTTTTTGAAAAATTTTGTAATAATTTTCCTAAAGTATCCGTTTGTTAAAAAATGAGCGTGAAAAATGGCTCATTGTTGATGTGACCATTTGAGAACAATTTGTAGGTATTCATTATATGTCAAAATAAAAAACGAATATTATCTAAATTATGATCGTTTATTATTACTATGTTTTAAGGCTAGCGTAGATATTGAAAATAAAAATTTCACTTTGCAGATGAAAATTATCAGAGTTGACATCTTTGTTTACAAATTGTAACGTCGTTTTTTAAAGTAGTAACACAATTTCAATCATTTGAATCATTATTGAAATACAGTTACCTACTGTTCAAATTGAATTACTATTCAAATGTTAATTTGACGTGATTGACTACCTAACAGACATTCAAAATTTTACTTTTCAAACAAACCCTCCAAAATTCTGTACAGAATTAATTACTTGTAGTCCGTTAACTCGACTCGCCAAACAAGTCTAATCTGAGAATTGTCATATTTTAACAGCGTATCCAATTCCCACACCTTCTGACTTTTCCATAGACAAGAGATATTTTGGATTTTCTTTAGCCCTAAAAAACGATTTTAAACTCACGTTAGTTTTTTCGCGATCTCAATAACATTTGAACAAAATATGTGTATAGTCAAGAATCGTCCAGCTGTTTTATTGCTGATCCCTTTTTGGGAATTCTAACGTACAATCTTAACTTCAATTTTATTTTTCCCTGGATCTGGGTAATATTTGTCAACAAAATTTGGTCGAAATCGTTATCCAACCGTTAATTTTGGGCTTTGCCTAGATTGTATAGAATCGTACAACTTTAAGAAATCCTGATAATTTTTCTAAGACTTTGTGAGAAGTCTATTCGTATGACTTTTGTTCTACTAATTGTAATTTTATCTAAAACAATTCAGTATACGACATCCGTATTTTATTCTCATGCATATATAATAAGGTTAAATTAAATTTAAAAACAAAAGGCATTCCGGATCAATTTTGGGTTATGTGAAATGTTTCTGAAAACGCAAATTACAAATAGAATATCCGTTTGCTCCGAAATGCAACGTTGTGTAATCATCGTAAAAAATAATGCACAAAATATAAAGTTCTATTGCTCAAAATGGTAAATAATATCGGTCTTAAAATAGTGTATAAAATGTAAAATATTATGGCACAAATAGTGATTTTATTGCTTAAAATATAGAGGGTAAATATAATGCACAAAAATATAAAATTCTATTGCAAACAGTGCTTAATCTATTGCTCAAAGTGTATAAAATAATTCGCGCTTAAATGATAGCCTTTTGAAAATATACCCGAAGTCGGAGCTGGTGACGTCACTGACCGATCTAGGATTGAGTATGCTTTAAAAAGCAGAAACTAGAAAAAGGACTCTTTAAAATATACCTCACTTGAGAGCAAAAATCAGGGGTATTTTCAAGTACGGGATCGTTACTACGGGGATTTAAATATCTACCCGAAGATTAGTGGAATCTTAGACAATTGAAGACATGAGTGGATGAAGGTGTTATGTAACATTTTTTTTATAATTTTACAACAGAAACGTTTGATAGTTTTTATTTACATATACTTTTTGTTTCGAAACGATTCACAAGAAATTATTTTCTATTTTTTTAGAACACGGACTGGAAGTATGCCTTTTTAAGCCTTTAAATACAGATGACACTGACAACTTCATCGAAATTTCAATTTTAATGAATGTAAATTGTGAATTTAATTGAAATTTGTTTTAAATAGTGGCCAGCAGATATAGTAGCGTTGGTTGTCGTTTCGCAATTTTTATTATTTTTCTTGGAAAATAGGTTGTTAGAAGCGTTTTAATTGATAAATTAAGAATTCACAAACGGTTTCTGATCGATTTAGTATAAAACAAGTCTATATTACTTATATAAAATTCTAGTTTTAAATATTACATTAGCTAACGGATAACTTTTTTCAATTTCCGTCCGTAACGTTTTTTTCAGTTTTTTAAATAAAATCTTGCAATGTTTTCAGTTTAGATATTAATGTTTCCCAGTAGACATTTTTCTTAAGATTATCATAGAAAATTTTAAATTACATATGTATTTCTCAAACAATTATCAGATTTTTAAATAATTGTAAAAGTATGTCAGAATCCAAGTGCTCTTCACATCACGTCCGTAACACCAACTTTATTAGCTCTAGCATTAAAACTAATAATGTTATGTATTTTATATTCAGTACAAATATTGTGTACACATTTATCTATCTGCTTAGTATTGAAAATTTATAAGAAAAAAATAACTTCTATTTTTTTTCTTATGAGTAGGCGTGTAAATGTCATGCCCGTACAAAAAAATGGCTGCTATACTAAATTTCTACCATTTAAAGATTATTTCTATCAATTTTTCCAATTTAAAATAAAATAAGCAATAATTATTTTGAAATAAAAGTAAACTAATAAATGTAATTTAACACGGTCATAACATATTATGACCAAACCTCCAACTTGTACACTATTTTGACAACTACTGCACTTTATATGAAATTGTTGACGCGAAGCAACGTTGTGTTCCAGTTACTCAGGTTTTATTTGATGCCATACGGCGTCTATAATCGCCAACGTGTTACTGATCTATATCTCCACAAAGAATATAGTAAAAGTATTAAATATTAAGCTTAAATAATTTCTAGTAAAAACGATTTAATTAACAACTACTTTACAGTAAACATTATACAAATAATTTAATATATTTTTTTATATTTGAAACATTTTTAAGTCTTGGGTACAGAACGTTCTCATTAAGTGTGTATCAAAATTTTATAACAACATTAAATGTGAAATATCTCTACCAGTCACCATCAGATCTTACAAAAAAAATTGCACATATTCCATTTTCCCCTTTATGGAAATAAGTAAAGTATTTTTTGCACGATCGTGTATTTTCATGCATTTACCGATGCTGTTGACAATGCTGGTAAGTTACATTTCCCGAACGTTTGTTTATATCCATGGAAACCAAAAAATAACAGTGCGGTAAGTGAAATAGATGCGTGGTAAGTAAATAGGAGTGTGGTAAGTTAAATTAGCTCAAAAATGATTGTATTTATTTATTTATATTGAAATTAAAAGTACAATTTGAACAATTAGGAAAATAAATCCATTAATAATATGAAAATTTTCACTAGTTTGCACATTATTATTATTATTGTTGGCATCAGTCTTCTTATTTTATTGACATTTCAAAAGGTCGTTCAATCATTAAGATTTTCTGTGGCTTTCATAATCTTCCTTTCATCTTACGAGAATAAATTTGCAGTCAAAAATAAAATGCTTCATCAATTTCATTATTCTCACTAGTAATATAGTTTAACAAACTATTTTTCTCAATTTTTTTTAATAGAAAATTCAAAAAAAATATTCACGCCAGTGAAATATTGACACTTAATTTTTTACTTACAAATATAGTTGTCAATTGTCGCTACAAAGATTCATATTAGTTGTTATGAATATTTATAATATTTATTCATGGCATTCTATGTCATAACATAGAAATATAAATTTCATCTATAGGTATTATCTGAATTTTATTTTTTATTTAACACATTTTTAATCTTTAATTATTTTAAATCGATCGTGCAAAAAATATTATACAATACACGATGCGTTAAGTGCATTTACTGATCTCGAAAATTGCAAAAACTCGACCCTGCGGGTCTCGTTTTCGCAACATTTTCTCGATCAGTAAAAGCAACTTACCGAACTTATATTGTAAAATACTATTTTATTATCTAGTAAAAAATAAAACAAAAATAGGTGAAATCCGACAAAAAACAATATCTAAAGATATCTACAGAATGTAGGCAAGTACTTTGTCAGCTGAGTATTGGTTTGTAACATAACTTACGTCAAATAAATAAATAAAAAAAAGAAAAAATTAAAGATAAAAATACTGATATTATATAAATAATTACACAACTGCATTTAGTATTTGTATTTTAAAATTAAAAAAAAAAATATGTAGTTGAAATCGGTTCTTATGCCAAGTACAAATATAATTATAATAAATTGGTGGTTATCATAGTTATTATAATTATATTTGTACTTGGCATAAGAACCGACTTTAACTACTTTTTTTTTAAATTTTAAAATACTAATCCTAAATGCAGTTGTCTAATTATTTATATAATGTCAGTATTTTTATTTTTAATTTTTTCTTTTGTTTATTTATTTATTTGACGTAAGTTATGTTACAAGCCAATATTCAGCTGACAAAGTACTTGCCTACATTTTTGCAGATATCTTTAGATATCTCTTTTTGTCGGATCTAATCTCATGGACCTGGGTTTAAATGAACTTTTTAACATAAAAGAACTTCAGCAATCACTTGTTAAAATGATTCGCGCTTATTTACTAATACCCTGTATATAGCTATATTTATTTATGAGTAAACGCGGTAACTCTCGAAAAAAGCAATTAGTTTTTACGATATTTGGTGAAAACGTTGGAAGTTCCAAAGTGTTGGACGAATTCGCAAACCAGGCACGTCCGACACTACAGACCGCATATTTTGAGCCTTAGGCTGAGTTAAGATGATGGACGAGAACCGCGCGGCTTATGCGCGTTTTTCTATTGTAACTGTTCACATAGTTTGCAATTATTCAGTGTGAAATCCACGTTATTGTTGTCAAATAAGTTTTGTAATAGCTTGAAAAAACTATTTTTTATGAGTAACGGCAGTATCGAAGGATGAAGACGTTGTAGAGATGTATCCGCTAGCATCGGCTAGTAATATTAGTAATACAGACACATATTTTAAATAATTAAAGTAAATATTTAATGTTTTGAAAATTTCGTAACTGAGTAATCTCTTAACTTACAAATATTTGCTGTAATAGTTATTCCGATTTACAGATACGTTTCTCTCAAGTAACATAATATGAATGGACAAAATCAGTAACGATTTATTTTATATAATGTGTGACACTGATACGTAGAAATAGATCATTCAATAGAATTTTTATTTTACATATAGATACCTTACTCATAAACATATTAAGTATATCGTACGTGGTATGGGTATGGACTTGGGTGTGGGTATGTTTCTGGTTTCTTTGAATATATACAGTAGGGGAAACCCGGTATACGAGTCCGAAAAAAAAGGAAACAAAATAAGCCTGATAGTCCAACCAGTACTATCTCAGACAGTATTTTGAATTTGGCGACAGTGCGCCTAACGACCCAGTGCTCTTTAGATAATAATTTAAATGTAAAAATCTGTTTATATAATGACAATTTTTTAAATTTTAATTTATGGATTTAAAACTGACTAACAAAGAAATGTATCCAACTGTATCTCTCAGAAATTTTTGTAACTTTGGTGGATTGTAGATCTTATTAAAACTAATCACGAGCCATATTTTGTTCGTGCTCCTAAGCGGTTTAAGGGGGTGAAACTCACCCCTGAAAAATTGAGTTTTTTTTCAATCTTCATGAATATCTTGGAAATGGTAAGAACTTTGGTAGGGAAATTATATATATTTGTAAATGGCATTTTAAGATCTTTATAATGATTAATGTTAATGTTATAAAATCATTGGGGTTTCATCCCTCACCCCAATCCTTAATTTTATAAGGTATTTTTTGGTAAAAAGAGGCGGCTGTTATGTGTAAATAAAATAATTTTTAATTAATATATTTTACATCACACCAGTTTATTTCTTGTTGCATAAATAAACCCTTTGCTAATACTAACTTAGGAAAAATTTTAAATTTGTGATTTAATAATGAGCAAAAATATGGTCAAAGAATCTCGTATTTTATCAATGATTTTTAAAAACTTGCGATATACGAGTACTTTAAAGTACATAATTTAGAGGGAAAAAATACACTGCACCCCCCCTTGCTTTACCGATATCTATACAAATTTTCTTTACTTATTTATTTGTTTTTATTTATCTATACAATTGTCAATATTTAAGGGTTTGTAATCCACCTACACAATAACGATATTAATCATAAAAATGTTCAAAACAAAAATATTGTCCACACCAAGCACATCTTATAAAGGCGGGTTTACTACATACACTATACTTTGGTGCTTCTCTATCTTCTTTGATAAAAGCAATATGTTACCGAATTTTCAAAACTTTCTGGTCGTTAGTCAATATATTCACTTTTATACCATCCATACTGGAACAAATTTTGAAAACGAGGCAACCAAAACTGATTGCGAGCTAGAGACTGAAGTTTAGGAATATTGTTACGGCGATGTAAATCGATATCATACTAATTTACAATTACATTATCCGAAAATAATCTGATGAATTGTTTTTAGAGTCGAAATCCATAGACATCAAGAGGTTAAAATACTGACAATTGTATAGATAAATAAAATTATATAAATAAGTAAATAAGATTTGTATAAATATTGGTAAAGCATAGCGGGGAGCTATGTAATTTTTTCTTTCTAAATTATGTATTTTAAAGTATATCGTAAGTTTGTAACAACTCATTACTCAAATACGAGATTCTTTGACCATAGTTTTGCTCATTATTAAATCAAAAAGTTAAGATTTTTCTAAAGTTAATATTAGCAAACGGTGTATTTATGCAAAAAGAAATAAACTGGTGTGGTATAAAATATATTAATTAAAAATTCTTTTATTTACACATAACAGCCTCCTCTATTACCAAAAAATACCTTATAAAAGTAGGGGTTGGGGTGGGGGATGAAACCCCAGTGATTATAACTTTAATTTTGGTATCATAATAAAGGTCTTAAAGTGCCATTTATAAATATATTTAGTTTCCCTATCAAAGCTCTTACCATTTCCAAGATATTTAAGATAATTGAAAAAACTCAAATTGTCAGGGGTGAGTTTCATCCCCTTAAACCGCTTATGGGCACGAACGAAATATGGCTCGTGGTTAGTTTTAATAATATCTACAATCCACCAAAGTTTCAAAATTTGAGATACAGTTGGATACCTTTCCTTGTGAATTAAATTTTAATTTAAAAATAAGATAAACAATACAAGTAATAAAATTCATTACACATGAAATTTTATGATTTTTTTTATTTTGTTTTTGTAAAGGATATATTTCATTGAAGAAGGATTCGAAACTGCCCCGAAATGTTTATTTAAAATGTCAGTCATTTCTAAAATGAATTTTATAGTTTTTTCTTTCCTTGAATTAATGGCAAGCATTTCATCTGCTTTTTTCAGAAATATAATTAAATAAAATATTCTCCAAAATTAAGTGTAGATCAGAAAAGCCGAACTTATAGAGGGTCTTTCACATCCAAATTATTAAAGACTGACGTAGTAAACATCGTTTGCGTTATTTTTCACTATCTCGATTATGTGGTACATATTCAGAGCTCAGAATCGACGCAATTTCTGCTAGGCAATCGCATTTGTAGTTGATTGCTTGGGACTTTATACAAATTGCTATATCGATCTAGTTGGGAGCTGATAGATTATCTGAAATAATTAAAATAACTGTAAAGAGGCATTACCACATGAATATTAAGTGAAATTGGATTCATCGTTTTACAAGCTTTGGTCGATTGATTGACCGCTGTACTAGGTTAAAGGATAAATGCAGTTTCGGATTAGTTGCAAAACAAAGGAAAGAGAAAACAAGACTTAACTGAATTCTATTTTTTGGTATTTAGTTTTTGAAAGTTTTTAGAATATGTATAAGGAACTCTAGAGCTATTCATAAGGATGCCCGAATTTTAAAACAATTTTGACACTCGGTGTGCATACTTCACGGAACTCCGGCACCTTGTTTCGACCCTGATTCGGGCAAATTATTACTTCTTTTTATTATTATTATTATTATCTTATTATTATTATCGTCCTGATACGACTTAGATTAAAAGTTATTTTGAGCCAGGAAATGGAATTAGTATCAGACCTTATTAAGGTCTTACTAAAACAAAAAGCAACATGAGTATATAAAGTTGTAACGTTATTTACTATGTGAGTATATAAAAAGAGAGTATATAGAAGTTAATTTGCTCGACCGAAAACCGCGATCTTCTTTATTATAAGTAATAACAATGATCTCTTAATTATAGGATCAATCATATTTGAAAATAAAGAGATTAATTTTGAATATAGAGATGAACATGTCCTTAAATAGAGTCAAATCTATAGTCCTTTCTTAGAAATATATTCTTCAGTGGAGCATTCCGGAAACCATTTCCAATGATGCTTTCTACTACGCATGTATCATTTTAAGTAATAATAATAAGATAACCAATCAAGATTTTTTTAGAACATGACGCTATGTTTTAACCAATCGTATTGTAATATTTTCATATCCTGTTTCTTTTGTAATGAGATATGCTATTAAGGGTAAACCAAAAAAGTTAGTTGTGAATAGGAAACCAACTCAAATAGTTCAAAATGTAAACGCGTAAATAGAAATTAAAATAAAGTTGTTTAAATATGTATTAAAAATAAAATAATGAAATAAAAATAAATGTAACAAAAAATATTAAATATTAAATATAATTTGAAATTATTGAAATAAAAAGAAATGTAAAAGTATTATAAAAAAAAAATAAGAAAAGTATGTTGTTAGTAATATGTGAACGCACATGATGGAAAATTGAAGAATATTTTTTATAAAGTGAAATAAATATATTTTGAACCAAAGAAACTAAGAAGTATTTATTTGTATTCTACCTGAAAAGTATTTAAAAGAAATATTGTTCGTGAATAAATGAAAATTATGATTAGTGAGATATTTTAAGAAGTTTTATGAATTAAATAATAATGAAATTGGAGGACGCCATCTTGTGATATTTGTGGAAACCATCGTCTGAATTGAAAAGTGTTTGAAGCTATACTACTGAATAATAAATCTATATAAATTTTATAAAAATTTATCCTGTATCAAAAATATTATTCCTTTATTTTGCTTTGTGTAAGCACTTATATAATTATTTTCTGTACACATTTTCTTTCTCTCTCGTTTCGTCTCATACATCTATTTAAAACCCGATTCCTTTCAAAGATAAAATCTACCACTGAACAACTAAAATACCTGGTGCATTCAGGAACCCCACCTTTCCTATTTTGAAATCAGTCGTCCGAATACCGTTTCAATTTGGTATATCGTCCAATAAAATTCTATCTATCACTGGTTACGATTTGGTTTCAAAGTAAACGTCAAAATGACCTGCATAAATCAGGGCCAGAATGGACAAACCGTAACAAGTCGTTAATAAAGCAAGAGAGTCGTTAATAAGGCAAGCCGGATCAGGTAAACCACGAAGAGGCTCTAATAAGGCAAACAGGATTAGGATCGGATCCAACAAACTTCATTAGTGTCCCAGTAAGAGAATATAATTAGGATCAGGTTGGGCCAACCGTAGTAAGGCCCTAATAAAGGAAATAAAATCAGGACCGGATCAGTCCAAAAGTGATAAAGTCCTGTTAAGGCAAACGAGCCAGGGCCGAATCAGGCGAGCTTCAGTAGGGACCTAATCAGGGCTGGATTGGACAATTCATAGTAAAGCCATAATAAAGCAAACGGTATGAGGATCGCATCAGCCAAACCATACTAAGACCCTAATAAAGATATAAAAAACTTCGATAAGGCCTTAATAAAGAGACAAAATAAGGACCGGATCGGAAATAACATAATAAGGCTCCAATAAGGCAAACGAAATCGGGGCTTGATTAGATAAACTTCAGTAAGGCCTTAATAAGGAGATGAAATCAGGACCGGATCGGAGAAACGATCATAAGCCTAATAAGGTAATAAAATCACTGTCGCATTAGGCACATTTTAGTCAGGCCCTTATGAGGAGATCAAATCAAGGTCGGATCAGTCCAACCATCACAGAACTCTATAAAGGCAGACTTTGTCGGGGCTAGATCACGCAATTAGGGCAATCCTTAATAGAATTTTACTAAAGAAATCCTAATACTGGCCTAATCTGAACCTTATTCTACAAGCCTTATAGGACGTGCCATTGAGAAGCCCAGACTGAGTTAAAGCTTGCCCTATATAATTTCTACTCGGGAATTCTGAGATGAATATGGACTATATACATAAATATTACTATCTTAAATAATATAACTAATATTATTTAATTTACGGGCTATCCGAGTAGTTACGGAATGTTAGGTTTTCAAATTATACGCCGTAAATCCAAACGGCTTCACTCGAATCACTTATTCTAATCGAATTATTGTTTTACCAGGACTCAGGTTTATTTAAAACTGTATTTAAACATTAAAAATTCGTAGTATATTGATTTTTAAATTAATTATAGCTTTATCATTATCTTGTTTTCTTGTGAATGTTACCTGGAAACAGTGTCAAAATATTATTTGTCGTAATTCCAAACGGCATAACTCGACGACTGTCTATATTCAAAATAGGCCGCCTATAGATGTCTTTTATGTGTTAGTATTTACCGTTGACAAAATTTTAAACACACAAAACAACAAGAAGTATGGGAAAACTTTAACGAGAACAAAATATAAAAGACAGTGACTTGAGCAAAAAGGCATTATGTTTGTAAGAAAATGTTTAACATAAAAGGATTCATATCGTTCAGAAATGTTTAAAGTGAAATACTGAAAATACATACCTATATACATATACATACTTTGTATATTATTTATCCTTAGTGTTGCTGTGGTGCAGAAATGAAAATGAAGTAAATGGGGACAGATAAATGGGTAAAATAAAAGACAAAACAACTAAAATCAAGGAGACAAGTGAAATAAGTAAATGGGAAGGCAAACTGTGTAAGTACAAACAGGCAAAATATTATTATTAATTAAAAGGAACAGCATTGTTAGCGACCTCCGCTTTTTGTCTCTCTTCAACTTACAAAAAAATTATAACAATAAAGAGATGCAGACACTGCTAGCAAACTCGTATATGGTTTTAATTATTTTAGAGTAGTCTTTGTATTGTAATGGCAATTTTGTAAAATCAATTATGAACGTTTAACAAAATGAAAGGTAAATGAATATTTTAAAAGTTTAAATTCAGTTACATTATCAAATAATATTTTGCGATACTTATAAGTACATAAGTTCGGTAAATGTCTTTAGTAATCAACACAATGCAATGTTGCAAAAACAGACGGAAGGTACGACTTGCAATATTTGAGGTCAGTAAAAACACTTAACAATTCGTATATTATATAATATTTTTTGCACGGTCAGTTTAAGATATGTAATTAAAAAATAAATATGTTAAGATAAAATTCCGATATTATATAGGGGAGACCGGGGTAATAAAAGACAGTGGTGATAAGAGACAAGATCAAAAAAACACCAAAAATTCAAGATCAGAAATTTTAAAAAATAAATAATGATAACTTCAATATGTTCACTATATCACGAATAACTTGATAAGTTTATAACAGGTTTTGAATTTTCTTTAGTTAATTGAAAAGAGCTTTGCATTTGAACTAGGTCTAAAAGTTCGTGAGTTCTCACCGATTTCATTTTTTTTCTGTTACTGTATTAAGTTTTTGAATATTTTTGGTACGTAATTTGTTGACGGAAAGCATGAGAAATAATAAACAATTATTGAAAATCATAAAAGCCTTCTTCATAACTGGACTCTACTCTTGTCTCTTATTACTCCATTTTTAAATTTTTGCGGGGTAATAAGAGACGCCTGTTTTTAGATAATCTGATGAAGTTAAAATTTAAAAATAACCATAAATTGATATTTAAAGTGACATTAACAGTAAGACATTTTTAAAGATGCCTAGGACTATCATAAAAAGATATTCGATGCAAATTTAACCATGAATACATGAAAAGAGCCATTTTAGATGTAAACGGAGGAATTTCTATTAGGACTGTAGCAGCAAAATGTAATGTTCCAATTTCCACCTTGGGCAAACACTACAAAACCCTGGAAAAAAAATTTGGAGGCGGTCACAGGCAAAAAATTCCAGAAAAGGACGGGACCAAAAAAAATGCAAAATCACAATCCCAGTGCTAAATCTATCAAGGCCAACCTTTCTAAGGCAAAGAATCTTAAGCCTACTAAAAAGCATTAATTCGTCTGACACTCTGACACGGACTGCAATGAAAATATTATTTTTGTTAAACAGACTCACATTGAAACAGTGAAGTGAGAGACATCGGTAACAAAATGAAAAAAGACTTAAGCCTTAATTTTCAAAATCTTATGTAAATAAAGTAATTTAGGCTAAAATATAATCATAATTTAGGGTATGTTAAAATGTTTGTTTACGAGCTACCGTTAATTCAGACATCATACAAGTTCATTTAAAATTATAAAAATAATTTTTCATAAAAACTGTATTTTTCAATAAGACAGTTTATTTCGATTTTTAACTTTGTTTTTGAATACTTAAAAAAATATTTCCTATCCATCTCAAATTTTTTTGTCATATATTACGCTTGTCTCTGGCTCACATAGATTTTACAAAATAACAAGAAAGTAAATCTTTTATTAACTGGCATTAAATATTAAAACAAACGAATTTCAGAAACCAAGTTTTGAAACTTTTGAACGGCTGTAAGTATTTGTAAGTAAAAAGATTTAGTGATTCGGAATTTTTCCTAAATATCTTTGTTTATATGGGCAACTAGAGGCGTTGTCTCTTATTGCCCCAACAGGGGTTATAAGAGACAAGGATTTTTCGAAATGTTAAAATATATTTTTTACCTTTAATTTTATTTTAATAATTACAAAAAAAATCAGATAGGCTCATTTAATTTACTAAATATGTAGTATTTTTTTTCATAATGATTAGATTTGTAATTTAGAGTTAAATAATTTTTTTGTCTCTTATTACCCCGGTCTCCCCTATATGAAATTTAAATTTATATATTAATAATTATATTATATTAATAATTTATATATATGAAAAATTGATCAAAATAGTATACAACTACTAACAATCTAGTAGACAATGTACATACTTTAATATCAATAATCAATATTATGTAACGACCACTCTTTAACCACGTTATATTATTATCACTAATTAGTAAAAAACAAACATATTACAAATTTATTTCTTTAAAATAAATAAAATTATTGGTATTGTGTATTGCGTGGATATTTTTCTATTTTATTGAAAAACAAACTGAGGAAAATAATTTACCAAACTATTATAATATTCAGAATAATGTATTACAATTAATTTTTGTTTGAATCGCCTTAATCGGATTTTCCCTTGAAAAGCTCCAGATAGACAGTATTTGTTGTTCTTCATAATTGGCGATACATACAATTATTTAAAAGGGATACATTGTCGAATTAATTACAAGATTTATTATTTAAAAATACGTTTAATACAGCATTCTTAGAATACACTATCATTAAAAGTGCATTATGATGGCTGCTGTTCATGCACGAACATTAAGAATAAAAATAAAAAGTGAAGTTTATTTAGTGTAAAATATTTATTCTGATTATAGAAATTATAAAGAAGTGACAAAACTAGGGCAGAAAAATTTAAATTCATGTTTGAAATTTGAAAAAGAATTAGAGAGATTGAGTTAATAATGGATCAGTCAGTCTCGAGGGAGGTTGATGGCCTTGCTTTCATGTGGATGTGGCTATCTGGTGGCTATCAAATAGTATTCGGCGATTTTTTTAAATTGTTGAAGTTATCCGAGCAGTGAAAACGAGTAAAAATAAATATAGTTGTCAGCTGAAATGAATATGTAAATTGAAAACACTTAGTCAGACGACATCATTCAAAAAAGAGCCGGCAAAAGTTCCGAACAAAGTTACTTGCAGGCGAGACGGAAAGCCACATGGTTAACTGTAAAACAAAGTTGATTAAGTTTGTAAAGTTAATTAAAATACATATCTGGTTAATTTTATTACTTTCTAATGCAAAACAGTTTATATAAGAATCGATTTATATAAAAGAAAAATAATATGTAGGTACCTTTTTGTGGAAGAAATTTGTATCCAACGGGTACGTCAATATTCAGTTACAAATTACAGTTACAATTTGTGGTGGAGTGAAAACAGAATTCGAACGATTTCAATTCGCTTACATTATATTTTTCAACGAGTTCGAGTATATGAATGGGGTCTTTTATCGTAATTGCTGTCTCTGCGATTATAACCTGGAAACCCACAACGCATTGAGTTGATACCAAATATATGTAGGTACATTTGAAGGAGTGATGGAAGTACAACATGGAACTTTGTATGAATAACGTGAAGCACCCTTCTCATATATCATCGTAAAATGGAAGTGACAATTTTCTTTGACTTTATCCCCTAGTTAATTAGACTCCATGATATAGATATTAACCAAAAAAGGGCAATATTTTATTGATATTTTAGATACAAATAGAATTAAGTACACAGTTACCGCCAGGTTAGGGCAGGTACATTCCATGAACACACGACAAAACGTACCATCGACAAAACGTACCAGCGACAAAACGTACCACTTGGGTCAATATTTACCTGTGAAGGGTCTTATTGTTTAATAGTACTCCGACAAAACGTACCACTTAATATTTCTTTGAAAAGATATCTAACTATGAAAAGTATCCTTATGGAAGATAGCTATCATTTTACTTATCATGTACATACATGACACGAAATCGTCTTGGTCAGTATAAAATTATATATATGTACAAAAAAAAACCACTTTAAGTAGGTATTGCAAAAATTTACAAAAGTGGAGAGATAGCGTTAAATTTTATAAAAACAACTATATATGTATGTATTATGTGTACAAATTCAAGAAATTTTCAAAAGGAAAATATCAAATAATTAGTAAAGTATAATGACAATTTTGAAAATGCAAAAAATTATTAAACTGTTATAAAAGATACATCAAAATAATATATCCGGGTCTTATATTAACTAAATACAATAAAAATAACCACTAAATTATGGAAAAATCCGAAAAGTAACAAAAATAATGTAACGGAAGCAAGTTAAATACACTGGAGACAACCATACTTTGCCAATCCAAAGCCGGGATAAAGTGTGATGGGAATCAGAAATAAATATGTGTATAAAATATATTTGCATATAAAATATATTTATATTTTTTATTTAAGTAAGACCTTACTGCGAGATTTACTTTTTATACCGGCTTTTTAGACACAACTGACATTTCTCGATACGCTTATTTTCAAAAAACGTCTTCTTTCTTCAATGTGGTATTATAGTATAGAAAGCCTTACATCTTGTCCCGTATCCTGAATTATCACTCAATATACACTTCCCAATTAAAATACAACGTAGCTTCATATTTGATAAATAGATCCCTCAGATTGATTCACCATTTGCACCATCCCCGTGCGCTGAAAAATGCCTAACATATTTTAACACTCTTAATAACTACCCAAAAAAACTAATACTGAATATAACCAAAAAATTGACTCACAGACTTTTCAACAATTGTTTCGATAATTCCTTGAAACAGAATACTCTCAGCAAACATTACATTTCTCTTCCTTTTACTGGACAGCCCTCTGAAAATATTAAAAAGATTTTAAAACCTTTTAATTTCCATCCAGCTTTCTAATATTCCACAAACCTGAAGAATTTTTAGTCAAATTTAAAACCCTCAACCTCCACGAGCAAAAGTCAAAATGTGGTTTATATGGTCATTGTCAAGATTGTGATGTAGCCTATGTCTGAAACACCAAACAGAAACTGTCGCATAGACTTGACCAGCATCTTCGGAAAGTCCCACGTGGCAACACCAGCTCCGGCCTAGCACAACATTCATGGCATAACAACCATCGCTTTGATTTTGAAAGCCCACAATCATACAAACGGAAGCACAATCTGTTAAAAGATTTTTTCTAGAACATGTTCCATTCATGTTCCATATATCCTAACGCCAACTTAGCAGCTGACTCGTCTCAGCTTGATAACCACTACACTCAGACCTTCAAGAAATTCGCGCCCAATACTTTCCCGAAACATAAACCCATCGACTTCTTCACACGTTGTTATTTCGTTTGCCAATACTGCAACCTACAGAAAACTTTGGTTAATTTTATCACTATTTTCTAAAAAAAGTTTTTTACAATGTAATTAATAAAAACAAAAAACTTTTTTTTTTGTACAACAATGTTTTTTAAGTTTTTAATTTTTTAAATTTTAATTACAATTTTGCAAAATTTTTTTAAAATACTTTTCCATGTAAGTAATTGCGTGTTTTTGACAATTATTTTTTTGTTTAGTTACTAGCAATTTTATAATTACGGATTGTATTTTTATTTTTTATTTTTGATTAAACGAATCGCCTGAAGACAGAATCATATGCTCTCCCGAAACCGGTAGCGCATTTTTTAAATAAATTTTCTATTTTATTTTCTTTTCCTGATGACTTATTACTCCTAATGTTCTCTTTATTTCACTATTACAGTCATCTAAACCTGTATATTTATAATATAAAATTATATTAATAGATTTGAGCGTTACTTTATGGTATTCCATATTTGTGAATAATAAATAAATATTTTACTTCGCAAAATACCACTTTTATTTTCGAAACTGTGGTAATATTTTTTCGAATCGTCAGTTTATTTTCAAACAGAATTTTGCTTGAAAATGAACTGACGGTTTAATTTTAATTTAATTTTTAAAACAATATTGTCATAGTTTCAGAAGTAAAATTAAATTAAAATTAAAATATCCTATCATAAAGCAACAGGCATTGAAGATACACGCCAAATTTGAAATCGATTGGATAAATACAACTTGAGATATCATGTCGATTAGCTTAAAAAATGTAGTTTGAAGAAAAATGCATTTAAATGCATTAATGCATGTAAAGTCCAATACCTAATATTGAAACCTACCATATTAAAATGACTATAATTTTACAAATTTTCAAATCAAAAATAAAGGTATTTTTTGGGCGCCAAGAATATTAAAAATTTGCTTTAAAGTTAGCGAAAACAGTCTAAACGAACAGAAGAATAACTTCTTTCTATATCCCAATCAAATCTTGATTTGTACCATCCCCACATACGTCCCGTAAAGTCGATTGGAGAATAGACTTTAAATAATATGTCTTTAAAGAAACTAGTTTATCTAAATTTTAAGCTCCACCCATAAATGTATTCAGAAAAATTTTAATCTTAACTTGTGAGTTTGTGTCCCATCAGTTTTTCATATTTTTTACTATTTCTGTTGTTAAATATCAATATTCTAACACTAGTAAAAGTTTTTGTTTTTATGTATAAAAATATGACGATTTCTTCACACACTACATATTTTTAGATAAGTCTTTGTTAGACAGAAAGAAAACATAGATTTTGAATATGAAACCTATTTGTCATTCTTGTTTATTTTTCAAATTTACATATTCATTTTTAAAATTTAATTTGTGCAAGGAAAAGTGCACGGATTGTCAACATTATTAGTCTGTATTTAACATCAAGTAGAGTGGTGCTAATTATGTTTTGAATTTGGTAGTCATAGATGAAAATGTTTTACCATACATTTAACGATTTTTAATCTTGTATAATTATCGAACTTATTGCTTAACTATTTTACTGTAAAAATTGTTTATTTCGGCATTGCTGACATCAAATACGAGTCTAATGGCGATTGTTAATACTTAATTACATTATTCTAGTCATATGATATTCTAATATTCCCGTGTCTGTCTCTCTGAAATGTTTAGATCAAATTTTAATTAATTATGTACTATAAAAATTATGTACTATATATAAAAAACGAAATTTTGTCTGGGAAATTTGAACACATTATTAACCTAGGTCTCGAACAGCTTTTTTTAGAAACTTAAGACCCTATACAATATCCGTAAATGAAGAATAGACGATAATTTTTAAAAAAGAGAGTTCTAATTTTTAAATTTTTTTTATTTACTAGCCGTATCCGCGACATCGTTCGCGCTAAGCATTCTTATAAACTCAATGAGAAGTATGTAAGTGTAATAATTATACAGAACTTGTAAAGAGTAATAATTTTTGTGTAATGCAGGCACATGCTCAAAAGGGTTTTTCTATTTTCCCGTGGGAATGAGGAATTTTCCCGGAGTAAAAAGTATCTTAAATGTTGACCCAAGTAATAGGTTATCACCACATCAAATTTCATCAAAATCGGTCCAATAGTTTTTGCGTAATACGTGCACATGCCCAAAATAGTTTTTCTATTTTCCCGTGGGAATAAGGCATTTTCCCAGAGTAAAAAGTATTTTAAATGTTGCCCTAGGTAATAAGCTATCACCACACCAAATTTTATTAAAATCCGTCCAGTAGTTTTTGCCTAATGTGTGCACATGCTCAAAATGGTTTTTCCATTTTCCCCTGGGAATGAGAACTTTCCCGGAGTCAAAAGTATTTTAGATGTTTTAGATGTTCATTAAAATCCGTTCAATAGTTTTTGCGTAATGAGTGAACAGACAGACAAAAATTCTAAAAATCGCTGTTTTGGTATCTACATTGATAACTATTTACAGTACCAGTACAATAGATTTGACAATCCGAGCACAGCCTTAGTGTGAACGAAAGGACAGATACACACATACATATGTAGTTTTAGAACTGTTACCAATAATGTATACATACATACACACAATATGCGTATATATGTAAAAAGATCTTTCTTTACAAGACCTTTAAGTGTAAGCAATCCCTACACGCTCAGTAGTATTATGCAGTCAGCTTGTGCAATTTATTAAAGTCTTCCTTAGATGATAACAAAATTGTTTTTTGATTCAAAATGTTAAGTGATTAACTGATAAAAAAGCTACGATGCAGTAAATAATTGAAGCGTGAAAGTACCAAAGGCACTAAGTGCCAAAAAATAGCTTTTTTTTAAAATTAGTCTTCAAAATCTACTATATGACAACGCCAAAACCCAAACAAAAGGGTTTGGGTTTTCTTATCATATTTTTATTTTTTAACTTGACAATTTAACTCGTGTGTATCAAATTCCATAAGAATATTGAAATTTTTTCACTTTTACCATGGAAAAAAGTTAGGACAAATTTCTACAGCGAAAAAAATGGTACAAAATATTTGACTGGTCATTTCGTTGTAGCTAAACACGATAAAAACGAAACAAAAATTCTTATAGGTAAATTTAAATGATTTCAGAATCATGGTAACAATGTATTAAATAATTTAATTAATAATATGAATTACAATAATTTATTTTATTCGTTAAATTGTCTTACTGTATTACACTTTAGATTTATATTTTTTTCTGAATAAATTTGTGTTTTCTATAACTCAAATTTCTTGCCTAAAGCAATTTAACTCGAAAAATTGTCAACCCAAAAACGCTTTAGCTCCGCTGTCGCGTTTTTGTTAGTTGACAATTCTTCTCGTTAAATTGCTATAGGCAACAAATTTTCGTTAGACAAACCCAAATTTATTCGAAAATATACAAACCTCTCGTGTAATAATAAGTAAATAAAAAATTGCATAATGTATTATATCTAAGGAGTTTTTATTCCTTATTTGTGTAACAACTCAAAATATATGAATTGGTACTTAGTGTCTTTGCTACTTCCAAGCTTCAATTACTTTTTACAAATTAATATTTTAAACTGGTTCAAATTATAGGCACAATAAGTGACACAATAAACAAATTAAATTTGTAAATAAATAAAGTTGCATGTCGTACAACCCTTCAGTATAATCTATAATAAATTAATCCATAATATTGTATAAGATCAGATTTTGTGTAATGTTACTGAGTGTGTAGGGGTCACTTTACTATTTTGTTTACAATTAAGAAAAATCGAGCTTTGGGATATGTGTATGAATCAGTATGAATGTATTTATACCATACTACAAGCCCCATGTCATAACAAACTCGACAATATCCGATATCAACCAATTAGAATCAAGAAGAAAATAATGTTGATAAGCAGGCTGAAAACATACATCAGGATTAACAGGGGTGAACTTTTTTTTTAACGTACAATATATTGTGGGGTCAATGTTTATATATTATATTTTGACACATAAAAGTCATCTGAAAGACTTTCTTTAAAAGTAATAGCCATTTAGAATACATTGTTTTTTTAAAAATTTAAATTTTTTGTAGTAATACCTTAGTTTCTTTTTGGTTTTAATAGTCAATAAATAAATACAACATACTTTATGACTAATACCTATTTTATGTTAATAATGTCACTATATTATACATACATATTTGCATTTTTCGATAAAAATTAACTGAAATTTAATTAATTAAAAATATTTAAAATAATAAAATGCATAGGTACTTGAATGACTTCACTATACCTATGTATGTTATGTGTGATGTACTGATGTACCTATACGCTTGAATCGGTAAGCCCATTAAAGGCACAAATGGACCACTACCTATGACATATTGTTTATAATGTATTATGTATGTATTCTGTTGTGGTTTGTGAATTATCTCTCTACTTGCGTAAGTAAGTGAGATATATATGTTTTAAAATAATTATAAGAGAAATAGAAATTTGTTTACATTAGCTAGCAACCGAAAATTTTTATATCACTGTTGACATTTTTTTAATTTATTGCTTTACAGTGGACCACTTATTTTCTCAACAATTGCATTTTTTAATTTTGGGGAAAAATTTTATTTTTTCAAATATAACTAAAAATAATGGAACTAAATTTTCACATTGCATAATACAAACATTTTTCTATCGAAAAATTACTTATCACAACATAAAATATTGGTAATTTTTGAGATTGAACGAACTAGTTTAAAAAATTTTCCTAATTAGGACCTCAAATCCTGATGAATGTTTTCAGTCTGTTGATAAGATCTTGTGCGAACCATGTCCTGAATTGACCCAGTTTGTTGTTTAATTGTGTTAAATTTACACACTATATTGTTAACTTGTAAATTTTATAACAAAATAAATTCATGTGTAAAATGCAGAAAATACCAATTTTTTCAGAAAACTGAGCATTATTACTGTACTCATTTTGTTTCAATTCCGTCACTTTTGATTAAAAGTATGTAAGTAAACTATGAATTCCTTATGGTGAAGAGTATGGGATAGAGGGGAGACAGTCCATAAGAACTAATGTAAAATCGCAGTATACGAGTTTCAGCGCCTCTACCGAGTAAGGCTTTCACGAAAACCCGAAACCAGGATATTTTGTTATAAATGACTGTGGAATTTATAACAAGATATATATTAATATATATTAATAAATGTATATTAATCTTTTTGTTATAAATTTTGTAATTCAACTACCTCGTCGCCCCCGTAAAGGCCGATAAACTTTAAGTTGGTAGCCACAGATTCAAGATGTCACTAAAAACTTATAGTTCAGTTTCTCCTCTATACCGAAAAGCTTCTTCACAATTTTTGTGGGTATCACAAAGAGCGTTATGATTTTTCTAAATCCTTAACATTATTTTTTTTTACTCTAGTAATGCCGCCACTCATACAAGTATAACTACTCATTGGTCCTCACAAAGTATGAGTGCACCCCGGACATCCAAAGTACAGAGTAGAAAACCTCTATTCAGTCGGGATTCAAACCTAGGCCTCCTGTATGCTAACCTTCCAGTATGCTAAATTAAAAGTAATCTAAATTGCAGTATGTATTTTCAATGTGGTAAGAAATTAATACGTGAAATCAAACTAAAATTGTATGACTATTTAGATCGAAATAAACAAAATTCAATTCCGTTTGGAACAAAGGCGGCAGTATCCGCTAGTTCAAATCATAATCTGCAATCTCCAACATTTAGAGCTGAATAACTCAGAAAGTTTAAAAAATACGTAGATTTTGACATCCGAAATCTTTTGCTATGTTTTAAATCTATAAGCGTATTAATTTTTCTTAGTATATTCGAACTCCAGTAGCTTAAATCAATTTTTCGCGATTTCCCGAAATTTGAGCAAGGTGGGGTTTGCAGATTTTAGAATGACAATCCTCATATATTACTAAGGCTATGTAAGTAAACAATATTATCTTACTTAATAAATATTTAACACTGACTGACGGTGGTGAGGACACCTATAGCAGCTGCCCTTGGCACCCGTGAGGGATATTTATCCCCCATTGGTGTCAAGGAGGCTAAGGGTTCCAGGGGTAGTTTATGCGCAATGCAGTAATCTTCGGATTCCATTAGCCTCTGACTACCCAAGATCGGCACCGTTCCTTCTCGAGGTACCACCGTTTTCACAAAAGATGCCGGATCTAGAGGAGAACTCCTCGATCGTTCATTTTTTAACCTTGTTTTTTATTTCTTTTCGTTTTTATTGTTTTTTGTTTTCGTTATTTTGATTTCTTTTTGTTTCAGGTTTTCTTTTATCTTTTGTTTCCTTTTTTTGTTTTTGGTTTTGTTTTGTTTTCGTTTTTTTCAATGTTGTCCCAACTTCAAGTCATCTTCGGGACCCACACTAGCTCGTGTGTGGCTTAGCGGCGTTGCCTGGAAAAGGGGATCCTGGTGACTGAGGGAAGCCGTTACTTGCGAGTACGGCGGAACAACACGTCACTTCAGCCCTGGCTTCAGGCATAGACCGTGGCTGCGGTTATGCACCGGCCGCAGTAAATTCGAGCGCCCCGGGGTCGTGCGTGTCACTGGGGCAATGGGCTTCGTCCCTAGGGCCCCTCATTCCCGTATCCCTGGCGTGGGAGTCCCACGTCCCTTATGAGGCTCCGTGGAGGGTGGGGAGCGGGGTGGGGTTTTTTTTGTGTTACTTTTTATGGAGAAAGACAACTTATTATCTAAGGGCGAGTCCGGGCCCTCCAAACCGGACGCGAACCCAGCTCCGCCAACAACACCCGGTGTGAGCAGTAGTAGCACGGGAACGTCAAACAAACCTGCTACTACCTCCGCTGTAACCCCACCGCATTCCGGTGGCGCGGTTACGGAGAAATCTACGGGGGGTAACCCTCCTCCCTCAAAAAATCAAAAAAAAGGGAAATATCGTGGGCGTCCAATGGACACCCCAAGATTGGAAGAGTTTATGAAATTTCTGATTGTAAAGCCGACAGAAGCGGACTTCAGTAAGGTAAGTCCCTTCTTGCTGGCCAAGTTAGTTCGCGAACATATAGGGCAGGTAAAGGATGCCAAACTATCGGGCAAAGGGTTGCTCGTAGAGGCATACTCACCGGCACAAAGCGAAAAAATACAGAAACTGAAGACCATTGGACAGTACGCGGTGGAGGTGACACCTCATGGGATATTAAATTATTCCAGAGGGGTCATTATGCACCCATCTTGAGCGTACTGTACCCTCGACGAGATTGTGTCGGAGATGTCTTTACAGGGGGTTATAGAAGCTAAAAGGCTGAAATACAACAGGGGGAATAAACATCCCGAATCCCCCCTGATACTACTTACCTTCAATAGAACTACACTGCCAAGGGAAGTAGTAATCGGCCTATTTAATAAAGTGGACGTGCGTCCGTACATACCAGCGCCGATGAGGTGTTACAAATGCCAAAGGTACGGCCACGTCTCACAACGATGTACAATTGAGCAACAGATCTGCGTGTGTGGTCGGCCGTTACATGAAGGACGGCCATGTGACGAGCCCATCAAGTGCATTAACTGTGGGGGCAATCACTCGGCTAAGTCGAGGAATTGCCCCATCTTCAAGCAGGAATCAGCCATCCAAGAGCTGAGAGCCCTGGAGAAATTAACTTATCCAGAGGCTAGACGGAAACTTCTGGGCAATATGCCCCGTCGCTCCGCTCTGGATGGTTATGCACGCGCTGTTGCGGCCCCCGCCCCTACAGCGGCTGAAAAGACTAATGAAATGAAAGAAATTAAAGAAGCCATGAGACAAATGCAAGTTAATATGCAGAAAATGCAAGAGTGTCTCATGCGCTCTGCGGGTGTAGCTGTATCTACACCCAGTACAGCCGCTGTCGTGTCAGCCAAGGTCCCTGAGGCCAAGAGGGTGATTACCACCACCCCTCAGGGACCCGTCGTACGTACTGTGACGTCTTCTCCCAAAAAGAAGACATCACCGAAGAAGGCTTCGCCTCCGAGAAGGCGTTACAGTCAGGGGGAGAAGGAGGTGGAAAAACCAAGGTCCCCCAAAAAGGGACCCTCTTAAACACACTTAAAGCCGGCGGAACAATTTTCAATAAGAAACTACCACATCCGCCGGCACAATGTACAGCCAGACATCCGGGCGAGGGGGGGTGTTGCCATCATCATTAAAGATGGCGTCCCATTCCGGGACCATCCATTAAACACCCCCCTACAAGCTATTGCAATACAAATATTAAAACCGCCACAGTTCACAGTATGCTCGGTCTACTTACCAGATTTTGACTGGAATGTCCAAACCCTGACCGAGCTTACCTTACAGTTACCACGTCCATTTTTGTTACTAGGAGATTTTAATGCTCACAACCCCATGTGGGGCTGTAGCACAAGAGACGCCCGTGGAAGACTCATAGAACGGTTTCTAGACGAGTCTGAAACGGTCTTGTTGAATACCGGTCAAGGTACTTTCATCAATGCAAGAACCGGTGAGCTGTCGGCTATCGACTTATCACTTTGCTCACCGGTCATGGCACACCGTTATGAATGGACGCTGGCGTCTGATTCATACGGTAGTGACCATATTCCCATTATATTGAACAGTACCACGCCGATGACTCCACAATCATCTTCGCCGAGATGGTGTCTCCGTCAAGCTAATTGGGAAATGTACGCTAATTCATTCCGTACACCCCAGCTGACTGGAGCCGTAGAAGATGATGTGGAGAAAATGTCCTCCAGTGTCATTGAAGCAGCATATCAGAGTATACCAAAGTCGTCCAGCATTCCACCCAAACGTCATGTACCATGGTGGAATGAAGTCGTGAGTGTAGCAGTTGCAGAGAAAAAGCGGGCGTACAACGAACTCAGACGTCGCCCCACGCAGGAAAATGTGATAGCCTACAAGCGTGCGCAAGCACGCTGTAAACGCACTATAAAAGAACAGAAGAGGCTATCATGGGAGCAATATGTTTCGGCCATTAATACCTCCACTACAACATCAGAGGTATGGAGAAGAGTGAGGGCCATTACAGGAAAATCCTCCCGTTCACCAATGCCCTCCCTTCTCATCGTCGACGGTCGGAACATCACTGACCGCGCAGAAATAGCTAATTGTTTAGCTAAACACTTTGAGCGCGTCAGTGGCTCCCAAAACTATGACCCGGACTTCCTGCGGATCAAGATCGAACACGAACAAAACGACCTTGATTTTTTCTCGGATGAATCCCTCCAGTATAACCAACCGTTTTCTATGCAAGAATTACTGGAGGCGCTTCGGGGATCTGGGGACACGTCCCCTGGACCTGATGAGATCCCCTACGCCATGATCGGGAACCTGCCTTATCCTGGTAAGTGTAGGTTACTGGATCTTTACAACGAAATTTTTAGGCAAGGCGTTTACCCTCCGCAGTGGCGAGAAGCTACCATCATTCCGCTGCTAAAAGAGGGTAAAGATTCATCGCAACTATCTAGCTACCGTCCAATATCCTTGACTTGCTGTTTCAGCAAGGTATTGGAAAAAAATTGTGAACAACCGTCTCGTCTGGTGGCTGGAATCCCACAACCTTATACCTAAACATCAATGTGGGTTCCGCCGATACCATTCGACCACGGACCATCTTGTTCGCCTCGAGAATGCCATTCAAGACGCCTTTCTCCAACGAAAACACCTTGTGGCCGTGTTCTTCGATTTGGAGAAAGCTTATGATATGACCTGGAGGTATGGCATTCTCAAGAAGCTGCACGACTGGGGTTTAAGAGGTAACCTCCCTCAGTTCGTAAAAAGTTTTCTGACTGACCGTTCTTTTCGTGTCCGGGTTGGTGACACTGAGTCTGAGGCCCACTCCCAGGAGATTGGTGTTCCTCAAGGCTCCACCATTAGTGTCACCTTGTTTTCCATCGCAGTCAGTCATATTGCAGCTTCAGCCCCAATTCGTCGTTGCTTGTACGTAGATGACCTCACTATATTCTGTGCAGCCGATTCCATCGAGGATATCCAACAACGGGTGCAACAAGGCATCAACGAAGTGGTGACTTCTGCAGAAGCTCTTGGTTTTCGTTTCTCACCACAAAAGACATCGGTGGTTCACTTCTGCAGAAAGCGCAACGCACATCCGGATCCTGTTCTCACATTGAAAGGATCCAACCTTCACTGCGTTGAAAGCGTCAGGTTTCTAGGACTCATATTCGACAAACAACTTACGTGGCGCCCACACCTCCAAGCCTTAGCTGCGAGTTGTCGCAGGACAATCAACATGCTTAAGTGCTTGGCTGGTGCATCGTGGGGTGCGGGCCGGGAGTCGTTGCTTCGCCTGTATCAATCGCTAGTTCTGACTAGGATTGACTACGGCAGCATTGCTTACTCCTCCGCCCGGGCGTCTGCGCTTCTACTCCTAGATCCTGTTCACCATGCAGGCATACGACTGGCTACGGGAGCATTTCGAACGAGTCCTTCTATGAGCCTCTGCGTAGAGTCGGGTCTGCCTCCGCTGCGACTGAGACGTGAGCGTCTCTTGCTCAATTATGCAGCGGGGTTATATGCAACACCTACGCATATCAATCACCCGACTCTATTCAGATACCGTTTACAGGGGCTCTACGGTCGACGTCCCACCATAAGTCGACCAGTGGCCGTTCGAACGCAGGAGTTATTAGAGAGTCTGCACTTACAGTTCGCCAAGGTACTTCCCAAACGTCCTATGGAAGTACCTCCTTGGCTGATCCCTAAAGTAAGGTGTCGTTTCGACCTGACTGGTCTCAACAAGGAGGAGACCAGTTCATTCGAATACCGATCCCGCTTCTACGAGATCATTAGCGAACTTGACTCTCTCTGCATATACACAGATGGTTCCAAAACAGCTACGGGTGTGGGAAGTGCCATCGTCATTCGTGACGATCCTCACGCTTGGTCACTTCCTCCCCAGGCCACTGTGTATACTGCGGAATTATTTGCTATTCTGCAAGCCCTGCGATTCTGTCAAACATCCGAAGACAGCGCATTCCTCATTTGTTCCGACTCTTTGAGCGCGTTGCAAGCGATCTGCCGCTCTCATACCATCGATCCACTGGTGCAGAACATCCGAACGTGTCTCTACATGCTCCGCCAAAAGTCTATCACCTTCTTTTGGATTCCCGGACATGTGGGGATACCTGGCAATGAACTCGCCGACCAGGCAGCACGTCATGCAGCCGAAGCCGGTGAGCCACAGGACATTGCAATTCGCCCAGAGGATCTGAGAGTGAGCATACGATCCGCGATCGATCATAAATGGCAACGTGAGTGGAACAACCTCACGGCAAAGCTCAGACAGGTGAAACCTGAGGTCCGAAGAACTCCGGCACCTGTAAATCTGAACCGGCGAGAGAGTGTGGCCCTGACGCGTTTACGCTTGGGCCACACGGCGTTAACACATCGTCATCTTCTCGCCGGTGAGGATCAGCCAAGGTGCGCCGCCTGCGGGACGGCGCTGACCGTGAGGCATATAGTTGAGGAATGTGTAACCTTTGAGCCATTGCGCCAGAGGTTGCAGCTCCCCAATAATGTAGCCAACGCTTTAAGGTATGATTCGGTCTCTGAAAGAAAGATGATTGAATTTCTCCGAAATTCGCATCTTCTTCAGAGACTTTAGGGGCTTAACATCTCAGTTTTTATTCAAGTCGTCTCTTGATTCTCCCCCGATAGAACTTTAATTACAGTCATTTTAATTTTTTGTGTTAAAAATGCTTTTGTGTGTGTCCTAATTTATTTATTTATTAATGATACCCTGTTCCAGCTGATCTGGCAGGGTACTTTTAGTCTTTTGTTATGCCACTAAGAGCCTTTTAGACCCTTAGTGGTACTGTTGTTATTTATACGTGTTATTTTGTTTTTGTTATTGTTTTTTAACGATGTACCACCGAGGGCTCTTTACACCCGAGGTGGTACATCACTTGTTTTTACTATCTGTGATATTTTGTTATGCCGCTGTAGACCTGTTGTTATGGTTCTACAGCGGTATTGTTGTAATTCCTTATTGCTTCACTGGTCAGCCTGTGGCTTCCCAGTGATGTAATAAGTATTGTCTGTGATTTTTTACTGTGATATTTATCTGTGATACTTAGTGATTGTCTAGTCAGGTTTCTCCACTCCGAGGCCTTTTGCACCTCGGAGGGAGTCCCAGCGATGGCCTCCAAGCCTTGGTGACCGGACGCTTTGTCTAGTACTTATCGTACCGTCACCAAGGTCTGTCCGCTCTTTTTAAGCCCTGGGATGGCAGGGCTCATCGTTGGATTTTATATGTGTATGTTTGTCCGTTGTCTATTGCATTTATGTGTTCCTGTCTTTACGTGTTTTTATTTTTACTGTGTTTGGCGGCGCATGCCCTTAGTAGGCGATGCCGCCGAGTGCTGCTGACCGCGCCATCCACCGGCAGTAGTACCCCAATTTTAATTAAAAAAAAAAAAAAAACACTGACTGACATCCTGAGATGTTACCGATTGGCTGGCATACGGCGTAAACGGCTAGTTGTAAAATAATATTATTTAAGGTGAATCAATTACAAGAAAACCATGTTTAGAATTTGAAATTTTTGTATATTATAGAGAAAGATATGATGCATTCACTGACACCATTTGAATAATTTCTGACGTCTAGTTTAGAAGAAATAAATTTAAGTTAGAATTTTTAACCTAAAAGTAAATGCAAAAGTATGGTGAGAGTTGAATCTGAGGTATATGGGCGATTCTTGCGTGACGCACGGGACATTTTTGCAACAAAAACATTTTTTCATAAAAAATGCGATTAATAATAAACAAAACAGAATTTTTATAATACGCAGAAAATGAATTAAAATTTTTTGAGCATATTATCATTTCTATCTGCAGTCCAGTACTCAAGATATGTAAAAGGCATAAACTCACGTGAGGCACGGGACTTTGTACAAAACGAAATTTATGTCTTATATTTGCAGTACTGCATTTCAAATATAAATTAAAGTATGTTCAAAAAAATTTTAATCCAGTTGCCTCATGTTATAAACTTTTTGTTTTGTTTGTTATTAATTTCATTTTAAAAAAAAATGTTTTTGTTGTAAAAATGTCCCATGCGTCACACGAGAATCGCCCATATATTTAAGTTGTGTCATTGAAAACCAACTTTAAGATTTAGAAAAACTGAAAATTATTTTCTTTTATGTTTTCGAATCATTGAAATATTATTTTGTTCAATATTACCAAATGTTACCAAATATAATAAAACCAAAAAGATTCTTAAAATATAGTCCAGAATCTAGCGAATGTCGTAGGATTTTTTTGACAAATTGATATTTATAGATTTTATAAGCGATTTTTGGTCAATTTTTTCGAAAAAAACAAAATTTCAAACTAACGCCCTTTTTTAAAAAACAATTTGTAGAAAAAATCCTACGACGTTCGCTAGATTTTGGACTATATTTTAAGAAACTTTTTGATTTTTTCCAAATTAAAAATTGTGTAGCGGTACACTCATGTCGACCGTCCGAGATATTTTTCCTTGTGTGCGCTGCTGTGCCGCCATTTTAAAACTAAAATAAAAAATATTTTTTGTAGTTAAAGATTAGTACTTTCGTATGCATAAAACCTCATATCTCTCTTTCCTTTCACATGAAATTTAATGAACACAAGGTGATGTTACCCCCTAACACTAAACATTTAACAGTCGGTCTGAACATGGTTTTGTCAGTGAAAAAAAAAAACTTAGAGGTAACGAAAAAAAACATTAGATTTTTAAGATTAGAGGTAACACTCAAAACCTCATGATTTCCTTAGAGGTTGCTTTTCTAAAAAAGATAAACCATTAATTTACACATGAGAACATTTTATTTCATTTTTATAATATTAGGAAAATTGTGAAAAATACATGTGTGAAAAAACTTAATGATAGTTAATGTCTAAGTTTCTGACTATCTCTTGATTTTGATTCACATTGTGCATTTTATTTTTTTTAAAAACCGTATAAAAAATCGCATAAGGAAGTCGCACAAAAAACGCGCATAGAAGGTTTAGCTGTACTATATCCACCAAATACGAATTGATTGTGAGTTATAGACATAAACTACTGAAATATAGGTACTAAGGACTAATTAGACTGGTGTGGGCGCACGAAACACTGTCCATATTTCAAAAGTATGTGAAATCCGACAAAAACAGATATTTGGGAATATCTGTAAGAAATGGCGCCAAGAATATTATGTATTTGTATTTAAGGAAAAAAATAAAGCTTTAAAAAATAACTGAAATCCATTGCTATGCCAATAGCAGATATAATTATAATAACTAAGCTTACGTACAAATAGTATTTAAAAAAATAATCTAAAAAAAATTAATACTAATTTTCGGAATAAAAACTTTTGTTGTACTTGGCTCAAAGTAATTTTTTTTAGATTTTTTTAAATACCATCTGTACGTAAGCTTAGTTATTATAATTATATCTGTTCTTGGCATAGCAATGGATTTCAGTTATTTTTTATAGCTTTATTTTTTCCCTTAAATACAAATACATAATATTCTTGGCGCCATTTTTTACAGATATTCCCAAATTTCTGTTTTTGTCGGATTTAAATTTCCTTTTGAGGACAATTTTTAAGGATCTGTAGTTTCAAATCAAATAAAAATCGAATTTTAAAAAACTATGGAATAGTGAGTTTTAAGTTATTTCTCTATTTCACGTTAAGCTAACATGTATTTTTCTTGGCCACTCACACTCTACTACAGTATTTTTAATCTGACAAAATACCGGTTTTATACCCTTTATTTTAAAAACGACGTGATTAAGGATGGAAATGGAAATGTAAAGAAACATTTTTAATTAGTTATAAGTTTATCCGATCCAAATATTATTTCAACGACCGACATAGCTACATAAAATATTTATAATAAAAACACATCAAAGACTCAATCAGTCGTCAGGAACAATAAAATAAGTTAAAGTGTAGCTAGGGAGCTGATCGCAATTTAGGTATATGATTCCATCGTCGCTGAAAGTAATATGTTATGTAGTTTACTACTGTGCGAATAAGAAAAAGTTAGAACGAATCTCAGATGACGCTGATTTTTTTTGCAAATAAATTTTGAAAATGCAAGAAAAAGAATTCCCTTAAATCATAACGTCGTGTCTGCCATTGATATATTGTATTAACGCCAGTCAGTATATAACAAATTTGTAGAAGGCAGATGTCCACATCGTTACATTTTTATAAAAAATAACTACAAACATGTAAAAAAAAAATGGCCGACTAAGTCATTTGATCGTCTTTCTAATCTATATTTTTGGATTTAATATACTTCCTGGAGAGGGAAGTATATTAAATAAATATTTCCCTCTTCTATAATTGAAGAGGGAAATAAAGGTGGCAGACAGGGGCCTCTGATTTTAGCTACAATTCAAAAAAACCTCTGTCGTAGCATCCTGCATAACATAGCGAATTTGCGTTTACAAAAAATATTTTTTCACGAAAATCCGTTTAGATAGGATAATGGCTCAAAGCCTGTCGTATATGCTCTTTGCCGCTCTTTATCACGATGTAAAGAAATATTAAAAAAATTTTAGAAATTTTGCAAATTTTAGGAAAAAATTCATTTTTATTACAAAAAATTTTAATCTTTCCCAACAATTTCTTTAAGTATATAATGGCTCAAAAGTTTATGTGATTCCTTTAACACATGGAATAAAAAGATGTGGAAAGACTTTTGAATTTTTGCAAATTTTGGCAAGAAAAATTATTTTATAAACGAAAAATGTCGAAAATATCCAGTTCCGAGCATTGACCGATTGGAAGTCCGAAAAGGTTGGTTGAGTTCCTTAATCTGACTAACTCTGATTTTTCTAACAGAGACGCAGATGGAGATAGCTATAATCCAACTTCACTGTCATCTAAATTTTCTTTATACTTTTTTTTCAAAGCAGCGAAATCTTTATAACATTTGTTGTGATAGTCTAACGTTTCCTCTACAATTACTGGAATTGTATAATCACTAAATTTTAAAGAAAATGTTTTTCGCACTTCCAATATAGTGAAACATTTGTTAACTACTTCTGCATTAAATAAAATAATTCGCTCAGAAGAGCTCTTTTTGCAAAAACACCATTTTAAATCGTCCATATTATGTAATTATAAGCTAAATTAGTCTACCCAAATAGGACTCTTGATATTATATTGATATACTGAATATTCGATTTTCATAAAGTATCGATATGTTCGGCCGATATTTTTCAATCGGATATATCGATAGTTCGATATTGAAATGTCAGTATCGATATCGATATATTTTCCAAGAATAAGCTTTTCTTGTAGTAATTTGCCTAATTGGCTATGACCAGAAATTATGTATCATAAGACAGTATAATAAGCATGATGCTATCTAACTAGCTATTTAAGCTTCCTCTGGTTGTGAAAAATAATTCCCGATAATCGTAGAAAATTGATAAAGTTGAGAGGGCAACACATAAGAAACAAAATTTTCCTAATAACTGTCCCAGAAAAGTACTAGTTTAATTGATTTTTGCTTTTTTCTCGCGAATAAACGTAATTACATATACAAGGATAGGTGTCATTAATATTTTAATTATACCCCAGTAACCAATACCTATAAATAAAATAGAAGGGTCTGTCTGTGATTTTCGAATTTTTAGGTATTAATATGTTTTTCAGTTAGAAAATTCGACATATATAGCAAATCTAACTTTAAAATAATTTTTGTCTGGCTGTCTGTCTGTTTGTACGAACCTATTTAACTCAAAAACTACTGAAACTACTGAGTTGAAATTTACAGGGAATATAGATATTAACCTCCCGATCAATCTTAACCGCAGTTTAATGTGATCTTCCAAATGGTTATGTACAGGATGATTCAAAAAGAATCTCCATTAAAAGTTTATGGTCTTCTAAGTAAAGTAGATTTTTGAACATTTGGTTTTAGAAGTTTCCAAATATGAAGATTTTAATTAAAATATTTCTAACTTTCTGCCACTTCCGGTTATACCGGAAGTTGACACCAACTTTGCCATTTTAAATGTTTTTAACAACAAATTTGAATTCGTTGGGAATTGTTTTTAATATTCTATCTGACAGTGGCATTTCAGCTTCCTTGACATGATACAGGATGGTCATATAAAATATTTTTTAAATATTTTTTTTGTTTATTGTGAAAAACTTTTTTTTAATTGAATCACCTATATCTTTTATTATAACTATGTAAAAAAAATGTAAACTCTATCTATTAATATCAGATATTGTTACACCTAAAACTGATATTTTGGAAGTTACATCGAATTTATATAATAAAATGATAAGTTAGGTTTTCTATAGGCACGGTTGACACAAAACCACTGGACAGATTTTAGTGAAACATTGTAAATTTTTTCCTTAGATGCTTCATTATCTCAACATCTCCAGTCAGAATCTTCACGATATTCTTTATGGAGGTTGATATATTCACGAAAAAAGTTGATATACCTATCAAAAATACTCATTTAATAATAAACGGAAACAAAAGAAAGAAAAACAATAGATTACCTAGGTTACGATAAAAATATTCAAAAATTTAAACATTAACTTCAGAACTTTTTTATTAAAATTTCACTTTAGAAAAGGATTGTAGTATAGCCTAATTACGAAGGAACTGAACGTAATTTTGAAAAATCCACCAGGGTTTTCGGATCTCGAAAAGAATCCAAAATTCAATTAATTCTAAAAACATAAATACGGGAATCTATGAAAGTATTTAAAAGTCTGAAAATTAAATACATTAATATGGTTGTTTTCGAGTCGTTTGCCGATCAGAGCGAAGCATTACATGGAATTAACATTTTACAGAATTTTAAACTGTTTGGCGAGCGAAGCGAAGTACTTTAAAGAACTAATTTTGAATTAAATTTGTCTGGTTTGTTTCGGAATAACTAATTTAAGGTAACTTATTACCCACAGTTAACATAGTGTTAGACGAATGAAACTGGAGGGCATAGTTATCAGAAACAAATAAATGAATACATGTTACAACACTTTTTGAAAATTAATCCTGTAAAGAGTAAAATAGGGAATAAACGCAAAAAAATGGAGGGAGGTCAAAGTTTACATTTTTAACGTCTACTGTTCTGGCGTCTCCAACAATAAGTTAGTTATTTTAGGAAATATTCAAGCATAATGCAAGCAGACTTAGGAGTATTTAAATTTTCCAATAGGATAAGGGAGGATACTTTTTTAAAGTGTACAAATATTAGTTATTTTAAAAATATATAATATTTGAGTATTTTAAGTCAACATACTTTTAACGAATTTCCAGAATGGAAATTCAGTTATTACAGCCGGTGTCATGATGGGACTTGAGCCCGGGACTATGGCAGAAATATGTTTTGAGGTCCCTAGAAACCGAAAATAATATTCACTAAAATTTATATATATATATATATATATATATATATATATATATATATATATATATATATATATATATATATATATATATGTTTTTACTTCTATAATAAATTCGTTGACATCTCCTTGATAGGTTTACTTTAGATTTTTAGTCTATGTTATACCTATGTTCGAAGAAATGACAAATTAGTTTCTGAAAATTTCCAGTTGTTCCTAGATAACTAGCCAAAGGTAATTCTCAATAAATGAAGCTTATCAAAGCTTATGATGAGAAAATAGGGGCAAAAATTTTAGCGAACTACCCACTAGGAATTACCTTTACTAAATTACGAAATTCACGCCAGCGAAGCCGCGGATAATAGCTAGTATGATAATAAATACCCCTGTCGCAGCACCTGCATAACATAGCGAATTTTCAAAGATTGGACACTGACGGATTTCATATGACAACCTGTATCTATCTACAATAGTTTAGCTATCTAACGGTGAAAATATTTTCAAAATCGGTTGAGCAGTTAATTTTTTAAAAATTTAAATTTTGCAAAAAGCCACTTAAAATGGCAAAAAATGGCAAAAAATTTCGCTTCAAAAAATCGAACGTATGTGGCTGACGAACTCATCCACGTTTTTTTTTATTTTTGGGACTATTGGGAAATTTTCTATCTTTTAAGGTGCGAATCCACCGAAAAAACATTTGCTTCAAATGTTTGTAGTTGTTTGCAACTGTTTGCAACTGTTTGCGAACACACTGTCTCCACTGAACAAACAGTTACAAACGATAATCCGTTTGCGAATGTTTGTAGTTGTTCCATGTATTCGTATTCGTATATAAATACATGTATATTATTGGAAAATCGAATGGAGGCGTGGTTTAATATTTAGCCTATCCGCAGTAGTTTTTCGATTTGTCACCAGATGGCAGCCAAATAAATAGTGGCAATTTTTTTTGTCCATTTTTGCTTGGCAACAAAAACTTATTATAAAAAAAATAGGAACAGCATTCCAAAAATTTGCTAATTTTTTTTTCGTTAATTTTTCAGTTGTAGTTAATGTTTGAAATGCTAGTTGCAATACTTAATTCGCTATCAGATATAATAAACGTAGAAAATTTTGGGAACACTAAATCGCTAGAAACATGTACTTTGAAGTTAGTCAATTCCTTTATGACACTGGTAACATTCGATTCAATTGTAAATTCGATTTCATTAATTTTTTCTTTCATGACATCAATTACATACATTGCCTTCTTCATCTCCCCTTTCTTTTTTTTGTTTTTCCTTCTAGATTGTTAATTGCTTCTAGATTACCGTGAGAAATAGTCGATTATTTCTTATTTGAACATTTTTATGAAGAAATCTTCCTTAAATGTTTTCTCTTTTAATAGGGCTCGAGTTTCTCTTAATGAATCAAACTTTGTATTGATTGTATAATATTGAAGCTTGAAAGATGGGACAGATATTTTCTTGGTGTATATTACTACCTATAGTAGATAGATTAAAATATGATTAGGTAGTAAAAAATAAGTTTTGTAATTATACTTATGTAATAAAATCTTGTGGTTTAAAATGAACTGGACAAACTCTCATTGAAGGCATAACTTTTTTACCCATTTTCTGAATGTTTATCCATGCTAATCAGCGACCAACCAATTCTTCTTTGTTATATTACGATTGTAGCAACATTTGTATATCATTCTTGGGACCTTCTAATGTTTCATTCAAACACACAACAGTATACTTTTACTTTTTCGTGATGAAAATTCCATAATTTGAACAATTTTCATGTATTACATTTGATTAAATTAGGGTAAAATATTTTTAATGACAAGTCATAAAAAAAAATTACAGCTGATTAAAGTTCACTTGATTTATATGAAATGTACAAATAGCCTTTCCGCAGTAGTTTATTTTCGGGCCACCAGATAGCATATCAAAATTCTCCGTTTTCCAATATCGCAATATGTATAATGTACATACATATTATGATACTCGTTTGTTGTTCGTACTTCGGGTATGTACTTCGTATTAACATACCGTCTCCACCAGAAAAACACAAAACGTACCAAACAACAAATTCCCTTTGATGTACCGACTTTGGACGAAACACTACAAACATTAGCAAACATTCGTGACGATCGTATCCGCCAAAAAATTTTGTGTTCGCAAACATTTGCAAAAAGGTTGCGCGCTTGGTGGATTCGTACCTTCACTGGTTACTGCTGGTTACACTGGTTCCAGTAGTATAGAGACAGGTATGTTATCTCTAGTGCTCTATGTTTGCCAATATAATTATTACATTTCGATTCGATTTTATTCTCTGATTATAGCGGTTAGTTTTCTTCTACATTCAAATTTCATTGTTTGTTACATGCGTTTACATCAGTTTACATGCAAGCTGTCAATATTTTTACATATTTTTACATATTTTTATTTTTATTAAATTTATTTTATAATTTAACCTAAATATAATATACATAAATAACAAGTAAGTAAATATTAATTATCTATATGTATTTATAATCTATAATTATGCATTTTATATGTTTTTCTCTTTAAATTTGATGTTTTTTTTTTCTAGATACGACAAGGTTTAAGGAAAGTGAACGAAAATTATTGTGATTTTTATAAAGGATCTGACAAAGATGAATAAAAAATTAATTTGATTTACGTTTGAAGACTAAAATTAAATGAATTTTTACTTAATGTAATTTTGATTTTGGTTTAATAGAAGTAAAAATTGCTGTTATATTTGCAACAGATTTTAAACTGGAAGTTTTATTTATAAATTGAAAGAAAACTTACGAAGCAAAAAAAATGAAAGAGATATTTGCCTTATGAAGAAAAAACCAGAAATCATAAAATAATTAATTAATGTATTTAAAAAAATTAATAAATAATTAAAACGTGTTTTCGTGTTTAATTTAACTAAATAATAGAATGTGTCAGTTTAACCAGCACTATTTTAAGCTAAATCTACTTTCCAATTTTAAATTATACTGTTCACGAGGTGAAATGACTGACAAAATATGTGGAAATTAAAGGATTTTCGTGCATTTTCGATAATTGCTATGAACTTGAGTATAAAATGGAGAACTATTTTGTTCAAAACTGCCGCAATACTTTGAGAAATAAAATATATTTTTTGTTAATAACACCAAATTTTCCACCGCAGGTGCTGAAGTATACGAAATTTTACTAATTAACTTACGAAATTAGCTTTTTGTGTTTCATTATTCTTATTTATTTGTACAAGTTTTTATTATTTTCAAAAGAAATATATTATGAAAAAGAATATGTTAAAATTTTTATGCATTTCGTATGCTTGAATGCATCCACCTGAATTGTCAAATACATAAATTACGTATAATTCAAGAATTTTATGTTAGAAATTATAACAATTTGATATTTATTTTGAATCTATTATTGGTAGAAAAAAATTATTTGAAATGTCAAAAAAAAAAAAAAAAAAAAAAAAAAAACATGAGGCGTTCCAAATAAGTCATCTATTTCAGGTTTGATCGAAAATGAGTTAGCGATGAAAATAAATTCTTCAGCTTGCATTGCTTAGTACAGTTTATTCAAAAAGGAGTTTTATTTCAAATTATAGTTATAGCAAAACTGGCCTTAGCAGTAAGTTGTGATAAAACTCGTTTTTTTCAGTTTTTTCGTTAAATAACTCGTTTTGTATGAATTAGGCGAGTTTCGTTTTAGAACGCCTCATATTTTTTAATTGAAAACAAAATGACAATGATATCGACAATCGTCTACTTTGTGTATAGATATATAAAGACACGTTTATGCTGGTGGATGATATAAAAGATTTATTCGATTAAAGAAAAATTACAGTTTAATTGATAAAATATCATAAATATAATAATGATTTGCTTATAATTATTAGACATTATTTTTTAGTATTTTATAATCAATCTGATCAAATTTTTTAAATATATTAAGGGCAGTCTAAACAGAGTTTACGGTATGCGTGTAAGTAAACTAACAACATGGGGTATGTTAAACTGATGTTAGACAAGGACAAAAAATCTTTAACCCAAAATTTTGTAAATTATTTTTAATTTTTCTGGAGAACCAGCTGACAAACAGGTATAGCTCAGAGGACATTTCTAATAAAATTTCGTGTGCTTTTCGCAATGGTATAAAAAAAACCTTTGAATTCTAATGTTTTTAGCACTTAGCACACTTTTTGTCAAAAGTGCCCAAAAACCAACTTCTGGGCATCCGATGTGTCTGGCTAACGAACTTAGCCTAGCAAATCGAGAATCCAGTTTGCATACCAAATTTCATAAGCATTAAACGTTTCGTTCGAGAGTTATCGCGTACACACATAAATACATATATATATATATATATATATATATATATATATATATATATATAAATTTTAGTGAAGTAGATTTTCCGGTTCTAGAGACTCCAAAACAAATTTCTTCCATAGTCCCGGGCTTAGCTCTTACTATAATAGCTACGGTAATAGCTGAATTTTCATTCTGAAAATTCGCTAAAAAACGATATTTTTTATCGATATTGATAATATATTTGAAGAATATTGGTATAATATACATATATCCATATGTGTCCATAGGTACTTTTAAAAATATAAACATCCCTATTTCCAAATAATAAAATATGAAATGTGATTAAAAAATTAGAAGTGAAAAAATCAGTTTAGAAATGTATAGATCTTATAATGTATGTCATCCAAAAATGTCTGTTAACATTTTAATCATAACATATTTACACTTAATAAAAAACATATTAGATGTTGTAAAGAAACTTCCAATTTGTGAATGAATAATTCTTTTTTATTTTGACGAAAAATTGACGAAAACGTGTTAAATTTTATTTACCTTTACTTGTTTTTCCATATTTTTTATTGCTGGTCGCTGTTAATGGCATAAGTGTAGCTTTGCTTTCGTTAGTTCAATAGAGGACCATTTTCACACATTTTACCATTTCAGTGTGTATATATATATATATATATATATATATATATATATATATATATATATATATATATATATATATATATATATATATATATATATATATATATATATATATGAATAAAAATAAGTAACAAACTTATTCCAGGTTATTTACTGCATTCAAACTAATATAAATCGACTGCATTAGAGAAACTTCCTAGAAATTTCATTCTTGACATAGAAATAGGCTAATACAGCACACTTTATTACATAAATTTACAAAAAGTAATTAGTAAGTACTTGTAGCTATTTTTAAAAATAAACAGCAAGATAGCAACGTAACAATCAGGTGCCTACTCTCTGGAAAGTTCACCTTTAGACTTTTAGTATCCTTCCTACCCTTACACAGATATTGTTTTTATTGTCTATTTTACTCAGATCTTTCTTATTATCAACTTCTGCCAGACGAGGGAATCATATAGATTTTCCTGCCATCAGCTCCCTAGCTATAGAAAATAAACTTTATAACGTAAAAATCCGATATTGCATCTCATTTGACCGCAAGACCGTAACTCACTGATTAGATATTGTCCTGTTACTAACCGTACCGATACATAAACAAATATGAAGGTCAATGAGAGTATGTACATGTAATTTTGTTCTATCGTTTTTCTGACATTCATTTGTTCATCTTATTCATTCACTCACCGGGTGAAAACATAAAACGATAAGTGTAAGGAAAATAATATAAGAGCAAAATTTAATTTAAAAGAATACCCAATCCACATTTATTTTTGAAATATTAGATTGTTATTTTCTTAATTAATTTTGTTTGCTGGATAAATAATTTACATGACAAATAATAGTAATATTCGATTTCAGTGTAAGAAATATTATATTCATTATCATTAGAAAGAATTTTATAGCTGCATTCCATAAATGCAACTTTCCATAAATTCCATAAATCCATACAAATTGTTTCTTGTTTTATTAACCGACTTCAAAAACGAGGAGGTTCTCAATTCAACTCGTATGTTTTTTTATTTTTTATGTATGTACATCGATTTCTCCCACATTTCTGGACCAATTTACGACATTCTTTTTTTGTTTAGTAGATAAGGCTCTGTAGGTGGTCCCATAAAAATTTTATCAATATTGGTTGAGTCTTAGAGTAAATAATATAATATAAATGTATATATAGTATAAACAGAGGTAAATATTTGTTCATTTTTGGTTTCCTTAGTTATGATCAAAAATTGTGGTCAACAGTTTCAAATATATCTTCATTTAGAATCATTTTAGATGTGTAATGTAATAAAAACATTTTTTCAAGGAAATATTTTTTTTTTTTTTAGACAAATAAAGGTTTGTTGTTGTATTGTAATTTGCAAAAATAGAAGTTTGAAGGAAAATGTAAGAATATATGTGTGATTGTAAGTAATTTGAATAAATACATTAAATACTGATATATTTTTAAACGTCAAATTTCATTTGGTAATTATTTATGATTCTATGATTTGGTAATTGTTATAATTTTATGTGACGATTAGCACAATTCTGACAAAAACTTAAACAAAACAAAAAGGATATGAAAGACAATCCTCCCACACGTCTCTTGGCTACATTTTCTATGCCTAGAAACTCAACTTACACTATCTCTAATAAATATGTATATATGTGTTATATTATGTACTCTGTGGGTTGAGTAATTTTTTTACCATCTCCAAAAAATTTTGGTAATTTTATTGTACAATAATATAATTTGTATCAATTATGCAAAGTATTTACATTAAAAACTATAGTAACACTAGCTAACCCGGCCACGCGTTGCTGTGGTTCAGTAGTTATAATTGATTGAATTAATTTTTTCTTATCATTTCAAACCATACACTGCACAATTATAACACAATACACAGTATAATTATAAAAATCATTGACATCGTGAACATAAACAAATATGACGTGGAATAAAATGTATAATCTAGAAATCGAAATACAGCAAGATACATACATACACATACAAAACGAAATCTACACAACCTAGATGTCAAACGATGTTAGATTAAATTATAGGTAAAATTTATAGGTCAATTCAATCATATATTCCAAAATTTTGTGCAAAATCAATTATCTATAGCACTTGATCCTGCTCGCCCAATGACTCTAAAATAACTATCTTCATATTTTCTGAGCATGGCTAATTTCCGCACCGTAAGAACTTAGTATGGGTACCTATACCAGCAGTTTTAGAATTGTTTCTATTTTAGACCCTTCAAGTCACTAAGGCCATAGAAAACCATTTTTTTTGAAAATTTTATAAGAAATTTTCTTTTTTTTATAAATTTAAATACTGTTATTGATAAAAATGTGAAAAAAGCTGGGAAAATCTTTTTTTCATTTTGTTGAAGATTATGAAAGTTTAAGATTAAAAAAATGATCTTTTAATATTTTCAAAAATTCAATCGAATGAAACACAAAAAGGGCTGGATGGATTAAACTGAAACTCGGTGGGGTTTTTGTGGGTATCTTGAACTGTAAAAGGCACACTTAACATTAGTGGTTTTCTCGAAGTTTTTAATTCAGCGCTTGATTTTTCAAAGAGCCACCAAAAGCTCTTTTTTCTTGATTTTTCAAATTCATGTAAAGTATGCAAAAAAATTTTTTTCTGAAAAAACAATGGCTAATCCTTGTAGAGAATTTATTCGAGTTTTTAAAACACCCGTTCAATTTTCTGTGTGATCATTGGTTGCTGAGATATCGATGGTCAAAGACGAAATGATCCTTTTCCATTCAAAGATATCTCAGCGAAAAGTGGTCGTATAAAAGTCTATAAAAAAGCAAATTAAAGCTGAGTAAACAAGTTATACGGTCCATATGGTGGTTAAGTCGGAAAAATTTTTTCCAAGTCCGTGGACCAAAAAAAAAAACGAAAAAATTTCGAAATTTTTTTTGAGTGTATTTATTAGGATTGCGCCACACACGTTTCTTTGAAAATTTTTTTTGAGTGTATTTATTAGGATTGCGCCACACACGTTTCTTTGAAAATTTTTTTATCCCAAGATTTCGAAACTAGAAACTTCCAGCTTTCTTATTAGGATTGAGCGATACACGTTGCTTTGAAAATTTTTTTATCGCAAGATCTGAAAATTAGAAACTTCCAGCTTTAAACTCCTTTGCTTACGACTCCGATACGACCATTTTTCACGAAGACACAGCCATTCGAAAAATCGCTAAAAATTTGGAATTCTTTTTGATCCTTAAATTTTTTCCGCTAGTGTATATAATTATATCAATGATTTCATTACGCACTTGACAAGCTGCCGATAGATTTTGCAAGCTTCAAGTTGATTCAAAACCTAATTTTATTAATAAATATTTGAATTGGGATACCCAATTAAATTTATATTTTCAGAAGAGTTGTCCAAATTCAACTCCAAATCATATTTCGGTAGCACTGTTTTAATAACCTATCATTTGAAGTTCTTAGTAGTTTAATCTATCAGTTATATAAAACTCAGGCAGACACAGGATAGTTTTAAAGAAATTGCTTTGAACGTTGTCAATTAATAATAAATATAAAGGTTTAGATGACTATAATATTGAAATAATGGAAACATTAGGAGTGGAAGTCATCAGGAAAAAATAAAATGAAAGATTAATTTAATTTAAAAATTGCGCAACCGGTTTCGGAAGAGCTAGTGCTTCCGTCTTCAGGCGTATTCCTTTAATAAAAATAAAAACAATATATAAAAATACAGTGCATATTTATGAAATTAATAGTAAACAAATACTTGTCAAAAAACATGCAATTACTTACATGGAAAAAAATTATAAAATAATATCACAAAAAGGTATTTTTTATGAAATTAAAATTTAAAATTAAAAACTTAAAAACATTGTTGTATAAAAGAAAAATTATTTGTTCGATAATTACATTGTGAATTAATTTTTAAAAAAAATATATAAAATTCAGTTACAGTGTTGGCAAACAAAATGACAACGTGCGAAAAAAGTTGGCGGTTTATATATGTTTCGGCAAAGTATTGGGCGCGAATTTGTTGAAGGTGTGACTGTATTGGCTGTCAAGTTCAGACGAGTCCGTGGCAAGGTTGGCGTTGGGATGTATGGAACATATCCAGCAATGTTCTAGAAAGAATCTTTTTCTAGAATGTGCTTCTGTTTGTATTACTGTGGGGTTTTCAAAATCAAAACGATGGTTGTTGTGCCATGAATGTTGTGCTAGGCCGGAGCTAGTGTCGCCACGTTGGACATTCCGACGGTGCTGATCAAGTCTGTGCGATAGTTTTTGTTTGGTGTTACCCACATAGGCGGCATCACAATCCCGACAACGGATCATATAAACCACATTTTGACGGTTGCTTGTGGAGATTGAGGGTTTTAAATTTGAATAAAAATTTTTTAGGTTTGTGGAATATTGGAAAGCTGGGTGGAGACTAAAAGGTTTCAAGATTTTTTTAATATTTTCAGAGTGCTGTCCGGTAAAAGGAAGAGAAAAATAATGTTTGTTGAGCGTGTTCTGCTTAAAGGAGTTTTCGGAACAATTATTGAAAAGTCTATGAGTCAATTTTTTGGTAATATTCAATATTAATTTTTTGGGGTAGTTATTAAGCGTTAAAATATGTTGAGCATTTTTCAGCGCACGGGGACGGTGAAGATGGTGACTCAATCTGAGGGATCTATTTATCAAATGTGAAGCTACGTTATATTTTAATTGTGAAGTGTGAACTGAGTGATAATTTAGGATACGGGAGGAAACATAAGGCTTTCTATACCACATTGAAGAAAGAAGATTTTGTTTTTTGAAAATAAGTGTATCGAGAAATGTTAGTTGATTATTGTTTTCTAATTCTATTGTAAATTTTAGGTTATGGTGAAAATTGTTAAAATTATGAAGTACATGGTCCACAAAATCAAAGGGAATGGCTGTAAAAATATCGTCAACATATTTAAAGAAAAAGGGGACAGTGCAGTCTAACCTGTCTAAAACGGTATCAACTAGATGATCCATGACGATATTGCAGGCTGTTACAGAAAGGGAGGCCCCCATTGGAAAACCAGATATTTGCTGGAAAAAACTAGTATGGAATTTTGTAGTGAAAAAACTATTATTCAAAATTAATTGTAAACCCTCAATAAAAGTGTCATAGTCTAAGTCAGTGTTTTTTTTAATGTTGTCCCAATTTATCCTGACCTGATCAAGAAAAATGTCCACTGGACAATTTGTAAAAAGTGCTTCTACGTCAAGGGAAGCAAGTTTATAACCTGTTGGCAATTTTAAATTGTTAATTTTGTTTACAAACTCAAAGGAATTTTTTAAATCATATTTGCTCTGAAAGGATTTTCTTATAATACCGCTAAAAAACTTGTCAATGTTGTTAAGGATGGAATTATTGGTGGCACAAATGGGGCGGAAATCCATGTTTCCTCCCGTATCCTAAATTATCACTCAGTTCACACTTCACAATTAAAATATAACGTAGCTTCAAATTTGATAAATAGATCCCTCAGATTGAGTCACCATCTTCACCGTCCCCGTGCGCTGAAAAATGCTCAACATATTTTAACGCTTAATAACTACCCCAAAAAATTAATATTGAATATTACCAAAAAATTGACTCATAGACTTTTCAATAATTGTTCCGAAAACTCCTTTAAGCAGAACACGCTCAACAAACATTATTTTTCTCTTCCTTTTACCGGACAGCACTCTGAAAATATTAAAAAAATCTTGAAACCTTTTAGTCTCCACCCAGCTTTCCAATATTCCACAAACCTAAAAAATTTTTATTCAAATTTAAAACCCTCAACCTCCACAAGCAACCGTCAAAATGTGGTTTATATGATCCGTTGTCGGGATTGTGATGCCGCCTATGTGGGTAACACCAAACAAAAACTATCGCACAGACTTGATCAGCACCGTCGGAATGTCCAACGTGGCGACACTAGCTCCGGCCTAGCACAACATTCATGGCACAACAACCATCGTTTTGATTTTGAAAACCCCACAGTAATACAAACAGAAGCACATTCTAGAAAAAGATTCTTTCTAGAACATTGCTGGATATGTTCCATACATCCCAACGCCAACCTTGCCACGGACTCGTCTGAACTTGACAGCCAATACAGTCACACCTTCAACAAATTCGCGCCCAATACTTTGCCGAAACATATATAAACCGCCAACTTTTTTCGCACGTTGTCATTTTGTTTGCCAACACTGTAACTGAATTTTATATATTTTTTTTAAAAATTAATTCACAATGTAATTATCGAACAAATAATTTTTCTTTTATACAACAATGTTTTTAAGTTTTTAATTTTAAATTTTAATTTCATAAAAAATACCTTTTTGTGATATTATTTTATAATTTTTTTCCATGTAAGTAATTGCATGTTTTTTGACAAGTATTTGTTTACTATTAATTTCATAAATATGCACTGTATTTTTATATATTGTTTTTATTTTTATTAAAGGAATACGCCTGAAGACGGAAGCACTAGCTCTTCCGAAACCGGTTGCGCAATTTTTAAATTAAATTAATCTTTCATTTTATTTTTTCCTGATGACTTTCACTCCTAATGTTTCCATTGTTGTCAATTAAGTTTAAGTATCTTGGGCAACATGTTTGTGCTCCTTAAAATAGCGTAGATGAAACGATGCAATTGAACAATGCCATTCTAGATTCCCACGAGTTACACTGAGTTCTGACTAACAAGTCTTGTAGACTTGAAGAAGTGACTACTGCCTAATTAGTCGAATCTTTCGATAGAAAAAATTAGACTAATACAGCCTATACGATAAGAACGGGACGAGACGAAAGTAGGGACGCTATCCGTTCTAAGAAACGTAGAACAACATATATATATATATATATATATATATATATATATATATATATATATATATATATATATATATATATATATATATATATATATATGTAGAAATATTTAAAAGATAATTTAGTTTTCTTTTAATTTAATAAATTTTTTAATTTCGACAAAGCACATTAATAATTTCAATATGTTGAACAATTATGTTAAACCGTCTTCAAATTAATTCTCTAAGAATTCGTCTTTTTATATCGTCTTCAAATACGTCTTGAAAAATAAGTCTTTTTAATAATCGTCCTAATAATTCGTCTTTCTTTCTCGTCTTTCAATACGTCTTGAAAAACACGTTTTTCAAAAAAATCTCTATTTATAAAAATTGTTTTCAATTCATAGATCAATTAACATTATTGCTCAACTGTTTAAAACAATTATAAATTAATTCAAAATAACAGTAATAACAATAAATTATTAAATTTCTTCATGGGATCCCACAGATCGGCCATTCTGACTTTCGTTCGCCCCGAACGACTTATCCACCCAATGCTTCATATTATCTGCACTAGAACTTGTACGATTGTAACCTTCTCCAGTTTTAATTTCTTCGTTCATATACGGCCGGCTAAAATCATCACGCTCTCTTACTTGTTTAATAGTGGCTTCATACTGCTTAATTTAATCACAGTTTTTTCTGATATATTTTGCGATTTCTTTGATATAGCTAACATTTCATACACATAATCTTCGACTTCCTCATTTGGCTTTCGTTGACGCTTCATTAACTCAGTATGTAAATCTGAGTCATCATATAAAACAGGAAAACTATGAATCAGTTTACTTTTGAAATCATTCCAACCATTTATGGTGTCCACATTCCCGTCAAACCAAAATTTTGCTGCACCACGCAATTTTCTAATAGCATGATGTAATAAAAGCTGATTATCCCATTTGTAGACTTTTGATATCTCCTCTAACTTTCGTAACCATATTATGGGACTAAGTCCATTCCTTTCAGTCGGATTGAATAAAGGTAACACATCGCTACCGATTTCAATCATAGACTTTTGTAACGTAGTATCACAATGATTGTGAATAATCGACTGTTTTTCTTCGTTAAACATAGCCTTTCACGTTCTAATAGTTTTCGTTCACGTTCTAGCAATTGACGTTCCCACTGAATCAAATTTAAAGACTGAGCAGTAGTTTCATGTTCCACTTCAAAAGCAGATGTTTGCATAGGAGTAGAACAATGAATTTCATCGCCAATTAAATCATTATTATTTTGATTCGCCATACTAAAATGAAATTTTAGAATTAAAAAAAAATTAACAATCTCAAGTTATTTTATTTTCAGTGTCGTTTAGGATACTAATTTAGAATGAAAATTGCAACCACAGCAACCAGTCAAACACGTAATTATTTCACAAACTGCTGCAAAATTATACAATTTTTAGTCGAATTTTCTCCGAAAAATTAGACTTATACAGTCTATACGATAAGAGCTGCGAGAGGCGAGAGTAGGGGCGCTATCCGTTTTCGGACCCGTAGAACACGAATATGTAGAAAAAAAAAATGTCTGATATATATATATATATATATATATATATATATATATATATATATATATATATATATATATATATATATATATATATATATTTTCCCGCCACCTTTTAATTTGTGTAGGGCCCCCCTATGGAAGTTAAGAGATGAAATTTGGTAAATGGGGCTCATTTTCGAGGCACCTCATACTATCAAAGTGGGGTCAAATTTTGGGCAAATTTTTTTTCTGACCCGACCTTTAAGGGGGTGGTGGGGGGCGGAAAAGCAATAAACCTTTTTCAAACCGGTTTTAAATAATGTTTCGGTCAATTATCTACAACATATCCAAAATTCAGCTTGCTAGGATGATATGGTGGGAGTAGAGGGGGGAAAAACGATTTTCGCTGGATCTAATAGGCCCCCAGCCCCCCAGAATTAACGTAGAGGGTTGAAATTTGGTGTGTTGATAAAGTTCGTACCTAGGTTGTGCTTTTTGGAGGTTTTAATATTTTACCCCCACCCCCCTCATTTTTAAGCTACAATTTCATGCATTTTCGACGTTTTCGAAGTTTGTACCACTCGCACAGGTCACCCGAATAAACCTAGAGGGCTGAAATTTTGTATTCGGATTGAGTTAGTATCAAGGGGGTGCCTTTTGGGGGTCTCGACTTTTAACCCCTACCCCCACCATTTTTATACCCAAAAGAACATGATTTTTCTTGTTTTTTAACAGTTTCGTTCGGGTCAAAATCTCCCCAAATAAACCTAGAGGGCTGAAATTTGGTGTACAGGTTAAGCTAATAGCCAGACACTGTTTTTTGGAGGTTTCAACTTTTAACCCTTACCCCCACGATTTTTACGCCAATATTTCCTTAATTTTTTTGCTTGTTTTCTAACACGTCTAGAGACTCCATAAGGAAACCTAGAGGGCTGAAATTTTGTACGTGTATTCAGTTAGTATCCAGCTAGTACCTTGTAGGGAGTCCACATCACTTTTTCCCCCACTTCTCCCATTTTTACATCGGAATTGAATGCTATTGTCAAATGTGTTTTAAAAGCATTATGTTTATTCTAAATACAAGTAGGCGAATAGTAATTTTAAAAAATTTAAAAAAAAGTGAATACAATTTTTTAACAAATGAAATACATACATATTAAGTAATGTGCAAATGTTATTAAAGTCACTGTTTATTTATTTATTTAATTATTATTTAGGAATTTTGGATTTTTATTATTTATAAAATAGAAATTTTGGATTTTTTTGGAAAGAAAAAATATCTTCATAAAAGCCTTCCAGTTTACTATTTAAGTTCCTTTTTTAATATTTAAAAGTAAAACACAAAGGCAATTGGCGGATAAGCATGGATAGTAATGCCCTCGTACGAATTGTGTTGGCTTTTTCCCTGTTAACTTCTATCGGCACAAAATTGAAATTTACTGAGATTCAGCCCTTAAAAACTTAAAATCTTTTTATAAAGCCCCGATCAACCGGACACTCATTATCAGTTTTGAAACCACCAAAATTACAAATCGCTTGTGGACTTTCAATTATATTTCGCTTGTAGACACTCAATACCAAAGAAATAATTTTTTTTTATTTTTTTTATTTTTTATTTTTTATTTTTTTTGAAAGAAAAAATATCTTTATAAAGGCCTTCCAGTTTACTATTTAAGGTCCTTTTTTAATATTTAAAACTAAAACATAAAGGCAATTAGCGGATAAACATGGGCAGGAATGCCCTCGTACGAATTGTGTTGGTTTTTTTCTGCTACCTGTTTTCGGCACAAAATTGAAATTTACTGAGATACAGCCCTTAAATACTTAAAACCTTTTTTTAAAGCCTCGATCAGCCGAACACTCATCACCAGTTTTGAAACCAACAAAATGACAATTCGGTTGTAGACTTTCAATCACATTTCGCTTGTAAACATTCAATACCGAAGATGAAGGGGAAAATTCGACTACCGTGATGGGGCCCCGCTGCTCACGGCGTTTTTTTTTTATTTATTTTCTTCAATTTCACGAAATTTCCACCAATTTTATGCTTCAAACTGCAAATTCAACTTCTCATGTCTAATCCCACTTCTGACGTAGAAATATTTAAAAGATAATTTAGTTTTCTTTTAATTTAATAAATCCTTTAATTTCGACAAAGCACATTAATAATTTCAATATGTTGAACAATTATGTTAAACCGTCTTCAAATTAATTCTCTAAGAATTCGTCTTTTTATATCGTCTTCAAATACGTCTTGAAAAATAAGTCTTTTTAATAATCGTCCTAATAATTCGTCTTTCTTTCTCGTCTTTCAATACGTCTTGAAAAACACGTCTTTCAAAAAAATCTCTATTTATAAAAATTGTTTTCAATTCATAGATCACTTAACATTATTGCTCAACTGTTTAAAACAATTATAAATTAATTCAAAATAACAATAATAACGATAAATTATTAAATTTCTTCATCGGATCCCACATATATATATATATATATATATATATATATATATATATATATATATATATATATATATATATATTTTCGGCTCCTTTTGACATGTGTATGGCTCCCTTATGGACGGAATAAGCTGAAATTGGGTAAGTGGGGCTGAAAATACGGGGGCAACAATACTCTAAAAGTGGGGTCAAATTTTGGATTGCAACCTTTAAGGAGGTGGTGGGGGGGACAACAAAACAGTAAAACTTTTCCAAGCTTGTTACCAATAATGTTTCGGTCAATTATCTGCAACATATCCAAAATACTGCTTCCTAGGGTGATTTCGAAGGAGTAGAGGGACAAAGAAGTGTTTTGGCTGAGTCTAACATGCCCGCAGCACCCCAGAATTAACGTAGGGTGTCGAGATTTTGTATATTGATTGAGTCCGTCCCTAGTTGTTATTTATAAAATATGAATTTCGGATTTTTTGGAAAGAAAAAATATCTTTTTAAAGGCCTTCCAGTTCACTACTACACCACAATCTTCTATTATATTTCTACAATAGTTTTGTTTTTATCTAGGAAAGTTATACATGTGAAGTACCTGCAGTGTCATATAAACGACAATACAGTTACTATTGGGACTTTCTATCAGAAGCAGTGATAGCCTACATCTTAATATACCTATTTCGAGTATTCTTGATTTTCTCGAAAACTATAGCAGATAGGAAAAAACACTTTGTTAGACATTTTATTTTTACAGTACTTTCGATTGATGTATATAATTCCAGAGTCGGAGCTACTCGAGGGGCGGCTCAGCAGATTAAAAATGAAAAATATTTATTTTTTATCATGTTGTACCCCTTCAATTTTGGTGAGTCTTGGTGCAACAATTAAGTGAATTAAGGCACAGTTACCTACTGGATTTGTTTTGAAGTGGCACTCAATTGGAACCATATAGAAAGAACATTGGATCGGATAGTTTCCTTGTTATTACCTGTTAAGAACTTCGCTAAATTATATGTATTTTCAGAACTTTTAAGCAATTCGCAATACATTACTGTTACTATACTCACCTACTGTCACATTGAATGCTATAACGTGTGTGTTATACCAAGCAATTGATTATGGTACGGTGTGTTCAACTACAGTACGCAAAGGTTAGTAATTGATTTTCGCCTGTTTTATTATTGACTTTTTCGCTAAAATTGTGTATTTTAAATCTCTATTTCGCTATTTTCACACTAAGCAAATTTAACTCGTCAATTTCCAAGCCGCGATCTATCGACAAAATATCCTTATTTTGTGCTAGTTTTTATCTTTAGGTACTCAACCTACAAAAAATAAATAATTGAAAAAAAATACCCTTTACTTTTTTTTTAAATAGAATGTCACCTATAGGTGACACTGGGCGTTATTTGTATTATGAACTGAGTAAAATGGTATGAAATTACCGGCAAAAAATCTCTTTCGTTATAAGCTTGATTCTTAAATAATAATTTGTTATAACAGTAATAACAGTACCGATTTAGACATTTTTATAACAACGAAAATATCACAAGATACACTCACGCGCAATAAAATAGCAAATCGTTTGAAGCAACAGAATTAATTTGACCGTTAACATAACTTCAGTGTTGCCAAATTAAAACCATGAATAATACTAAGTATTAACATTTTAGTCGTAACACATTTATTTTTAAAATTTTTTATAATTGCTTGTAAAAAAAATTCACAAATCACTATCACCTAGAGGTGACACTGGGAATTGACGAGTTAATTTGAGATGTCTACCGAAGCTGATAAAAATAAACGCGACTCTTAGTCCAAAAAAGATAAAAATATCTCTCTCGTATAGCCGCATTGCATAACGCTGGTAAAAAGTACAACAAAAGCACCATCTCAAAGGGATAGCCCGCTGAATTTGAATTACAAAGTTTTATCTCCCGGTATGAGAGGCTTGAGTCCGATTACGCCATATTTGATGAATTATCTGATCAGTTGTCGGAATTAAATCTCAAATTAGTCAGACAGAATAAATGCTGAACAATCTGTAATCGTGTGTGCATATTTGTATTTATCTATCCAAACTCTGGCTAGAATGTCGAACGTACGTGTAAATGAAGTAATTACCCCCACTCCTGTTGAAACGCAACCCGTTCCTCCACACGTTCCGAAAGTCCATTTACCTAAAATAGAAATTCCTATTTTTGATGGTTCGGACATTACACAATGGTCGAATTTTTATGAGCTTTTCATTTCGCTTATAGATTGTAATGTGGCTATCTCCAAAGTTGAAAAGCTAAAACTGCTATTAAAAAGCTATTTAAAAACGCTATTGACCGCTCGTAATTATGATATTGCACTGCAAACTTTGGTGTCCCGCTTCCAAAATACCCGTTTACTAGGCGCTCATTTAGTAGATTTAATTTTGAACTTTAAATTTAAACCGCTACAGGAAGAAACATTATCAGATTTAACTAGATTTTTGAATACCTTTAATACCAATTTAAATGGGCTCAAAACGCTAGATATTGAAGATTTATTTGACTTCGCCGTGTTGTGTGTAAGATTAAAGGTGTTATCAAATTCTATACGTAGAGAATTCGAAAATGAACACGTAAACGTATCAGTGCCTTCGTTCAAAGATTTAATTGCTTTTATTAATCAACATGTTCTTATTCTTGAATTACCATCTGAAAAATCCGCTAGCAAACATGTTAAAATTTCGCAAAAATTGTCAAAGTCGATTAATAGTAATTCTGGCTCCGCTTTTGTGTCGTCTGTAAAGACAAATTGCTCTGTATATCCGAAATCCAAGTTGAACACTCACCGCTTATACGCTTGTGTAAAATTTAAGGAAATGAGTGTTTTCGACAGACAAGATTTCGTCAGCAAAAATTCGCTTTGTTTCGCTTGTTTAGGTTTTCACTTGAGGAAAAATTTTAAATCAACTGGTAAATGTAGTTATTGCCAAAAGGAAAATCATCATTCCTTGTTGCACTTTCACTTGAGCAGTAATTTGCTCGGTCAGTCCGAAAACGCATCCACTTCTGAACAAAATGCTGACAATCCTCAGTCGCTTTCATGTATTGTTGAACGAAATGAAACGCAGAGGAAAGTTTTATTAAGCACCGCTATCATCGGTATTCGTGACCGATCAGGAATTGTCCGTCCTGTTCGTGCATCGTAGACAATGGATCACAAATTAGTTTGATTACTGAACCCTGTGCACAACGTTTAAATTTATCGCGTAGTAATACCTCATTAGGCATTATCGCTATCACCAACGCTTTCATTTCGAGGAATCAAGGTGTAGTCTCGTGTAGTATAAGTCCGCTTAATGATCATAGTAAAGTATGTACTACGCATGTATTAATTCTTAATGATATTTTAATACCTCAACCAAGTTTTGAATTGGATCGACAAATACGATAACGCTTCGCAAATATTAAATTAGCTAATCCCGCTTTCGATAAAAATCAAAAATTGAATATCGGTGCTGATTTTTATTATAAATCGGATCGGTGCTGATCTTTATTATAAATCTCAAATGAAAGTTATAATGTGGTTAAGGGACAACCTAGCGCCATTTCTATTATTTTCGGATGGATAATTGGCCGACAAATCCCCGTAACTGATAACAAGGTGATGCCCGCTTCCACTTTTTTGACTTGTTGTGAATCACTTGATACTTCCCTGAAGAAATTTTGGGAAATTGAAGAAATTGAGGTCCAGAAGCCGCTCGATCCTGACATCTACTGTGAAAACCAATTCGCTAATTCGCATTTCAGCACTGAAAAAGGCAGGTATGTAGTTTCGCTCCCTTTTAAAGAACAAAATGTTTCGCTACTTGTTACACGCGCTTACGCCATGAAATGTTTTGTTAAAGTTGTAAACCCGCTTATAGTGTCAACCACATTTTTACGCTGAATACAAACGCTGAATGAATGTGTCTATCTCACTTGGACACATGAGTATTACTTATAACCCCGCTCGCTATATTTTACTGCACCATTGTGCATTGAAGTAAACCAGTAATACGACAAAAGTACGCGTCGTTTCGTGGTTTTCCTACAAGTATTTCGCTAAATGATATTTTGTTGTCTGGTCCCAAATTGCAAAAAGACATTTGTGATATTATTAGTAATTTTCGCTTACACGCTTTTGCCGTTTGCTGTGGTTTGTGGCAAGTGTATCGCCAAGTTTTAGTCTCCCGCGAAGATCGTTTTTGTCAACACATTTTTTATCGCTCCACTGAAAATAGTGGAATAATGGAGTATGAACTCAACATACCAACTTTCGGTGTTAAACCAAGTGCATTTTTAGCATAAAGGGTGCTGATTCAATTGGTTCAAGATGAAGGACACCAATTCCCGCTCGCTAGTGAAGCCATCACATATCAAACGTTCGTCGATGATATTTGTATCAGTGTCGATACGGTACAAGAGGATCTACAACTTCAACGTCAGCTGATCGATTTGTTGAAGTTAGGAGGTTTCACTTTAAAAAAATGGGCAAGTAATTGTCAAATGGTTCTGGATACGCGAACATGCACTTATTGTTCGCTCTGACAACAATCACTCTGTAAAAGTTTTGGGTCTACAGTACGACTCCGCTAAGGATAAATTTTCATAGCAACTTCGTTTACGCCTGATTATTTAAACTAAAAGAAGTTTGTTATCAGAAGTTGCTCGCATTTATGATCCTCTCGATTGGTTATCCCCACTCACATTTAAAGCTAAATGTCTGATTCAACAAACATGGTTAGCCGGTATTAATTGGGATGATCCGCCACCGCGAAGTATCGTTAAACAATAGGAGACATTTAGCAGTCATAGGGGACCCTCAAAGACTTAAAAATCGCTCGCTTTATTCCTGTTACTCACGCTACAACTAGTAGATTAGTTAGTTTTTCGGATGCTAGTTCGTTAGGGTATAGTGCGGTAATCTGCATACGCTTAGAAAATGGAGATGGGGTTGACACGTATTTGCTAAAGGCAAAAAATAAAGTTACGCCGCTTAAAATGCTTAGTATTCCCCGCTTGCAATTGTGCGGTGCTGTTTTACTGGCACAATTATTTATATCGCTCGAAAACGTTTATAAAAACGTTCGCTTTGACTCAGTACATCGTTTTAAGGATTCTACATAAATAAATTCCTTAAGTGCGATAACTGACGTCATCATGATATTTTTCTGCTATAAAAGACCATAGAATAACTTTTCAATTACAATTTTCTTCGAAACTTTAGTGAAAAACTTTAAATCTTTTTGTGTTAAAAAATTACTTTCAATTGTTGTGTTAAAAACTAATTATTGCCAACAATGGAATCCATTTATTGTGGAAATCAATTATTTCGTCGTAAAATCGTTCTTATTCATCACATACCATTTCAAAGTTGTCAATAATTTGTTTAATAATTTCCTCTTGTTTAATAATTTCCTCCTTTCCTCATCGCTTTACTTAGTTCTCTTAATTCTGCGTTAGAACATTGAAGAAGATTGATGTAATAATCCGTAAATTCCATACAACAGAAATATTCCGATATCACAGTATTTCCAATATTTCGTCTATAATTGCGCTTGAAAAGTCTACAAACCACCTCTATAAATTCAATGGTGTTTGTTGGATAATTTTTCACTATTTTAATACATAAGTCGGCCAATCGATTCAATTGGTGATTTTTGATTCCTTCACAGAGCACTTTCTTGCATATGTACACATTTTTAATATAATTTTAAATTTTACATGTTAAAAAGTGATTATTGTACCTATTTTTTTTAAACTATACTTAATAAAAAAAATTTTTAAAAAGAAAAACCAATCTTTTTATTAACATCTATCCCTAAAAAATAAATCAAATTAATTTTTTAATATCATACCCTAAACTTGATTCGAATATAAAAATTCACCTCGGCTCACATGTAGTTGCCGCCATCTATCATCTAACAAGGGGTCGATTTTGACCAGGATATCACAGTCAGCACAAAAATGTTGAGTAACTTTAGTAACAGTTCAACCAAAAACACATTAATACACTCGTTTAGGGGTTTTTGATAGGATTCTCATCATATCAACGTAAAGATAAGTTGGGGGTAAGGTACGTAATAAAATCTCATAAGCAGTATTTCCTGCTGGACAGGTCTTGCAAAACATCTAAAATTAAACAAAAACACGCTCACTAGGTCCTCGCCCTACCTCCTGGACAATGGCATGGCTCGTTGATGAAGATAAGTTGGGGGTAAGGAACCTTAAGAAGCACATACCCTTAACAAAACTGTTCAATAACTGCGGTAAGAATTCAAGGATAAGTTGTATTTAACTTTTCAGTTTATATTTTTGTGACGGAAGTCATGTTTTTTCAATTATGGTGTTTTGTGAGACCTTTCCGTACTGATGAAAACATTGATAATGAGCTTTAATCGCACACGCATGCCTTTTTCAAGGGTAAGAGGAAGGCGTCGCCATATTTTATGGCTAATCAAGCCCACTAAGGCGGCTGGAACACCGGTTGTCACTAGAGCCCCTTGTATCTAAATCCTTAAATTAGCCTCACTTGGCCCAATTTTGCGAAATATTTTTAGACATATGTGTACTAATTCAAAGGCGTAGACTTCAAAAATCTATGTCCCGTTTTGGTCCAAGGTCGCGTTTTGTGTGTTATTATAGTTTTTTTTTTGTGTGTTATTAGAAATTTTTGCAAATATCTTCTTCTAAGCACCGTATTTTGGAGGGCTGCATGCACTGTCTTATGGAGCTCTTAGAACCCTACATGCATATATATATATATATATATATATATATATATATATATATATATATATATATAATACTTATGCACTTGTGGGGAAGGAAAGTGGGAAATCGGGAAAAGTAAAAAATTGAACATTTTGGTACAACTCGGAAACGCAAAGCGACGTTGACCTAATATTGCAGCTATGGAATACATGTGCAAGGGCGAACCCTACCATGGTACCCCCGACCCAGTTTGGATCTTAGGTAGATTCACCCATCTTATCCGGAAGGGTCCTTTATGTAAAACTATTTGATATTATTAGCATTGTGTAATTTAAATATATAACTATGAGCAGAAATGTTAGTTTTTATTCATTTGCCGAGTTTTGCTAGCAAAAAGTAACAAGTTTGAAATTAACATCAAATTTTTTAAAAAAATGTTAATTTACAATTATGGCACACCATATATATTCTCATAATTTTACAAAAATGTATCACTCTGTATATATATATTTTTTATTTTTAATTTGTATATGATAATATTCAATGCTACATATTCTCTGATGAAATTTAATATTACAATTATATAATGTACTCAGCTAAATTCGCTGTTACTTATAAAAATATCTGTTTTTTAATAAAAAAAAAATTTATTAATACATATATTGGCGATTTTTTTTAAAACACATTATTTGCTTGTTGGATATGATGTATGATTTAGTAAGACTTTATTTGACGTTTTATGACGTTAATGACTTTCAAATATTATCGAGTGCTTGTGAGACACTACTACGTATGACAAACTTTAGTTACCAGTTACCAGAAGATCCTGCGTTCGATTCCCGGCCGATCCGAATAATTTTTTTCAATCACTTTGTGATTTTCAATACGTTAATGACTGTTAAAAAATTTAAACTAGGCACATTTATATTGTACAAAAGTAAGAAACACTTTTATAGGAATAAAAAAAATTAATGTTCCGTTAACCCTTCTACTTCTAAATAAAAACATTCAAGCAGTTTAAAACATTTTTTATAAAAAATCGAAAAAATACATGTTAAAATTTTAATACAGGAATAGAGATACATACTTCGATAAATGTATGAAATGTATAGTAATGTTAATGTACGATCTATACAGTACTCTGTTAAAAGTAAAGGTCTCTACGTCGGTAAAATCATATTTTATAAATATGAATAAATTTTTTAAAAATATTATTCTTAAAACTTAATATGTAATCATCTTAAAGTAGTTCTTTGAAACATTAATTTGATGATCTTAAAGTAGTTTTGAAACATTAATTTCTCGTTATAGATATTTCTTAGTCTTATTTAATTGTACAATGTTCCGTATATTTTAAGAAAATTTCCTTTTAATATTTTATATTTATCTAAACAATGTATCTGTTTTTGTTAAATTTATTATTTTCTATTATTTTAATAATGAAAAATTAGTTTATACATATACCTATGGCTTTAGTTTTGTAAACGGCTATAATAGTAATTGATCTTAAATACGAAATTATTTTATCAATGTTGAATAAGCGTTTTTCGCATATTGTCACACTCCAATACCTATGTATTGTATATTATTATTATTATAAATTTTATTCTATGTTTAACTATTAAGAAACGGCAAAAGCTCTCTTTGTATCTTAAATTTAACCGATTTCTTTTCCAGTGAACTCGAGAATTAACTATACATATAGATTACTCATACACAATACAGAGCGATATTTAAATTTTTTTCAATTATGAAAAGGAAATAAATAAATTTTATTTAAATTTCGACTAAAACACATAAAATTTTGAAAAGTTAATTCGAACTAACACTATAAAATCTATTTACAACAACCAATAATATGAAAAAAAAGGTCCAATATTGCTAATATTTTTAAATACAACTCTATACACATAAACTAGAAATAATTATATAGGATCGATAAAAAAATAAAGTGTTAAATAAAATTTTTTTCTGTATAGATAGTGAACCGTTTTAGTTATATTTGTATTGTTCGGATGATGCAATAAAACCCCTCTCCATTCGTCATTTTCATGTTAGAATTTCTTAAACACATTTTGTGTGTTTTAACCAATATGTCTACTATTAGACAACAATGCTAGCTAACAATATTCATCGCAGTGTATATCCCAAAATGCAAGAATTTCCTAAACACATTTAAGTAACACTATTTTGAATAGTTCAAAAAATACACATTACATGGTTCACGGTAAGAATAATCATTTCGGTGATCTTTTTTAACGAATTACTAAAATTGTTTAAGGACTGTGGTATGTAAGAAATAATAACACTCACATAATTTTAAAATAATTTTATTAAATAATTAACTTTGGTATACAGCGGTTGGAAAAGTTACATTATTGTTTTAGTTTACAATGATTTTTAACAACTTATAAAATGTTGTGTTTATTTTAACACCTCCTATAGGGTCGTAAGTATAACCATTTACCCGCAATTTTTTCATCACCATCGTCGACGACTGTATTCTCGTCATCATCAGTTTCTCCTTCGCTTGCAGTATCTTCGTTGTCGCTAGCAGAGGTTTTTTCATCGATGTCTTTGTCATCATTTGATACATGCTTTAACACTGGCTCAATAATATCATGCTTTTCCAATTCCCTAGTAATTGAGATAATTCGCCTCCCAATGTCACTTTTCTTTAAATTATTAAATGGCTTCGTTTTTTCTCATTTTCGATATAATCCACAAAGCTGGGACTTATGACTCCTTTCCTCTAAATTGCACATAGTATTAACCATTTCTTCTCCAATTTGGGTCTGAGTCGCTAAACTTCTTAGTTCATCTACTAAATGGTTCAGATCATCAAAACATTCTTCTTCATCAACAGGTTTCGAATGACCATTATGAAGGTTAGCGTTTTCATTATCATATTTGAGATTAGGTTGTTGTAAATAGATTTTATAATTTTAGTTCGCATTAACTTTTCAAAATTTTATGTGTTTTAGTCATTTCCCCGCACTTATTGCACAATATACTATTTCTCAACAGTAAATGGTCTGGCATCCTTTTTTTCCCATTCCACTAAGCGTACACATTTTCTCAATGAATTAATTTAAAAAAAATTTCCACAGGCCGCACCAACTCGCTGGCATTATAATTCACGTTTAATAGATATGATTTTAACTTATGAAGCTGATTTAGAAACTTATTTTGAATTGATTGTTGATAAACCTTGAGAATGGGATAACGAAACTGTAATGTTAGCAACTGGCTTTAATAATTTTTTCAAAGATTTCAAAAACTGTTTTCTCCTTACTTTTGCTGCAATATTTACTCAAACAGATATTTTATTTAGTATTTTACAAAGTAAAGAACATGATATTTCATTTTGTATTAAACATAACTATAGAAAATTTAAATAATATTTTATTAAAATAACGAGAGGATTTTGAAAAAATTTACTCTGAATTGGAATCTAATTCTTGTAAACCTGATGAAAAATCTTTTGGAAAGTCATTAAGTACTTCAGGATTTACAGATATAAAAAACTATTTAAGGTCTCTGTACCTACTTAGAAATAATTGATAGAGTTATTGTGCAACTACAGTCTCTCTTTGAAAGTTTAAATAAATTAAAATTCCTTGAGCATCTTAATTCTAAATTATTTCCTACATATGCTGATAACTTTCCTAAAATTCCTTTAACTAATTTAATGAATAATTATAGAAAATATTTTAACGAAATTAGATTAACAAATGAATCGACTGTTGTAATTATATACATATATAAATACCCCTGTTGCAACATCCTGTATAACATAGCGAATTTCCAAAGGTTTACGAAAGAAAAATTTCAGAATCGATTAGGTAGTTATTTTTTGGAAAATTTGGGCTACTAGCACACCGTCTGACTTCACATATCACAGTCTATGTTTTTAAAATATCTTAATACTCTAATAGTGAAAAAAATTTCAAAAACGGTCGGTTAGTTTTTATTTTTGATGCTTATAGGACTCTAGGATCCTATCTAAACTAAAATGACACACTCTTTTTCCATCTAAAATAACTCAATCGGTTGGGTAGTTGCTTTATGAACTATGACGCTTTTGGAACCCTAGAATAAATACCTTATATAAAATAGTCTATATTAAAAACTTGTCTACAGTATTTTAGTTTGTTAAAAGCGAAAAAATTTTCCAAATCGGTTGAGTAAATAAATTTTGACGCGTTTGAGTTGCCAGGATCCCGTTAAACTTCATAACTTCATGTAATATAGCCAATGTTTGTTTAAAATATTTTAGCTTTCTAAGAGCGAAAAAATTTTCAAAATCAATTGGGAATTAATTTTTGGCTTTTTTGGGTCACCAAGACCTGTCGAATTTCAAATAACATAGCCTATGTTTATTTAAAATAATGTTAGCTCTCTAACAATGAAAATTAAAAATTGTTTGATTTCCAAAAATATTTTTATTTGAACGGCAGATAAATAAGTATTTAAGTCAACTGATATAATAAAAGCATAACTTCTATTAAATATATAAACATAGGTACTATAGAAATTAATTTAAAAGAAAACGTTTTCAAAATAAGTTTTTGCTAATTTTTAAATTTTGTGCGTATATTTACTTGGGATATATTCAACATTAAAAAATTCAAATTAAATTGCAATAAATATGTATTTTATCTATTTTGCGGCAAGAAGAAACGTACCGACTGTGAACACTTTACATTTATTTAGAGATCTGGCATCCTTATGAATTGTTCTAGAGTTGCCTATACATTTTTTTAATTGTTCTAATGATTTAGTAGCAGAAAATCACCCTCCTTTTTAAATACGCTATAATTTTCAAACAAATACTTGTTTGAAAATAATCAGGCAATATTCGAAATAATCATCACAAGTTTTTTTTATAAATATAGTTGTGTTTTGCAAAAGTAAAGTATTTGTTTTATTACTTACAGATATGGAATACCGTAAACTAACGCTGAAACGTATTAGCAATTTTTTTTTCTATGTATAACTGGGCAATTTTTTTTCGTCATAAATGTGTTTCAATTTGAATTACATAATTCCTTAATTGATTCTTTCTTGAAGTGAATTGTTCTGTTTATACAATTAGGATTCCTGGCACCATTATCCATGATTTTTTTTTTAAATTTTCATTTTATCCAATTTTTGTCACGATCGTCGTAAAACAGCTAATTTACTTCGAATTTTCATTTCTTTAAATTATTAAAAGCACTTCTTTGCTTATGGGTGACCAGGTTTCCGTTAACCTAGCCGTCCCTTCTGTTTTTATGTTTTCTAGAAAACCGTTAAAACATCTAATTTATTAGCACACCTATACAGCTCTTCGGTCAATCAAATCGGTCAAAACCCATGGAAAAATATTTTCGGATACCAATTTTTTTAGTTAAAATTGGCGCTTAGAAGTACTTATTTTACTGAAAAGAGTTGTAATTCTAGTCTGTGGAACTTTTGGAATTTCATTCAGAATTTGTATCAAATTGACCAGTACTCGTAAAATATTTTTTATTCCAAAAACCACTTTGGAATGATGTTACTTGAAAAGTAATTATTTTACAGAAAAAAGTTACAGGAATTTTCTGTAGAATTCTTGGAGTGCTATCTAAAACTCACATTATATTAACCAAAATCTGTAAAAAAAATATTTTTACATAAAATTTGGGTAGCAGAATTTCAAAAAATCGATTGCTTATTCAGAATTGTCTGAACTACAACAACTAAGGTTTGAATATTAGAAGTAACCTTACTTAAGAATGCGATTTTTCCGGACCATGCGAGAATTGAACCAGAATTTAGCGACTCGATTCAACTTAGTGATGGTTCGCAACAATAATGTTTGTTCATTCCAGTTATACATAACGCGCAAATCTAATTTCATAAACCATATTCTAGGAGTAAGATTGCTTTTACCTGATTCGAATTCCGGTAATACGTTATCGGCAATATTTTGCAGCATAAATGATATTTATTCATTTATAATACAGACTTCGTTTTGTTTCTTCTAATAAACGCATTTTTCTTGCTAATAATTCGTGTTCCCGTTGTAATAATTCTTGCTCACGTTCATGAAACAGTAACTGGATGGTCTTCATATTTGTTCGCGTTCATCTAATAAAATTTTAGAATGTTTTCATTAAATTAAATGCCAGAGGTACATTGTTGTTGTGGAATAACACAGGTTAATGTACCGGTAGATGTATCGATTGTGTGAAGAACTGGGTAGAGTAGTATGGTAATTTAGAGACAGGGTGGTTGACTCTAACAAATCCACCCTCGAGGCCGATTCGGCACCGTTTAGCCGGAAGGAATCAGAAAGATATGGCTTCTACCTGAAAAATTATTGGTACAATTGGGCACGCTTAAGAAAAATAAGTAGTTCCCAAAATTAAATATAAATTTATTATAAAATTAAGTTAATTAAGTTAACTAACTAATTAGTCTCAAAAACGGACGTTAAACGCATTATTATTTATTATTATTATTATTTATAAAATTCCCGAATTAAACTTACATTTTATAACTGCGGGTGTAAATCATAGAATGAACAATAAAATTAAAATTAACAATCAAGATAAAATATGAAAATCAATTTTAAACAAAGTCATTGCTATTGTTGCAATTTTAAACAAATAACGTAAAATAAACTAAAATAAAATACAATAAAAGTAAAAAAAAAACTCTTACATTGTTACTGTACTTACATTTTTGAGTCGACAATGTTATCCTTTTCACACACTTAACTTAATTTTTCACCAACAATATGAGTTGACCAAGATACGTCATTTTTACGCGAGTTCCACTGACAAGGAATGTTACGGAAGTGTACCCCTGCGATTTTGTTCATTTTAAGATATATTGTAGTACTTGACAAAGTAACAAACATATTTCAATTATACGTGCCCAATGCCATATTTAGGGAGTAAAACACCCCTTCAAAAATTTCCTGAAAAATCACATTTTGGTATTTTTTCCATACTAGCCCTTATGAAATTTTGATGAAAAGTGGTCAAAAGATTTAGACTGAGGTTACATTACTACAGAATTTTTTTCATTGGGGTCACTTAATTTTTAAGGGATGAAACACCCCTAAGAGTGGGTTTTTAAAAAATTTTTTAGGGAAATCATAGCCCAAATTCTTTAAAATTCTGTAAAAAGGCTACAAGTTATTAGTTAATAAATAATACGTGTTACCCACTGTAGTGGCGCGGCGTAACTGTGGGGCTTTCGAGAACGCTATATGAGAACGAAATTTTTAACAAAAATATTCTGGGTTTTCCTCACTATAAAATTTATAAAATAGCAAAAATAAGGTTAACTGGCAAACTCCTTGACTTGAAATACATAGTTCTGAAATGCTAAAATAGCATTATGTTAGAAAAAAATTTTGGATTGTAGCTTGTAATTAAATGTGATGGATTATGAAATAGTGGAAGAATATACAAGTAAAAATATAAATTAAGTTTTATTTATTATTTTGAGTAGATGTTGATTAGTGGTACAGTAAGCAGACGTTAAAGTGCTTCAGTATACCTGTATTTTACAATGTATTTATTAAACATTATAGAAGCATTAAAAAATGTTAATTAGAATTATGGATGATAATTTTCGCAGTAATGATATTCTTCAAAGAAGTGTTTTAAGCAGAGCGATTTCTTGCACCAAGAACATCCTACAATACGGTCGACTCTCGTTAATTCGAAACTCGAGGGAGTCTTAAAATATTACGAATTTTATTATAGAGTGTTTGATAGTCGACTCTCGTTAATATTTTATATTTGTAGGGAACTCGTGATAACTTTGAATTATAGAGAGATTCGAATTATCGCAGGTTTGCATTAATGAAAGTCGACTGTAGATAATTCTTCACAATCTTCAATTTCGCATTTGGGGGACAAATTTTCTTGGAGAGCAAATGCAACTGGATTCTCAAATTTTTCTGGTTTCTTACTTTTGTATCCGCTTTTGTACCATGAATAAGGGAATAAGTTTTGATATCGAGGAGAAGAAAATTGGTTATGAATCAGTGATTGCAGCTTTATTATGTTGTTACGAGAATAAAGATTGATATCGTAATTGAGTAGCATTATACTATTCGAAAACCGCTTGATAAAATTCTTTCATATTCGGAATCCGTATCCATCTAGTGGTTGCATTTTCCCTGTAGTCCCTTTAGTTATTATCATGACTGTTATTTCTTTGACGGTAGGAGTTAATTACCTTATTTTTGCTATTTTATAAATTTTATAGTGAGAAAAACCCAAAATATTTAATTTTTGTTAAAAATTTCGTTCTCGTATAGAGCCCCCCATAGTCCCCCAGTTATGCCGCGCCACTACAATGGGTAACACGTATTATTTGTTAACTAATAACTTGTAGCCTTTTTATAGAATTTTAAAGAATTTGGGCTATGATTTCCCTAAAAAATTTTTAAAAACTCACTCTTAGGGGTGTTTCACCCCTTAACCTGTTAGCTGGGTATGACGAAATATTTCGTCATACATAAAAGCCTACTGCAATGGGCATGACGACATTTTTCGTCATGGAAATTAACACTTTCAGTCCCATGGATTCTGGTGTCCTGACTGCTGTGTTGCCTTGTGTATGTATGCCACACTGTTTCAAGCAATATCATACTGCGAAATAATTATTATAATTTGTTCAATTAATTCCTTGTACATTGAGCAATAGCTAATTCCCCGGTTAACAGGTTAAAAATTAAGTGACCCCAATGAAAAAGAATTCTATAGTAATGTAACCTCAGTCTAAATCTTTTGAACACTTTTCATCAAAATTGCATAAGGGCTAGTATGGAAAAAATACCAAAATATGATTTTTCAGGAAATTTTTGAAAAGGTGTTTTACCCCCTAAATATGGGATTGGGCACGTATAATTAAAATATGTTTGTTAATTTGTCAAGTACTACAATATATCTTAAAATGAACAAAATCGCAGGGGTACACTTCCGTAACATTCCTTGTGAGACTTCTTTTCTGATCGCCGTCCAAAAAGCGACTCTCCTCGCCCTTTGGCGTCTTAGAAATCAGCACATTCAAGGCTTATTTTTATCAGCGAGCGACAGCTCGTCGCCGGTTAACATAAACAATTCTTATTATTAATTCGTTTTAATTAATTCGTATTAATCCGTTTTGCAATTCAGACCGTTCTAAAGTAATAAAATTTAATGTTAATATTTTTCCAAAAATGCTAGATAGGATTTTAAAGTGTTACTGATATGAATTTAATTAAATAAGACGTAATTAATTTATCAGGTCCGGCTTAGTTCACCACAATTGAATTGATGCAACTTTGCATTCAATTAATTTTTTAATTTTAAAAAGTTCGTGTAAGTCTTGAATGAATATTTCGACAATACTGTATATTGTGAAAAAACGTGCCGAACCTGAAACAAAACCTCAACAATAGTTTTGTATAGTAAATATTCATACATTTTTCGCGGCAAACATTTTTTGAAATTTACAACAAACGAAGATGCGTTTCACAATGTTTACTTTTAATTTCCGTCTCAAATTTTGGCAGAACGCTGCTTCAACTTGTTATTTTAATCACCTTCTTAAAAGTTTTTTGTTCTTCTCGTTTTGATAAGTAATCGCTTTTGATTTTAAACATTTGCATTCAAATGTTCAAATAGTTCAGTCTGACAGCAATTCTGATTAATTTATAGACCTAAAACAAGTTAAACAATTAAATTGGTTTCATATCTGTCTTAATTCGATCACCAATTACACACTGGATAGCTTACCATAAAATTTAACATAAAAATCCAAACCGTGAATTGATTCAAATCACAAGAGAACAAATTTTTTAACAAAATTTTTATCTTACTTAAACTAAAACAAAATATTAATTTATACATTATATGAAAGAAAATAAAATTCCTATTAATATATAATTAATTATAATTACCTTATAAGAATTTTAATTTTATTATTTGGGTGTAGAATGATTTAAAAAAAATAAATAAATAAATAAATAAAAATAAAAACAGTAAATTAATATTTTTGTCTACTGACATTAATTCATACAGTCAATGACTCATCAACCATAGATTTGAGATTTAACTGGCCAATTTTTTTTAGCATTTTAATTTCTGGTTTATAAAAAATAACTTTAGTGCAACAGCAAATTCAAACAAAATTATACAAAACAATTAGGTATTAAAACAATTATTTAATATTTGAATGCAATCTTAAAAGAATGTTGTTCTTGTTATAAATTTTTTTTAGAATAATTGAATTAGTTATCTATGAATAGAAGTATATGTCGAAATACGTACTTTTTTATTTGTTTTTGCTTTTAGACAATTATAGTAGTGTAAATTCTAGGCGCATAATTTCTTTTTAACTTACAAGGAAAGGGCAAGAAGTCGAAAATTCAAAAAAATCTGAAACTAGTAGTCTAATAACAAAAAATTTCAGTAACTGTTAAAAAACATTTTTGAAACATCCCCTCAAAGTTTTAACTCAAAAATTTAAAAATCGATGAAATTTTTTTTATAGGTACCTTAGAGCTCTAGTAACAAATATAACATTATTTTTTGCATTTACACATTTTTAAGGGTTGAAGCCACCCCTCAATTGTGTAATTTCTAACAAATTTCTTAATTTTTCTCTGGAATTACTTTAGGTAAAGTAATAGTTCGAAAACTTGTCATATGTAATTTTTCCTCGTCTTTCACGGTGTGAAAAAAATTTCAAAAGTTGTTTAATTTTGACAGATTTCATATATATATATATATATATATATATATATATATATATATATATATATATATATATATATATATATATATATATATATATATATAGGGTGAGTTTTTCGGGAGGTGCCATTCTTATTACAGCCAAACCGTTGATTTAATCGAAAAATTTTTCAAATAAGAGTTGTAGATATCGACGGGAGCAACCAATTGCGATCATCAGGAGCTTTATAGCTCTTGTGATTTTCGAGATACGATACAAACTTACCTTTTTTTAAATGGTAGTATACTTAGTATACTTATTTGTTGATAAACGTACGAAGCACATTTTATTGTAATACTAACCGTATGCCCGATGGGATTTTCCATCGACATATTTTTATTAGGTACTCACTTTTAATGTTTTTCAAAAGCCTAAATCAATATCCACGTTTCTAACTTCAAAAATGACGAACTTTCCATAGAAACTTTCATTTTCGTTCTAACCCCTTAGAGAATAAATTTCCAGAAACGTTTACACAACTGACTTTTATTTATAAATAGAAGCCTAAATGCCAATTTTCATAACTCCTGTGCTTAATTTCGTCCTTCTAAACCCAACAGTTTAGGTTGTGCGTTGTCTGTCAGTCAAAGTTAAAAATTTATTAAATAATAGCCGTATACCCGATGGGATTTCCCATCGACATCTTGGTGCTGACTTTCTGCTTACTTTCAATGTTTTTCAAACATTGAAATTGCTCCACCTACCAACCAAATACCAACTTACACGTTTTATTAAATAAGATATTTATTTTAATAGCCATAGTAACATATTTTTATATATCTCTAATTTTCAAAATGACGTATTTACATACAAATTTTCATCAACTATTTAACCCACTTAGGGGACGAATTTTCAAAAATTCTAGTGTTCACCGACGTTACATAGGGAACTCCTGTGCAAAATTTCATTCTTCTAAACCCAACGGTTTAGGCTGTGCGTTGTCTGTCAGTCAGTCAGTGTTAGAAATTTATTAAGTAGATTAATGTTGCTCAGTTCCAACTACTTTAATAATGTATAACGTATAACCCTGACTTTCAATTTTAGTTTTATTTCGAACTAAATACTCGCATTTACTTATTTTGGGGTTTTTTATATGCACTTAATTTTTTCCCCGCATCAAAATTATTGTAAATAAATATTTTTTAACATTTTGTTACTTAATAAAGTATAAAATGGTTTTTGCAGGTACATTTACTTATAAAATAGTGTATGTACAAAATTACTTGTATTATTCATTTGTGCAATAAATATATATTTTATTTTTATATTTTTTATTTGTTGATAAAAATTATTCAATAAAGCAACAGTAACCAAAAATAAAAAAATAAAAACTTTTATCTTAAGTTTCTTTTTTCAAATTTTACAACTTTCGCGCTTAAAAGTGATTTATTTAAGTGAATTTTGGTAAGTTTAAGAGCGCCTACTTCAAATAAGCTTCATAATTACGGAAAATAGCTAAATGATAATTGTATTTATGCTACATAGATGACTATCTAGTAAAACTCGTGTTCCTAGGTAACTAAAACAGAAATTTTTCACTGATTTGAATGACATAATCTGACATGCAGAAAGATATTTTTATATTTGGCATATTTAGTCACTTTCGTGATGGTTATGTGCGCTGTGTTTGGTTGCAATAGCAATAATAACAAAAAATTTAAAATTAATGATGTGATTAATAATGTAACCTATTTTCAGTTCTCAAAAAATGATTCTTTGCGTAAAGAATGGGTTGGTAAACGTTGCATCACCCACTTCCAGGAGAGTCTACGCTTCGTAAATGGGCAAATAAAATTGATATTTCTCCAGAAATTTTATTTTTCTGTTTAAACTGATGGAATCACATTCTCTACCGGAAATTATAAAGTTTGCGTTTTTATTGCCAATGAAATGAAAGTTAAAAAGTCGTATGAATATGACCGAAACAGTGATATCCTTTTAAAGCCTGCCAATTACCCGAGTAATAATGGGGCGTGGTATATTTTCCGATTGGAAACAGTCATTGTTTTACGATTTTGATCGTAAATTTAGCAAACCACTTTTATTTGGAATAATTAAAAAGCTGGAAAATATTGGATTTAACGTTGTGGCAATAATAAATGATTTAGGATGCGGAAACAGAGGATTCTGGAAATCACTTGGGATAACCGAAGAAGCTCCATTCTTTTCACATCCCACTAAAATGAATGAAAAGTAAGTGAATCGTGTATAATAATATAATTTAAAATTGTCTTGATTTTATTTTTTTAGGGTTTACGCGTTTGGAGACGTGCCACACTTAATAAAATTAATCCGAAACCATTTCTTGGATTCAACTTTTGAAAAATAAAAATAATGATTTAAATATAGCTCACAAAATAACTGACCATCATTTAAATGTTAAAAATGCAGGAAGGCAAAAAGTAAAATTTGCAACACAACTCTTTTCACATACAAATTCAAAAGCTATTTCGCGTATGGGCTCATTGGGGGTGATAAAAAGTGAAGATTGGCAAGACTGTACAAATTTACTGAAAAATAGACAGGTCTGCTGCAGGTGACGCTGCAAGAGTTAAGAGTCAATTACAGATAAAATATTTTTAATTAAAACTTGATTATTTTTTAAATAAACTTTATTATTTTTAGTAAAATTTGTTTCATTACAACATTTTTTTTGAATTACAGAAATCAGTTTTGTCTTTTAAAATACAGAATAATTTTTTTTATAAAAATGACTAACTAAGAACTAGGGATGTTATGGATATCCGTAACCGTAACCGAAACTACCGGATATCCGAAATAATTGTATATCCGAAATCGAAACCGTATCCGAAATAAAAGCTTCGGATTTGTTTCGGATAATAACAGGCAACTGCCATTGGAAAACTGAGTTTTAAATCGAAGCAAGTTTTTGCTGCATATATTTCTCTTAGTAGATTTCCGTTGATTCGTTTTTGTCGTTCACTTTTTGGGTTAAAGCTTTCCCCTTTTTCTCTAAAAATTATGTTCACTGAAAGGAATTATCGGTAACGGTAACCGTATCCGAAATATTATCCGATAATTTTACATATCGGTAACCGAAACCGAAAAAAATGTTTTTAAATATCCGTATCCGTATCCGAAATGTCATATCCATAACATCCCTACTAAGAAGCATTATTTACATGAGTAAATTTCCGTTCAAATGAAAATGGTTTTTTTCCATATGTGTGATCAGCTGGTGTTTACGATATGCCTACGCAACGACAAATTTTAATATTTTAATACTGTTTTTCCTATCGAAGTTGACAGAAGTTTAGTAAATACCTCAATTTTAAACATCGAATGAAATGAGCTATGCGAATTATTGTAGATTTCGAAAAATTGTTTGAATTCTTACTGCAAAAAAAAATAAGGTTATGAAAATAATTATTTACTACAACAGATTAAAAACTAGTCGTGAAATGAATAAAATCATACTTTTTCCTGTTTGAACATAAGTAACGCAATCTTGTTTAAATACCGGAATTTTGGCGTTGAAAATATTTTTTGTTGACATTTTTATTTAACGGTGACAAATAATCACATCATTGTATATACATCCGACATTATCGATGCCAATTGCCATTGACATAAATATTTCAATAACAAATTACAAAGATAATACAGATTTCATATTAACTACGTATTATGAACGTAATGACTGTTTCACAAATGCCTATTTTTGACTTCTATAGTGCGGTGTAGTATTAAATATTAAAAATTAAAACTACAGCTGTAATTTAATGACTTTTTATTGACTACTAAGTTAAATATTTGAGGAAAAACTACAAATAATTTTGATAATTAATGTATTTAATTAATAAATTTCGTCTTATTGTAACAGCTTAATATTTTGGGTGTTTTGAATGTAAATTGCAAATTATCCGTATTTTTTGCATTCGATTAAATAAACTTGACCACGGCTTTTGAAAATTAAAACTTAAAAATGCAATTTCTCAAAAATTTGAAATAAAATAATGAAAATTTTAGCATAATTGGTAATTTGAAGTAATAAACTCATTTTTAAAAAACATCTGAACATATGTTTCCATTTGAAACAAAAAAATTTTTTTCTATTTCAAAAAAACCGTAAGTCCTAGAAGTCTGGAACAATTTTTCCTGAATGGCCCCCTCTATTTTGAATATTTTTGTATAAACTTTTTTTCGATTAAATGCATATTTTAGAAATAAATCGAATGGCAACTCCTGAAAAACTCACACGGTATATATATATATATATATATATATATATATATATATATATATATATATACATATACATATACCGTGTGAGTTTTTCAGGAGTTGCCATTCGATTTATTCCTAATAAATAATTTTTCGAATGTGTTTCCTGAAGTTAAAATTGTGTCAGTTTGTTTGTACCCTTCCTTTTACTACTTCTTCTGTTGAACGTTCTTTTTCGGCATTAAAACGGATAAAAACGTATTCTAGAAATACTATGAAAGATGAGAGACTGGGTAATCTAACTATAATTTCAACTAAACAAACTCTGCTTAAAAAGTCAATCTAATTTCTATACTAATATTACTGACACTATTAGCCAAAAATACAGGCGTATAGATTTAACACTAAGATAAATAAAGACAAAATTAAGAAAGCCAGTTTGACTTTCTTGAAGGCGCATACTTGGACACGTAACCAAATAACCAAAAATTGGATGTTCGTCCGAGAGTTATAAGTTATTATATATATATATATATATATATATATATATATATATATATATATATATATATATATATATATATATCTATATATATATATATATATATATATATATATATATATATATATATATATATATGTATATATATATATATATATATATATATATAATTATCAAAATTCAAAAGTTTTTTGAAATATTTTTATACCATTATTGCAAAAGTACAAAAATCACATAATTAAAGTACGTCGAGTACGTCATTACCCTGTGTGAGGGGGTTTTCGAGAAAAAATAATTAATTTTTGTAAACGGAAACTCGCTATGTTAGGCAGGATACTGCGACTGGAGTATTTTTCTCTTTTTATTGTTTCTTTTAGGTTCTTAATCTATTCTCTTTTTTTAGATACATAATTTTCTTTTTTAAGTATATAATTAATAATTGTTTATTTTTAAAATCTACTGAAGAAAATCACAAAAGTGTTCGAAACCGATTTAGTAAGAAGAACCAAGAAAACATTTTCGTTTAACTTGGGACAAAATGTATGTCTCCGACTGCTTTATTTTATTCCTCCTTTTTTCCTCTGTTTCATTTTGTTTCCAACGTTTTAGTTTGCTTTTTGCGCAGTCGGATTTTTTGATTTTTTAAATTAACTTTTTTATTGTACTGAACCAGTTCCTTATAGTGCTTCGTTTCGCTCACCAGACGACGTAGTCATATTAATACTTCAATAGCATAAGATGTAATTTTATCACACCTTGAACCTCTTGTGGTTTGTGTAGACACTGTATCTAAGATACACTTACATTGATATTTATAGAAGCACTTTAATTTTGGGGTCTTCCTGGGACTGAAGGACCGTTAATGAAAATTTAAAATTTACATTCGTATTTTTAAGGGTTAAAAAATTTTTTGAGCAATATTTAGGTAAGATTTATGTACTTAGTTATTTATTTGGAATCTGTTTTGGGACCCCACGGCTTTGGGGGGCAATTTTAACCGCCTGTCCATTCGTAAGACACTAGTGGATCTTATATATAACATAATGCATATCCATCTAAAATAGTTTAGTTTTCTGATGGTGAAAAAAATTTCCTGAATCGGTTAAGTAATTTTTTTCGGCGCCTTTGCGACCGTAGGCTCTTGCTAAACCTCATATAATATTGTCGTTGTACCTACAACTAAAATAGCTTAGCACCCTAACAGTGAAAGAAATTTTAAAATCGGTTCGTCAGTTTAAAGAAATAGATTTTACTTATTTTATGGTTCTAATGCCCAGTTACCTGCAAATAAGCGGTAACATTATTTGACAAAAGTAAAAAAAAATCATCAATTATGATCCACGGAACAGGAAGTATATGTAAAAAAATTGTGTAGTATTATGGTCACAAAAGCGGTCATATGTATTTGTATGCAGTCGTAACTAATTTAAACCAGTGTACATTGTCCGTGCATCAATTTTATTAATGCGTGATCAGAGCACAATTTTAAATGTGATTGCTTTCATTAATGCACTTTCCTTAGCATTTAATGAGCAAAACATTGTCGTAGCCCTGAAAATCCCTTAAGGAACAGGACTATCGTAGCGTGTCGGGAGGGTTCAAGTCCCGTGCTGCGTGTTAAGGGATCTCAATAAGTGGGATCAAATGAAAGATGTTTTCGAAATAACTAAATTTATTTAAATAATAAAATAAAATAAAAAAATAAAATAAAATAAAAATGAAATAATAATAATAAATCGCCTACAATTAACAAGAGAAAAAAATATATCTAGCCCTTAACCCAGTATGATATACGTTTAGAAACGGACTCACCTGCTTGTACTCAACTATCACTGTATTTAACCCGGATTACGACGAAAATTAATATTGGAAAAATTGGAAAAGTCAAATAATTAATTATTTTATTAAACAATGTTACTTGCACTAAAAAAAAAACCGAACACAACCCCAGTGTTACCCGTGTCCCGTCGCGAATACTTCTCATATTACTAAAATTAATCGCCACCTCATTTAGCCACGCGTGGGTCAGAAAACCTGTCCCCACCGCGTTAATTATTTAATTGATTGGCAATCAATATCAGCAAAATTCGCAAATTCCACAATAATTTCGAAATTTGCCCTACAAAATTATTATGTATAAATGCGACGACTATATACAGACGATTCGCTTCTCAACAATATCAAAACGTCTAAAGGAACGCTTTTATTCCTTTAAGGGGGGAGTTCACGCCAGAAACAGCTAATAAACTAAATTTTTTCAAAAAACTCGATTTTTGTCTTTATTTTGTTCTGTGGTTCTTTGCCAATACGGTGATATATAAAACATGGCCAAAAATTTTTTTTCAAGTAGAAGAATATTTATTTGTTAGCCGCTGCACAGCCAAGTTGCTGCTCCTTTGCAGACAACGCTCGCCGCCCCTCACGATTTGATCAGTAATATTTAGTTTTGGTGTGTACATGAGTTATAGTATGCACGAAAAAGGAACAAGAAGCGACAATGTATGGGGCTGACGAGTTTTAATAAACAGTGAGTAAACCGCTTCTTTTGTTATTATTTTTGTTTTTTACCGTTTCCCGAAAGTTGTGTTTTTCCCGACAAGGAAAATCATATCTCAAGTTCTAGAAAAGACAGAGACTTAATTTTTTTTAATTTTGTTCATAAACATATTGCGCATAAAGTGGAGTATACTTTTTCCATTTGAACAATTGTAACTATTTTTAAACATTTTTTTTTCAATAAGAAATTGGGTTTTATAATTTTTAGAAGTTTGGGATTACAATTATATAGTTAATTTTTAAAATTACCTGAAACCCATACTCAGCTTTATGGACAGATCCTTTAGGAATAAAATAATGAAAAAATATTATATTTAGAAAATATTCATTACTTTTTGAGATATGACGTTCGTTGTAAACGCTTAAAAAGTTGTGAAAAAGGCCCCCCCCCCCACAGGGAAGAGTAATAAATGTTTCAAAAACAAAATTTTCTATTTGAAACCCTCCCTAATTTGAAAAAAAACTCAACAAGCAAAATAATCATAAATAAAAAAGTTGCTTTTTTATTTGAACTCCTCCCTTAAGTAAATTAAGCGATCCATTAAGTAAAATGCGTCCATCGGTCTCAAATTATGTAAAAATGGACTTTGCTTATTCCATCAAGATGATCGCAAACTGGCGATGTATTAAGACTGTCCAAAATAATCAAATTTGAATATTTTATCTGTTCTAGCACTATTGGATCGATGCACAGACAGTAATATAGAATAGAATTACCTCAAATAGAATTTGAAGTAATTCTCAAAAGTTTGTGTTGTATGTTTGAATCAGTATAGTGATTCAGTTTTACGGAACGGGAGGAGTGCGTCTGCTGTTAGAAAAGATCTCGAAAAAATTATTGGTGAGCGCTCTTACAATTTAAGCCAACTGAATCGAAATAAATTTGTTAAAAATTTCAAGAAATTTCAAATAATGCAATCCAGTATAGCCATTAAAACATGGATCAACAGTATTCGAGAATTAGCAGGAGAAGTTCATCAAAAAGGCATAGAGGTCAATGGATTTTATAACAGAAGCTTTATAGACGATTTTTTGGAACCATTGCATCAAATTTCCCTTTCTGGTCTGCAGCATGTCTACCCGGTAAAAAAGACCACGCCACAACTAGTTATGTTGTTACGTATTTAAGGCAATATGTACAATTTGTCGGATGCTCGGCTAGCTCGGTAGAGTAGGGGGGTGGTTAGGGTTAATTCTTTTAAAAGTAGTAAAATTTTTTGAAGAAAGCCTACAGCTATCCGTACAACTAACTATACGCACAACAACACTAAATTAAATTAAAATCTAACCTAGTAAAGGGCGCCGACACATTTTTAACGAACTTCCAAAAGAGAAAACCATACCACTGTTTCCATTTCCACACATGCGCACCTGTCACACTTCCGGCTGTTACCAACTGTCTTAGCTCTCTTTATTTTTTTTTGTTTACGATTCAGCTGTCATATCTACATAATCACTTTGACACATGTCAACTGAACTTTTGTTTGGCACTAAATGTGATGTTAACATACAATTTTGTTCCATTTAATTATATAACTGTTTAGTACAATTTGCTTCTTTTTCAGGTACTCTCCAGTGACAACTGCAACGAATCAATTTCATTAATCAAAATAATTATCGTGTTACAAAAAGAAGAGATTACAATTACAATACCTGTGGATTTATGTATCAAGTTAAATGAAATACTTTTGCTCTTGTTATTAAACCTTGTATACTTACAATACTATTCCGGGTGTGTAAAAGAATTGAGTGATGTGAAAAAAACTGCAATAACATCGAAGTTTATCTTAACAATAAAAAAACCACGTCTTGTCAAATTACAAAAATCTCATTCGAGTTGAATTTTTAAAAGTCTAATATCAAGATCATCAAAGAGGGTCTGCAATATTGAACACTCGTCTACTTAATATAAAAGTTGAAGAAGAATGAAACGACAGAGAATTAGAAAAAAATCCAATGAATCAGAGAAACGATATCATCAATTAAGACATGACAATTTGAGGAATAAATTAAAATAAAAAAACAACGATTTCGAGAAACCGATCGAAGAGAATCATTTCGGAAAAAGCATCAATAGAAAAAAAATTCAGCTTTTACTTCTAAAATCAGTCTAGCATTACTTTCATTAATGATAATACAATACACATGCAAAAATGTAGAAGTATGAACGTTTTAGTAAATGGAGACTCACTAACAGCAGTGCTGATAAATGGACATTATTGTATAGGAAAGACTTGCTCTTTCGATTCAATAATGCAAATAATTGCTACAGCGGCTGTGGATGATCCATTTTATCACTCTTTCGCTGATCTGAGTGCACTGAAAACGATGAAATTCGTCCCATGTATAAAGAAAGAACAAGATTACTAATATCTTTCTTTATTTCGTCAAACAGAGAAAATAAAGCCAGATTAATCAAAGGACACCTGCCAGTAGTTTTCAGAAGTATTAAACATGAACTCTACGTCAGTGACAGTTTGGTCGAAATGTTTTGAAGAATGTCCCGATGGATTCGACACGTATGAGTGTGGAAACTGTAGCCCATACATCAATAACGTATTAACAGTATGGATAAAACAGAAAAAAACTGTGTGAAGATGGCTTTGAAGTATTGGGGAGCCACTTATAGAGTATATCAATCAATTTCCAATCTCCATGTTCCAAATGTCATAAAGTTTGTAACGTCAGTAGAGTTTATAATCATCATTTGTATGTGGAGTACGAATTGAAGAAAGATTTAAGCTATCTGAATTGAAGAAGAGCGCAAAATTTTCAACTAGTAATATAATCAATTCAGGTGATTATATATTTTTTCGAAAAAACAATTATAAAACAACTATGACTACAATACAAATCGATAAGATCAAACATTCCACATTTATTTACGATCAAAAATTTGTTAATTACAGCTTGAAAGGAGTAATTACTCATACTCCACACTTTAGAGCCTACTGCAGGAGAAGAAATGGATAATGGGAGCTCCAGGACGATCTTTCAAATAAATCAGGTACGATCACTTAAGACCCAATAATTACCACTTGTGCAGCAATTTATACAAAAGATGACGTTGTCCATAAAGGACAAAAAGGGAGAAAATAGGAAAATAATTACCTACATCAGTAATGAAAATTGAGTGAAACTTTTTTGATCGGTGTAAATAGAGAAGAAAAATAAATCGGACTAATCATTTATTTTAGCTGACCAACGATGATTTGGATGATAGACATCAACAAATGATTTTCTGTCGGACATAACTTTTAATTTTTTAATTTCATTAAAGATGAAATTTTAAGAATTTAAAAAACTTTAAGATTTTCATATTTTTCGTGTTTTTTGGTGGGTTTGACACGGATACTGTACACGCTTTATATGCAAATATACAAGCAAACCTATAAGACATTATTTTGTATGTTACGTATAGTTACTTTACCTTTCCCCTTTCGGCACTTACCAGTCAAAGTCAGGTTCCTTTAGTCACAACAGATACCTATGTGGAAACTGATAGATAATAATAAACTGAAAACAGACAACATTATCCAGATTTAAAAATTATAGAGGAAATATTTATAAATGATTTTTCAGAACTTTTGAATCTTAACATGAGTAATAAGTTTGTGATATGAAAATAATTTATTTGTGTCCGTAAATTTTATTATTAAAATACATAATAAAAAATATTCACATTTTCGCGAATGCGAATGTGAGCAAAATGTTAGAAAAAAATGAATATTCGCAAATGCAGTCTGAATACGGAATACTCGTTACATATCTACTTTTACCAATTTCTTGACAAAAAATAAGCGGTCTTAAAATCTTTTTACTATTTATAGTCAAGACTTGATCGTCAAAAGAACTATTCATAAATTCAAATCACATAACCCTTTGTAAATCAGTCTGTATGCAGATACAAGTAATGTAAGTATAACATGTAATTCTCACACTAATCTTGCATCCATACGATGTTTGAAAGAGTGAAAATACATGCTGATACATCAACTTCCGCCTACAAAAAACACGTTATTACCCGACATTACAAGGCTTATACAAACGTACTAGATGTGAAAATATGTACTCATACACATACCATAAGCAAATATATCAACGTGACAATATCTCGTATATATCTTCAGCATTAAGCATAACATATAGGTAGGTATATTTTTAAACTCTATAATAGTTTTCGCAGAATAAAATGACATAAGGCGTAAGCGGTAAAGAGTATCGCCATCTAGTGATCTTGTATGAAACATTGTATAGTTTCCTACCTTAACCACAATGATAGTGATTTTTCAATCAACTAATATTAAAAGTCAGGAGCTATTATCGCTATCATTGTTTTAAAGGTATGATGTAAAAACATAGCCTTTTTTTAAAGGGAACGTACGTTCAAGGCTTTTTCAAAAATTAGTTTAAGCTTCAAAAACTATTAGTAACACTCAGATTTCCATTGTTTTATCACATGTCTATGATCAATTTCGTTTTAAAAATCACATTTTTCTAATTTGTGCTCACACTGATTTCAATCGATATACAAAGCAAATCAAATTATCCCATGAAAATGAGAGCCAAGTACAATAAAGGAATAGTATTTTAGTTCTAGTTCATTGGGAAATACATTGACATTTTTCCTTCAGAATCGTGTTCTACGGGTTCTAAAATAAAAGAGCGCTCCTTTCGCCTCGATCCATTGTTGTCGGATATAATGTGATAGTCTAATTTTTCGATAAAATTTTGACTAAAAAGGGGGGCAAATTTTTGATAAAATTTGGATTCGACCTAGCTTTCAAGAGGGGTTAGTGGAAGATACCAAAACAGTGAAACTTTACCAAACCAGTGGAATATATAATAATCTTTCTGTAAATTATTTACAATATATCCAAAATTCAGCTTCCTAGGGCGATTAGGAGAGAGTAGAGGCGGGAAAAAGTGTTTTTTGGGAGGGGAGGGGGTGAAATGCCCACAGACTCCCAGAATCAACCTAGGGGATTGAATTTTTGCATGTTCATAAAGTTTGTACCTAGATAGTACTTTTGGAAAATTTTAAGGTTTTAACCCCACCTCACCATTTTTACGCCAAAATTGCATGCTTTTTCGACGTTATCGAAGTTTTTGTCACACCTACAAACAGGTCCCCCAAATGAACCTAAGGTGCTAAAATTTTGTATTCCGATTAAGTCAGTGTCCAGGTTGTGTTTTTTGTGGATAATGGCTCTTAAAAGTTGTGATTTATAATTAAAATCGAATTTTCCAAACGCTGAAAAAAGCAACATTTACAATAAAAATACCTGAGAAGTGTTGTAATTTCACCATAATTATCCATTTTTTTATGTTTTTAGAAATTTGATCCCCTCAACGTGATGTCTCTGCAGCTTCTATATGGTTTGTTGCTATTCATATGTATTGGAAGTTAAATTATATCTAACAAAATAATAATTTTAATAAGCCAGCTAGCTACCATATCGCACAGTACAGTTTTTGCCAGTTTTCAATAAACCTGAGATGCTGCTCGACTCTTGTGAAGCTGTTTCACTAGTGTGTAATACTCAACTTATAATCTTAGTTACGTAATGTAATTTTTTTTTAGTTGAGTGTACTTTATTTTTTTGCAAAAATTTTTAACCACACAATATCTTCTTAAGAGAAAGACGGCCTCATTAGTCCAGCAATTTTTCATAAATCTTACTATTTCTAGTGTATATTTTTGTGTACAATTTTAATTTAAAGTGTGACGTGAAGCATTTCAATTTTATTTTACATAATTATTTATTACTTAACACTAACACTGTAGTAAACTAACAGTGTTAATTATAAATTGTGAAAAAACAAAGATTATGTCAGATCAAGTAGAAATAATTTGATGCTACGGTAGAAATTTTAAAATAACTTCAAATACCTAGAACAGGTGCTTTTAGGTATTTGAAAACAGTGGCGTTTTAGAAATTCAGCAGAGGGTTACCAATGCTTGGTAAAAATTCTGGCAGCTAAAATATATCATAAAGGGCGATGTACTGCTTGGCTTAAGGAGTAAAGTGTTTGACACGTATATTCTTGCTGTACTTACTTATGGATTACAAACCTATGCACTCACTACAAGTCTGTATTATAAGTTACAAGTGTGCCAACGAAGCATTGAAGGTAATGTGTTAAATATGACACGTCAACATAAAACCCGTTGTGCACACATTAGAAACTAAACTAAAGATGTTGTAGGAAGTGTGCTAAGTTAAAGTGGAGATGGATAATTTACGTGTTGAGACTGTCGTACAGGGCCGGAGTTAGCTTAAGTGGCTCGGGCCACCGTGAAAAATGCGGCCTCTGTCTTTCCCAAAGAAATATTTATTTTTAACTTTTTTCCTTACAAAAAACAAAAAAAATAAAACGTCAAACTAAATATTTTTGCGTTCTTGAACTTAAGCTTTTGGCGCCCGGAGCACGTGCCCCCGCTGTCCTCCTGGATCCGGCCCTGCTGTCAGACAACAATCGAACTAAGCGGTGCGCTACATAGATTCCATATGATGGTAAAATAAGAATAGGTCGACAGTATAAAAGATGGAAAGACGAATTGATTGCATCTGCGTGTGATGAGTGGGAAACTACCGAACCTCACAAAACCGACATGAATGGTCTTGGTTAGGGAAGGCCTTTGCCCAGTAGTTGGGACATGTTCAGGCTGTATTATCTTAACATTTTACGGTCCGCGTGTGCAGTATCCGTGAATCACATATCATACATGTTTGCAATCTTACCATAAAAAGGTATCGACCAGTAATCAACAAGACAAACACACTCTTTGCGTGATGATATCTGTAAACATTTATAGATGAGTCATACACTAGATATTATCATCTATTTTTCAATTTATAATTTTCTGTCGAATTTTTCAACTAAAAAAATTAGCCTTTACAGCCTATACGATAAGAACGGCGAGAGGCGAGAGTAGGGGAGCTATCCGTCTTCGGACCCGTACAAAAAATTTTTTCCTATGGAAAAAATGTCTGATATATATATATATATATATATATATATATATATATATATATATATATATATATCAGACATTTTCTTCGGGCCCGGAAACGGATAGCGCCCCTACTCTCGCCTCTCGCCGTATATATATATATATATATATATATATATATATATATATATATATATATATATATATATATATATATATATGGAAGCCCCCCTATGAAAGTTAAGAGCTGAAATTTGATAAGTGGGGCTCATTCCGATGGACAACAATACTATCAAAGTGGGGTCAAATATTAGGTAAATTTTGGATCCGACCCAACTTTTAAGGGGGTCGTGGGCGGCAACAAAACAACAGAACTTTTCCAAACCAATTCCAAACCAAAAAAATAATGTTTCGGTTAATTATCTAAATTATCTACAACATATCCAAAATTCAGCTTCCTAGGATGATTTGGAGGGAGCAGAGGAGGAAAAATGTATTTTGGCTGGATCTAACACCCCAGAATTAACATAGAGGGATGAAATTTGGTATGTTGATAAAGTTTTTACCTAGGCTGCGCTTTTTGGAGGTTTTAATGTTTTACTCACACCCCCACCATTTTTAAACTACAATTTCATGCTTTTTCGATGTTTTCAAAGTTTGTACCACTCGCACAGGTCGCCCAAATAAACCTAGAGGACTGAAATTTTGTATCCGGATTGAGCTAGTATCAAGGGCGTGCCTCTTGGGGGCCTCAACTTTTAACCCTTACCCTCACCATTTTTATACCAAAAAGAACATGATTTTTCTTGTTTTTAACAGTTTCGTTAGGGTCAATATCTCCCCAAATAAACCTAGAATTTTCTGTATAGGTTAAGTTAGTAGTCAGCCACCGCTTTTTGGAGGTTTCAACATATGACCCTTACCCCCACGAATTTTACGGCAATATTTCCTTGATTTTTTTTCTTTTTTTTAACACGTCTAGAGACTCTTTAAGGGAACCTAGAGAGCTCAAATTTCGTACATGTATTGAGTTAATATCCAATTAGTACCTTTTAGTGTTTCCGCGTTACTTTTCCCCCCATTTCTCTCATTTTTACATCGGAATTGAATGGTATTGTTAAATGTGTTTAAAATGCTTTATTTATGTATTCTAATTAGGCGTATAGTAATTTAAAAAATTTAAAAATAAAATGAACTTACTTTTATAAAATATGCAATATATAAATACTAAGTAATTTAAAAATGTTATTAAAGTCACTGTTTATTTATAAAGTAGGAATTTTGGATTTGTTGGAAAGAAAAAATATCTTGAAGTCCTTTTTCTTAATATTAAAAAAAAAACACAAAGGGTATTGGCAGGCAGACGTGGGTAGGATTGCCCTTGTACGTATGTGTTTCTATTGAATTTGAATTGTGTTAATTTTTTTTCTGCTAGCTGCTATCGACATAAAATTAAATTTGCTGAATTTCAGTCATTAAAATGTTACCCCTTCTGGGTAAGAAATTATTTTTTGAAAGTCGAAAAATCTTTTAAATGGCTTGATTTATATGTTTCAGATACATCTATGGTGTATGTCTCAGAAAGACTTTTCAGCTTTAAAAAAATATAACCTCGTACCCCCCCCCCCCCCCAAAATAATTGTTTAACTTTTTAATATTTTTTTTTATCAACTTGTTGCTATGGTATAATTATCAAAAATTTTTTCTCATCTTCTTACTATGATCCATGCAACATATAATTTTTTCAGAATTAATTTCCGGGTGTGTCATAGTTAAAAAAAAAATCGCCGTGAGCAGCGGGGCCCCATCACGGAAGTCAAATTTTTCCTTTCATCTTCGGTATTGAATGTCTACAAGTGAAATGTAATTGAAAGTCTACAAGCTATTTTTCAATTTGGTGGTTTTAAAACTGATGATGAGTGTCCGGTTGATCGGGGCTTTAAAAATAGGTTTTAAGGTTTTAAGGGCTGAATCTCAGTAAATTTCAATTTTGTGCCGATAGCAGTTAGCAGGAAAAAAGCCAATACAGTTCGTACGAGGGCATTCCTACGCATGCTTATCATCCAGTTGCCTTTGTGTTTTATTGTTAAAGATTAAATACCCCTGTCGCAGCATCCCGCATAACATAGCGAATTTCCAATCATAAAAGTTACTTTTTTTCGAAAACCCGCTTACCTAGAATAATGGTTCAAAATGTATTTTCTGTGATTTTCTTGGTTCTTTACCACAATGTAAAAAAAATTGGAAAAACTTTTAAATTTTGGCAAATTGTTTGCAAAAAACTCATTTTTTTGAGGTTTTTGGAATTGGACGTGTCTGACTGGAGAACTCATACAAAATTTTTGGACTTCCAACGTTTTATTGTTTTATTATATTTGCATCCCAAACTAGTATCTATCCTATAAATATAACAAGTTTCATCCAAAATGAATATCTCGGAACTATATGGAAACTTAAATTTTCAAAATTTCTAAATTAATTTAAAATAGAGTTAGTCTCCAGAAATTTTGTATTATGGTAAATTTAATTTAATAAATGACAAGTATATAAGTATAGTAATTATAAAGCATTCGCATAGAACAATAGTTTTAAGTATACATGCACATAAGCAAAATAATTTTTGAATTTTCCTGAAGGAAGGAAATATTTTCCCGTAATAAAAAGTATCCTAAATGTTGACGCAGGTAATAAGTTATCACTACACCAGATTTCATAAAAATCCGTTCAATAGTTTTCGCGTAATATGTGCACATGCTCAAAAAGTTTTTTTATTTTCCTGTGGGAATGAGCCACTTTCCCGAAATAAAAAGTATCTGAGATGCTGACTCAGGTAATAAGTTATCACCACACCAAATTGCATCAAAATCCGTTCAATAGTTTTTGCGTACTGTATGCACATGCTCAACATGGTTTTTCCATTTTCCCGTGGGAATGAGACCTTTTCTCGAAGTAGAAAGTAGAAAGTATCTTAGATGTTGATCCGGGTAATAAGTTGTCAGCACACCAAATTTCATTAAAATCCATCCAGTAGTTTTTGTTTGATGCGTGAACAGACGAACAGACAGACAGACAGACAGACAAAAATTTTAAAAATCGCTGTTTTGATATCTACATCGATAACTATTTACAGTATCTACACAATTTTTAAAAAAATATTCCCTATACAGAAACGGTCTCGTTACATTTGTATTATATCTATAGATTACCTATTAATGGCCCTTTATATAAAATATTAATTTTTTTTTCAAAATAAATCGCCACCTGTTCTAGGAAATATATATTTTTTAAATTTTTATAAAATTTCTTATGAAAGTGAGCTTCTTAGACAATTTTATTTTCAAGAAAATGTATTAAAACATGAACATTTAAATGTTGGCAATTTCTGTATTGTGGCGCCATCAGTTGTTTGCGTTAGTTAACTACTTTATTTAAAAGTTCGAATAAAATTCCAGTCATTTTAATTTTTAATTGTTCAGGAACTTCAGTATCATAGAAGCAAGCAAAATAATATTACAATTTATTTATGTAGATACATATATGATGGAAAGTTAAGAAAAGAAAATGTTTTTTTGGAAGTTCGTGTTTAAGGTAAAATCGCAAAAACTTGGAAAATTTAATTAGTAATTAATTTTTTAAAAATATTTTTAGGTTTGGTTGTAAATGAATCTACTGTTGATCTTTTAATATGATACTGAACTATTCATTATTTAAAATGAAAAATTGTGTACTTATTAGATGATGAAAATAAAAAATTAGTAGTTTGAAAAACCGGAACAAATCGAAGTCAAAAGTCTGTCGGGACACCGGAGCTAGAACCGTGACAAATCCGGGAAAACCAAGACGTATGGACACTCTACACGGATTGTGAATGTTATAAACTTTAAGTTTTGATTTTTAAGCATATTATGAGTGAAATTGAAAATTAACAACGTGTGAAATTTGACATTTTAGTTAAAGTGCATATAAAATATAATACCTACATGTTTTTATAAAAATGCAAATATAAATAAATGTTTTCTGTTTTTTTATTTTTATTTTAATTGTTATTAATTATTTGGCTTTTTTAATAATTTAGAATTTTTCTGTCAAATGAATAAATTCTGGAAATATGAATTTATGACATAATTTCAGTAAAAGTGAAAATGAAATTTTTCACCCACACTTTTGTAGTGCCAATGTACAACATCACTGGATCCCAATTTTCAAATGGATAGATAATTTCAAACAATCACCCGCTAGTTAATTATCGCTAGATTTGATGCTAGAAAATTGAGAAAAAACAGGTCATATAGATTTTTTTTTATTTAGATTTTATTTGTAATGATTGAATTACAAAATTCAAAAGGATGTTAAAAAATGTGTGTATTCACTATGAGCTTTTGCCTGTAGTCAATCCAGCTGCTCAAAATCGGTTCCAATATATCAGTTGGTCAGGACGGCATTTGTACATAATTTTAATATTTTCTTTAAGAAATAGTATTTTTTTTTAAATACTTGTTTGATTTTTTCAAGGCGAGTACTTTTTACGATGTGTGTTTACCAAATTCTACAAAATAATTAAAAAAAAAAAAAAAACATTGTAACCCTGCTATTTTGAAATTTTCAAAAAAATATCATGAAAATTACCTCATATATGCTTTTTCTGAGTTAATTATTGAAAAATATTCTATTTTCCGAGATTTTTAAGGTAAAACGAGCAGATGTATGGTTTTTGTTAAACAAATTTCAGATCTTTAATACATTTTTGCCTTAAAAAAATAAATATTTAATATTTTCAAAAATGTATGATACAACTTGTCAAAATTTAAAATTATTTGTTTTGTTGTCAAAAGAAAAAAAAAACTGAATGTGCAAATTTATTTACCACTAAAATGATGGGTTTATACATATAATTATAACGTAGTATTGTCATTTGGATAGAAAATTACGTAAAAATATTATTGTTTGAATATGATTTAACGTAATTTTTATGCGATTGTAGCAAGCTCTTATTAATTTTAGGAAGGTGTAAACATCATCTAAATTCTGATCATATCACATAAAAAACTGCGCCGTGATTTTTTATCTAAAAAAAAATGGAATAGAGATACATTATAAAAACATTTAACTGACAAAGAAAAAGAATATAGCCGAATCGTTAAATTGGATTAAAAAAATCATGACACGTTACTTAAAAAGCGGTTTTTTTCGAATTTAGCTCGTAAAAAATGAGACAGAAAAAAAAAGAATGCGAGTGCGAGTGAAATGGAGAACGACATATTTCCTAGTTTTTCTCGAAAAGTAAGTAATTTAGAGCAACGGTATAAAAACATTTTTATGCATTTTACCTTTTACTAGGGCTTGGTGTAAAAAAAAAATTGAAAAATTGCTTAATTCTGGCAAAAAACTCATTTTGTTGACAAAAAACGCCCGGAAAACCTACTTCTGGGCATCCGACGTGTCTGGCTAACGAACTCATCCAACGATTTGGAAAATCGAATTCGCACACAAAATTTCATAAGCATTAAACGTTTCGTTCGAGAGTTATCGCGCGGATACATATATATATATATATATATATATATATATATATATATATATATATATATATATATATATATATATATATATATAAATTTTAGTGAATATCATTTTCGTATTCTAGGGACCTCAAAACATATTTCTGATATGGTCCCGGGCTTAGGTCGCACCATGACACCTGGCGTAAAAGCTGAATTTCCAGTTTTGGAAATTCGCTAAAAAGGAACTTAAATAGTAAACTGGAAGGCCTTTATTAAGATATTTTTTCTTTCCAAAAAAATCGAAAATTTCTATTTTATAAATAATAAAAATCCAAAATTCTTATTTTATAAATAAACAGTGACTTTAATAATATTTTTAAATTCCTTAATATTTGTGTGTTCATTTTTTTTTTCAAATTTTTTAAAATTACTATTCGTCTACTTGTATTTAGAATAAAAATAATGAATTTAAAACACATTTGACAATACCATTGAATTCCGATGTAAAAATGGGAGAAGTAGGGGGAAAGTAATGCGGAATCCCTAAAAGGCACTAGCTAGATACTAGCTTAATACACGTAAAAAATTTCAGCACTCGAGATTGTCTTAGAGAGTCTCTAGACGTGTTAGAAAAAGCAAAAAATTAAGGAAATATTGGCGTAAAAATCGTGTTCTACGGGTCCGAAAACGGATAGCGGCCCTACTCTCGCCTCACGTCTCTCGCCGTTCTTATGGTACAGGCTGTATAAGTCTAATTCCTCGATCAGCCGGACACCCATCGTCAGTATTGAAGCCACCAAAATGACAAATCACTTGTAGACTTTCAATCATATTTAGATATCTTGAAGATACTGAAGATGTAGCGAAAAATTCGACTTCCGTGATGGGGCCCCGCTGCTCACGGAGTTTTTTTATAATCCGATTAAAATGTATATATGTAATTGTTACAAAAGTGTTTAATTGTTTGTGTTTTTTTTTCTTTCGAGCTTACGATTATTGTTTTTTATTAAAAATGTGTATATTTACACATACTGAATTATTTTGTAAATTTTTTTATAGAATTTTTTTTTTTTTTTTATATAATTCTTTGGAAATACTATCGGCGTCTCGGAAAATTTACTGCGTAGATGCACGGATCTTATACTCTTAAGACGTCCAAAATTTTTTTTTCTGCTTCACGGTTGACTTCTAGGTTCAAGTCTTACATAAAAGATTAAAATAATAATTTATTATTTATCTTTAGAACCCTTTTCCTACTAGTGGTACTTAGAAGTCCAGTTGTACAAGTGTGCCCTTAACAAGTTTGTATTTGATTTATGTGTAACTTGGACATACACTATTATTTAAGATACCAGAAATTATGTGTTAAATAATTCAACTTTTAAGTTCTAAAAGATAATTTAATAAAAATTTTAAATATGTTAGTTATTTGTACCTGTTAATACCACTAGTAATCTACCAACAAAATACATTCGGTAGTTAAGGGATTAATAATACTAAAAATTATTTGAAGGTTGATTTTTTAGCTGATTTTATTAAATGTGTGACACGGCTCTTTTGGGTTCTGAAGACTGGAAGTTGATAGACCGCGTGCTAGAATAGCATCAAGCTGGCCGGTTTCATTCCCTTTAAAAACATAAACAAAAAGAACTCATAAATTAATTAATAAAAGGTTACATAAGCGACCCAATTTACAGTATCAAACCACTATTAAAACATACATAATGTATATGTAGATACATTAGTAGGCAAATATTGGAATATGTAAATTTTTCGGATGATAAAATAGTGAATGGCACATATAGAAGGCCCGATCAGTATCTACTCGTAGAGCCAGAGGTAACATTTGTCATTGAAGCTTCTATGTACGTGTTCATTATTATGTTAATCGCACACGTACACCTCCATGCACTGCTAGGTAGTAGCTGGCAGGAATATTTATGAATCTACAGAAAACTCGTTATGGGAAAAAATCCAATTTCGGTAAAAAAAAAGGATGGTAGAATTGATAAAAATGTTAGTTTGTACGTATATTGTATTACACGTGTGGACTATACCTATAAACACGTACGTGGTTGTTTTTAAAAACCATTCACTTATCACTTATTTATAAATATTGAAATTTTTTTTATTATTGTTTGACTAAATAATATACCGGGCAGCTTTGTTATGCTGATGGTTCGTTATGTATTTTTACGTTCCACTGGAAAAATTTACAGTTCACATATTTCATAATTAAATATCTTTTCATTTGAACATACTCTTAAATAATTTAAATTGAATTTTGTATTTACCAAAAGTTGAAAATTTGGAGGATTAATTTAGTTTCTTCTTTATTTAATTGAAAACATGTGTAATGAATTAATGCTGTAAGTGGGTCGGGATTCAAAATTCCTGTTGCACGTAGGTCACTAAATATGGGCACATTGTACCCCACGGCATCCAAGAGGGACTAGCTAATGCCCAGTCCAACATAGAAACTCAAGATTGCACTAAAGTCTGAAATCCTGATGTCCTCGGAACTCAGTATTGGAGATTCCAGATTCTTGCATCTCAAGGATGACAATGCTTCACAAGAGCATAAAACATGGGACGAAGATTCGCCCTCCAGGCCGCACCTTCGACAGAGAAGACTTTCCGCTAATCCCATGATATTCAGGTCCTTCCTCAGGACATTTGGCGCCGTGAGTATACCTGCTAACCGGTTCAGCTGTATCTGCTTAGAGATAGCAATTATTTTCTCCTTTTTAAACTGGGCAGTACTATAAGCTTTCGGGCCTGTCTGGCCGTTGTAGATACTTTCCAAAGATGGGTGTGTTGTTTTTTAGCCCAGTCATCCACAGCACACCTCACTCTCTGGAATGATATTTCTAGGGCCGGCTCTGGACCTATTGAAGGTTGAGTTGAACCTCGTTTAGATAAATCATCTGCTCTCTCATTTCCATCTATTCCCGTATGGTCTGGTACCCATACCAAGGTAACTGGACAATGGACCGAGAGTCTATCCAACGTTTTTTAGCACTCGTGCACTAATCTTGACGCTATCCTAATCCCATTAAAGACGTTGAGAGCAGCCTGGCTGTCCGAGCAAATGCTTACGCGATGTTCCTCTCAGCCGGGCCTACTTTGTATCAGTTTCGCACAGGATGAAATGGCAAACACTTCAGCCTGGAAAACCGTTGATTCTTTTCCCAAGGGGTAGGTTAATCAGGTTCGGGGTCCGAAAACACCCGCAACTGTACCTTCCGCCATCTTTGATTCGTCGGTATACCAGACCAATCCTTTGACAGCTGTTGGGAGAGCATTACTTTCGCACCCCTCCCTGGATGGAATGATCACATGATAGTTGCGATCCAGATTATATTCGGGCTTCATTTTGTCACTTACCATTTGAGTGATGACAAGTAACTCCTGAAGCCCAGATAAAGCGGCCGAATGTCCTTGCCCAGAATGTTTGAAAGACCAACACCCGTTACTACAAAGTCTGTCGGCACACAGCCTGGCCTGCCTCTACACCTCTAAATGGAGCGGATACAGACCCGTCATAGTTGTTGCAAAACAATTTTTTTTAAAAATAAATTATTAAATTTTGGGTAAGTTAATTAGGGGCGTAAGAAGGTAGTATTCACAGAGTTTACTCAAGGTGTTAGCGAGTTGGAAGAGTGGCAGTGGAAGACGTTTAGGTCTGTGAAATCACCCCAAAACCAAATTTAGCCCTCCATTACTACTTAAGGAAGTTTAAAATTATAAGAGACAATCTCCGAACAATTATTGGATCATTTATTAAATTATTGTGTGGTGTCATCACGATTGTTTACAATATAAAATTTACAAATTATGTTAAAAGAGTGATTTTGCAAATGTATTTTGAACAGCCCGATTGCAAGTTCGCACTCAAGTAATCAACGTACAACCTTTTGTACGTTTCTGAAAACAAATTTAATGATAACAATGGGTATTTAAAGCCAATAATTTATTGTAAAAATCGCTATTACAAATAATAACTAAAACTACATGTATGTTGGTCGATTACAAAATCATATAAATTTCAAATTAATTTTTTTTTTAAATTTGTATATACTGTTGCTATGTTAATAAATTATTCAGTTAAACGTTAATTATTTAGTTACAATTATTATGAAGATTTAATCCCTTTTCCCTTAAATTCCTCAAAAAAAATATACATGCGGATACTCAACACGTGATTTAGTGATCTACCGGAAAACGGACGTACAAATTACGTAATTCATTAAATACTACCTTACACACTAAACAATCAAATTATTCCGCGGAAATTTATTCAATAAAGAAAATTCCTAATCTAAAGCAAATAAGGTAAAAGTGCCCAAAGCTGACAGGGGTCCAATAGCTGACACGTATCAAAAAAAAAATTTTTAATAAGCATTTTAGCGAACAAAAATAATTTTTCTTTGTATGGAATACTTTAAAAATGTACCTAGTTATCATTTAAATTTTTAAACCTAAACGAACTATTATAAATCTATATTCATATTAGTAATATTATTTTATGTCAAAAGTGTGGTTAAGTTAAATTTGACGTTTTGTGTTAAATATTAAGGTAAGAATAGTGTTTTATTTAATTATTAAGAAAATTGTAATCTACTAACCGATAGATATAATTAATGTTTTTTAAACAAAGGTATTTCTCTTATTTAATCTATAAAATTCGAAAAAAAATATTTTTCCGGCTTTTTAGGTTAAAAGAAAGGTGTCAGGTTTTGGCATTCCGTACGCAGTGACTTTCCTATACCTGACATACTATGTCAGGTATAAGTAAATTTTAAAATAAATATATAGCATTGTCTTTGCATTTGAAATAACGTTCACGCCAACATATACTAAATTTTATAACAATGGAATGACAACAACCAAAGCCTGACATAGTATGTTAAATATGTCATGTATGGGGACACAACACATGTCAGACATAGGCTTTGTATAACTGTTAATCAAAAATATCATTCCATTTTATTTTATCTAAGCAATATTGTCCTCCATACAGCAATAAAAAAATATAATTTTGTTGAATATTATAATTTTTTTTAATATTTTTATTTTTCTAGAGTTAACATGAACAACGAAGGCAAAAAAATTTTAAAATATGAGAAGAATGATATGAAGAAAGCTATTGAAGCTGTTAAAAACAATCAAGTTTCAGTTCGCTCTGCAGCGAGACAGTTTGGAGTACCAAGAACAACATTATTATCAAAAATTAATGGAATTTATCCTGAAGTTTGCAAAATGGGACCAAAAACAAATCTTTCCGAGGAAGAAGAAAGTCTTCTTGTTCAGTGGATATTTCACGTCGCGAACAGAGGCTTCCCTGTTACAAAGGATCATTTATTGAATTCCGTGAAGCTATTATGCTCTCAGTTAAAACGTAAAACAAATTTCAATAATGGAAAACCAGGCAGTAAATGGTACCAATGTTTCTTGAAACGACATCCTGAATTGTCAGAGAGGTTGTCTCAAAATTTAACAAAGGCAAGATCTAATGTATGTGAAGGCAAAATTCGCAACTGGTTTAAAGAAATCAAAAGTTTTGTAAAAGAAAATAACTTGGGAGATATTTTTAATGATCCTAAAAGGGTATTCAATGCTGATGAAACAACTTTTTTCCTGTCTCCTAAAGGACAAAAAGTTTTGGTAAAGAAGGGGACAAAGTTAGTTTATTCTTTTACAAATAATGACGATAAAGAATGTGTTACTACTTTATTGACTACAAATGCTTTTGGCATGTTAGCACCAACGATGGTTGTTTACCAATACGATAGACTGCCTCAAAATATAGTCGATAAAATACCTGAAGATAATTGGGTTATCGGGAAAAGTAAATCTGGCTGGATGACTGGTGAAACTTTTTTTAAATACATCGCTAATGGATTTCATCCTTGGCTTGTAAAACAAAACATAACTTTACCTGTTGTACTGTTTGTCGACGGACATTGCAGTCATTTAACCTTCTCAGTTTCAGAGTTTTGTTCCAAAAACGGCATCATTCTTATCGCACTCTTACCGAACTCTACACATATTCTCCAACCGTTGGATGTTGCTGTTTTTAGACCGATTAAAAATGACTGGAAAAAGGCAGTTTATCAATGGAGGATAGAAAATGAGGGAGCAAAACTAAAAAAAGAAGATTTTGCACCACTTCTTGATAAAGTATTAAAAAATTTGAAAATTGAAACTATTACAAACGGTTTTAAAAGTTGCGGCCTCTGTCCGTTGAATGAAGAAGCTATTAACTATCAAAAATATTTTAAAACTAATAATAATGACATTATTGTCAATAACAGCACTCAAAAGGAACCTATAGAGGTGCTTAAAGTTAATTTGAATTGGTTAGAGGGTGAAATAACCCAAGAGAGACTAATTCAATTTAAAAATAATAATGTGGAAACTGAAGATTTATCATTATATCGGTTATGGTTAAAATTAAAAAATACAGTCAACAATGAGAAGCCTTTAGAAAATGAAAATCAAGGAGAAGAAATGAGTATATTTCCAATTACAGAAGCCTTAGGAAATAATACTGGAGAAATAGTGCTTGAATCTACCGAAAACGATGAGCATTTAATATCCGAAGTTAAAGAAAATAGTCCTGAAAAAATACACCAGACTCAAGAAAATATTCCACAAACAATACTGAAGTCTCAAGAAAATATACCACAAATAATCGAAAATACTGAAGAAAAGGATAACAAAGAAGTATACGTTGAAGTTCCAAGTCCATTCAAAAATGTATTGTTTTGGCCTGATGAAAATATCAAAAACAAAAAAAAATCGCCAAAAAAAGTGAAAACTAAATTACCAGCGGTCGCAACTTCAACTAAATGGAAAGAATATTTTTTGAAAAAGAAAACAGAAAAAGAAAATAAAGAAAAGGAGAAAGAAGAACGAAAAAGAAAAAGAGAAGAAAGTAAAAATAAAAAGAAACAAGAAAGTAAAAAAAGGAAAGAAAATATGATACGGATAGAATAAGATTTCTTTTAAAAATTTAAATTAATTTAGGGCAAATGTTCATACATACCTATGTTTATGTTTGTAAATTTATATTTATCAGAATAGTCATTTATGTTTAATAAAATCAATGGTTATATATTTATAAACAGAGTATTATTTCAAATATTTATACTGTCAGCTATTGGTTTTGTTACATGTCAGCTTTTGGAACATTTCAATTATTCGTATGTCAAGCATTGGCAAAAATAATTTCTTTTAAAGAAAATTTATAACTTCGGAACGAAAGTTGATATTACCAATTTATTGATGGGGGCAATATCTCTTATCATTTGTCTTTCAAAGCCTATTTCTTTGGGAAATATATAAGAAGTCTTAAAAAAGTAATATTACTGTTATTATGAAAATGTGTTTTAAGGTGTCAGGCATTGGGTGTTTTACCTTATAATTACATTAACCTTAATTAAATTTAGCAGCCGACGAGCTTTCACAGAAACAGGTAACGCTGAGTCTAAATGAAAACTTGTAAGTCGAACGACGTGAATGTAAATATGAACTAAAAAAAATACCCTACATATTAGATTTTACATTTAAATTTCTTTTATTATTTTTTTTTTTATTTATTAAATCCTAAACTAAATATATTGAATTGTAAAGAATTTAACTTTACTCTGAAATTAAACTTGTTTGGAATTGGGGTTGCTTGAAACAAACGAAAAAAATAAACTTACAAACCTATATTAATTTAGTTGTGTTTAAACATATATTTAGTTACAAACTTTGTTCTTCTTCAATTAAAGAAAGAAAACCTTGTACAATTGAATCATCCCAGAAATAATCCTTTAAGTGTTTATTAAATTTAATCAGAATAATTAACCAATTTAAGAAAAACAATCATCAATTTTTATAAGCACAAAAATTATACTTAAGCTGTTAACTGGGTATGACGAAATATTTCGTCATACATAAAAGTCTACTGCAATGGTCATGACGACATTTTTCGTCATGGAAAAACCTGTTAGTTGGGTATGACGAAATATTTCGTCATACATAAAAGCCTACTGCAATGAGCATGACGACATTTTTCCCCATTCTGAGTCCCCATTCTGAAATGTCCCCAAAGTCCCCATTCTGAAACGAATTGAGCAATAGCTAATTCCCTGGTTAACAGGTTAAAAACAGAAGACAACTCTGAAACTACGAATAATTGAAATTTTACTTACATTAGTTAGATTCAGTAACTCCAGAACGTTATTGTTCGATGGCCGGAAACTGGCACTTTTCTTTAGCTTAATTTTTCACGTTTCATTGTTCAACAATTGAAACTTTTAACTTAACCACACCCTTTAGATAATATTTAATTGTTGTGCAACAATACTGACGGACGGACAAGAACTTGCAACTTTTCACTTAGGCGGGTCGAACTAGAATCCCTCCTCGAGTCCCTCTTCGCTATAGTTCAAGATAACCGTTATTCAGAGCCAAAAACCTTAGTCAGCAGTGGAACATTTTAGAAAAGTTTTCAGCTAGATAATCATGCAATAAAGTTGCATTCTAGGAACCAATTGTGTTTTATTTAATTAATAATTTAATTACATATTTATGATTGTTTGTTTATTTAAGAGTTTTTGAATTGACAGGAAGTGAGTGGCGTGATATTATATATAGGATGTCAATTACATCCCCCACCGCTTAAGATAAAAGGGATGGTTCGAAGAATTTCGAATCAACCCTTTTATTTCAATTAAGATTTTTTCTTCTAGGAGATTTTTTTGAAATTCATGGTTACTCAGGGTGTGGTATTCTGGTACTTTTTTTTGAGTTTCATTTTATTCCGTTCTGCATTTACTCTGTAAAAATAAACCTCTCATTTTAAAGATCGAAATAAAAAAGTTATACTTTACGTGCGTATATATCTACTCGTAATTACTTCACATCTCATTGAAATAAATTCAAAATCAAAAAAAAGCAGTAGTATTTTATCCATTTTGTAGATATATGTGCACTATACACTGATGTACAAAAGTTTGGCAACACATTATTATTTATATTTGTTTTTCTACACACATAAAAAAACCCCGTGAGCAGCGGCGCCCCATCACGGAAGTCGAATTTTTCCCTTTATCTTCGGTATTGAATGTCTACAAGCGAAATGTAATTGAAAGTCTACAAGCGGTTTATCATTTTGGTGGTTTAAAAACTCATGATGAGTGTCCAGTTGATTGGGGCTTTAAAAAAAGGTTTTAAGTTTTTAAGGGCTGAATCACAGTAAATTTCAATTTTGTGCCGATAGCAGTTAGCAGCAAAAAAGCCAACAAAATTCGTACGAGGGCATTGCTCCAAAAAGCAGTGGCTGGCTATTAGCTTAACCTGTACACAAAATTTCAGCCCTCTAGGTTTATTTGCGGAGATTTTGACCCGAACGAAACTTAAAAAACAAGAAAAATCATGCTCTTATATGTATAAAAATGGTGGGAGTAAGGGTTAAAAGTTGAGACCCCCAAAAGGCACCCCCTTGATACTAACTCAATCCGAATACAAAATTTCAGCCCTCTAGGTTTATTTGGGTAACCTGTGCGAGTGATACAAACTTCGAAACTCTAAGTTAATTGTGGGGGACTGTGGACGCGTTCGATCCAGCCAAAATCCTTTTTCCCCCTCTACTCCCTCCAAATCATTCTAAGAAGCTGAATTTTGGATATGCTGTAGGTAATTGACCGAAACGTTGTTTCCAATCGGTTTGGAAAAGTTTTATTGTTTTGTTGCCGCCCACCACCCCCTTAAAATTTGGGTCGGATCCAAAATTTGCCCAAAATTTGACCCCACTTTGATAGTATTGTTGTGCATCGGAATGAGCTCCAGTTACCAAATTTCAGCGCTTAACTCTCATAGGGGGGCCCTACACATGTGAAAATGTAGCTGGAATAAATATATATATATATATATATATATATATATATATATATATATATATATATATATATATATATATACGCTTGCTGCGGTAGGCGTAAGTGGAAATATAAATTTGTTTGGTTCAAATTCAAATTAACTTTGCGGCTCCTTAAAATTGATTATGACATGATAGGGGGGATAAACTAAATAAACTTTCAAATTCCATTTCGGCACATCCTAGGAGGCAAGGCCACAAACTTCCTCCGTCAAAATTCCCTTTCGAATACTCTTGCAGGGGACTTGGGTGAAGGGGGGGGGGGTTAGCTTGGGACGTAATAGCCCAGTGATGCTCCCAAAAACATAAAGAAAAATATTCTTTCAGTCAGTCAAGAGTACAGATATAAATTTTTTTCTTTTATACAGCTTTTATTTATGCTATCAAGGCAGGATCCTCTCATATTTTAGTCAAATTTCTCCTTGAAAAAATTAGACTTATAGAGTCTATACGATAAGAACGGCGAGAGGCGATAGTAGGGGCGCGTTTTCGGACCCGTACAACACGATTCTGTAGAAAAAATGTCTGATATATATATATATATATATATATATATATATATATATATATATATATATATCAGACATTTTTTCTACAGAATCGTGTTGTACGGGTCCGAAAACGCGCCCCTACTATCGCCTCTCGCCGTTCTTATCGTATAGACTCTATAAGTCTAATTTTTTCAAGGAGAAATTTGACTAAAATATGAGAGGATCCTGCCTTGATAGCATAAATAAAAGCTGTATAAAAGAAAAAAATTTATATCTGTACTCTTGACTGACTGAAAGAATATTTTTCTTTATGTTTTTGGGAGCATCACTGGGCTATTACGTCCCAAGCTAACCCCCCCCCCCTCACCCAAGTCCCCTGCAAGAGTATTCGAAAGGGAATTTTGACGGAGGAAGTTTGTGGCCTTGCCTCCTAGGATGTGCCGAAATGGAATTTGAAAGTTTATTTAGTTTATCCCCCCTATCATGTCATAATCAATTTTAAGGAGCCGCAAAGTTAATTTGAATTTGAACCAAACAAATTTATATTTCCACTTACGCCTACCGCAGCAAGCGCAAGGGTTGTCTAAATTAAACAACTTTCGTATCTTTTACCATTACTACTCTTTAAAGTTTGCATTCAAAAAACCACCAATTTATAAATTGGCTGTTTATATTTCAACGAAATTTAATGTCTGTTTCCCTAGTTTCCAAAACAATAAATTGTCAATATCGGTAGATGTCACTTTCGGTATTCATTTATAAGTACGAAGAGGGAGAAAAATTTTTTTTTCTTTGTAAAAATGAGTCTTGAGACTATAACCCGACGTACCCAATTAAAACTTACTAAATTGTGAAATTGTAATGATACTAAAAAATATCATTCTCTTTTTCTTCAGTCTAAATTTGACTCGATTTTTTTTCCAAATAAAATCTAAATTTTTGTTTATTAACTTTAGATATAATAGTAAATATAATAATATTTAAATCATTTGGGTTTAAGGTTTAAAAAAGAATAATTGTTATAATTATACCCAAAAAACATATTATATTTATTTTTTTTTTAACTTAAATTTTCGAGAAAAAGAATGAACTCATCTCAAAATTATATTTCAATTCAGCAATAAAGGTTTTTGAACAAATATAAATAATAGTAGAAGTAAAATACTAATATGTAATTGCAAATAATAATAGGTAATGAAACAAAATTATTTTGTATTTCTTTCTTTTTCCTTAAATGCCACTTTTTTTTCATTTAAAGTCTCTAATATTAATTATCCGATCTTGGGTTTTCGAGTCAGCTCTCGGTACAGGTGAGCCTCGGGTTGCACGTTCACACTTCCATTTGCACAAACACCGCTGTTTACGTCCAAAGTTGTATTGTTGATTGTGTATGAATATATAACTGTTTATATCATCATAATATGATTGTATTATGTTATTAATTAATAGTTGCAATAATAACCTTGAACTAATTTCATTTGAGTTTTTGATGATTGAGAAATATTTTTCTTTCAAAGTCAAGTATACCTGCTAAGGAAATAATGTAAAAGACCTATATTAAATCAGTATGTATTCTTTTTCTTCCTTTTTTTTGTGTTGACAAAATAATTTTTTTTCTCTTATTATAAATTTTCTTTTTTAATTGCTTAAACTGCTTTTGGCAAAACCCACGGGTGTTCCTCGACTTACCTCTACTTCTAAAATTGTATCTATTATTTGATTTTTCTGCGGTAATTATTGGTTCGTTAACTAATTCTGGATGGCTAGCTACGTCCTGATTTACACTTTTGAAACTGGTGTGTTTGATTCTAATGGTAACTCGCTATCGCTAGACGCTTCTATGTCAGGCTGTTCGTCGTCTAATATTATTTCGCTACTGTCTTTATTGGAAGTTATAGGTTCGTGTATTATTATCGGCGGGACTTCTACATGTTCTCCATCATCCTGTTTTACATTTACGGATACATAACTTAACCTAACTTTGGACTTATTAACTTTTGTTTCAATCTCCGGTTCATTAATATTCTCATTCACCGGTTCCTCATTATCTACTGCTCTAGTATCCCTATCGAAGTATGGCTTTAATCTATTCGCGTTAAGAGTTTGTTCATTTTAACCGTATATGCTGCGAATTTTATGTCACTGGACCTAATATTTCAATGATTCTGAATGGACCCTAACACAACTTACCTAACACAAAATTTGGTTCCTTAGTTTTCTTGCTGTACGGAATTTCGCGTTGTTTGGCTGTGTTTTTCATAGTTTTTTACACCTGAATAAAAGCATTTTGTAATCTAACCATTAATTCTGAAGCATAATTTTCATCATAATCATATCGAACTCGGTGTGGACCTATTATATCATCGAATGGAAATTCTGAATCTTTACCATCTAAATGAAAATGTGGGGTTTCTCCGGTTGAGGTATGGACAGAGGTACGATATGCGAATAATAAATATGGTAATAATTCGTCCCAATCTCTGTGATTTTCAGCTACGAAATGTGATAACATATCTTTTAATACTCTATGAAATCGCTTGACGGCCCCGTCACATTTTGGCTTATATGCGGTGGTTTGTTTTTATCAATTTTTAATAATTTACAAATACTTTTCATTATCTCGGAGATGAAAGTACTGCCTAAATCTGTAAGGAGTTTCCTTGGTACTCCGTGTCTACAAATTATTTGAGTTGCAGAGGCTTTCGCGACCGTTTCTGCTTTCTGATCGGGTAAAGGGATTGCTTCCGCATGTTTTGTAAAATAATCAATAAAACTTAGTATGAATTTATTTCCGTTATCGGTAGTCACTAAAGACCCTACTATATCCATACTCGTTAGTTCAAAGGGAGCTGAAAGTGGAAGGCAATTTTGTAAGGGAGCAGGTAACCGATTATTTGGTGTTTTTCTTTTATTGCGTGAGTCACAGGTTCTAACGTAATGTTCGACTTTACTCATATTTTCCCAGTAAAGATGTTCTTTTAACCTATTTAATGTTTTTAATATTCCCTGATGTGGCGCAAACGGTAAGTCGTGGTTATCATATATAAATTTAATATAAATTTAGATTGTAACGATTCGCGAACTACTAATTAGTCATGACGTTCGTTAGTTTTTCTGGTTTTGTAAAGGATTTCATCATTATCTAAATAAAATTTTGAATAAGATGGGTTATTTTTAACGATCATTTTTCCTGGTCTGTATTGACCGTCGAAATTATTTTCTGATAATAATATTGCCCATCGTGCAAGTCGCGAAGTCGGATCACGGAGTGCAAATAACCATTTTAAGGTTCCGTGATCAGTTATTACAGTGAACGGTATACCGTACAAATAACACCTAAATTGCTTAATACCGAAGATTATTGCCAATAATTCTAATTCAGTTGCTGAGTACCTTTTCTCACATTCCTTTAACTTTCTAGATGCATAAGCGATTGGTTTTTCAAAATTATCTACCTTTGGACTTAGAATAGCACTCACAGCTTTTCCTGAGGCATTTGTAGACAGGATAAATTTTTCTTCAAAATTTGGATGTATAAGGATAAGTGGCTTGATCAATTTGTCTCTTAGCGTCTCAAACGCGACCTGTGTTTCATCGGTCCAAATAAATGGTACGTTTTTTTTGTCAATGTAGTCAATGGAGCTACAATATCAGCGAAATTAGGTATGAACCTGCGATAAAATCCTACCAAACCTAAAAATGCTCTAATTTCTTTTATGTTTTTTTGGAACAGGGTAATCTTTTACTACCTGCGTCTTTTGAGGTGATGGTAAAATTCCGGTTTTTCTAATCTTATGACCAAGATAAGTCACTTGTTTCGCTAGAAAAGTATATTTTAAAGGTTTTAATTTTAGATTCGACGCCCTCAAGCGCCCAAAAACATTACGTAATCTCTGGATATATTCTTCCTCAGTTTTACTAAATACAATAAATTATATCATCCAAATAAACTAGTGCTTGTTCCGGTGTCAAATTTGCTAATACTTCGTTCATAAGTCGTTGAAAACTACTTCGACTGTTCATTAAGCCGAAGGGGAAGCGTAAAAATTCAAAATGAGAGTCAAAAGTCGTAAAGGCAGTCTTTTCACGATCATCCGAATGTACTGGAATTTGCCAATACCCATGCGTCAAATCAAGGGTTGAATAAAATAGAGCATTTCCTAACAAATCTAACGTTTCATTTAAATTAGGTAACGCTTCGTAATTTTATTAAATTTTCTGTAATCAATGCACAATCTTAGCTTACTTTCAGGTTGCAGGTAAATTGGTATTTAAAAGTGTTGCTTGCTCGTATAAAAACAAATTTGGTAAAAAATTTATAGCGGGACTTACATATGGACATCTTAAAATTTTACGATAATGATAACTGATGCAGATACTTTCACATTTTCCGTTAGAGTTTTCCCCTAATGTTACTCAATTAAGAATAAAAAATTTTCTTTTTGATGACTGAAATACATTTTTGTTTGTAATATAATTTGTCTTTCGTCATATCTCTTTTTTTTTTAGAAACTTTTAACTATATCCCGTTTCAAATACAACTGAGCATGAGTCATCGTCAAAAAATTAAATAATTCTTATATTCGAAACAGATCAATCTTCTATTTTTTGTAAAAACAAACTTGAAATTTAATATTTACGCATTTGAAACAATGAAAGAGATAAAGCTAAGAAAACGGGAATTCCTCAAACTCGTGTTTAAATTTAAGTGAAATAGATTATATTTAAAATCGTTTAAAAATTAATTTTTGATCTTAGTGAGAAAATTGGGAGAAGAAAAAATAAACCGTTAGTGAATGTAGGTAGTTGTGTGCCTTAATGTACCAACAATTAAAAGTTCATGTTTTATGATTGTTAAAAGAAAATGTTTTTAATTTTTGAAAAATCGACTCATGGAAGTTTTTCTTGTGTATTTTTTCATTGTTCTGTAGTGTTTTTTTTTTTTTTTTTTTTGGTTTGTTTGGTAATTCATAAGTGTAGTTTTTAATGTAATTCGTTATTAAATTAATAATGTGTAATGCAAATACTAATATCAGAGTTATGGTTTTTGCAATACTCATAATGTACTGTGATATAAGAAACTATACAAAATTTTATTTTAGAAACTACAAAAATATTTCATAAACTTATTTTAATCAGAATTTATGAAAAATTGTGTTCGCTTTTCTTTGTACGATATAGTCGATGTCAGTTCTGTAATCAGCACATGTTTACATAATAATAATAATAATAATAATTCTGTATTTAAACTGAATAGTTATTACAGGAAGATTGGTACATATGTACAATATGATACTTAAATAATAAATAATATAAAATATGACAAAATTCTCACCTTAATACAATTCAAATTTTAACCAAAATAAATAATTAGCATGCATACATAAATAATAAAAATATAATTTGTGAGCAAAAGCAAAAGAAAGAGAGAAATATGTGATATAATTTTTAGTAGAAAAATAACAATAAATTACGTAAGGGGCTTTTAAATATATTATGAATTTATAAATATTATTTTTATTTTTTTTAAATTTTTTATTTTGTAAATAAATCAATGTATTGTCTATTTTGTAAATAGACAATAATAATAATAATAATAATAATAATAATAATAATAATAATAATAATAATAATAATAATAATAATAATAATATAGATAAAAATATGTATATAATGACTAATGAGACAGGTGTATTTACACTTTTCAATATTTATTCACACAGAGCAAAACTTCTTAGTTTTAGTGCCCCTGTTATATAATAATAAATATCATTTATTTTAGATTCGCATAAATTATCTAATAATACTGCAGTGATATTAATCGGTGTTTGCTCAGGGATATATTTCCTTAAATAATTCGTTCTAAGAGAAGACAATATCGGACATCTACATAGAAAATGATCTAAAGTTTCATTTTCATTTAGATTACACAATAAACATATCTCATTGGCGTTCCATTTATAATAGATGCTATTAATATATATTCTTATGTATTTTTTGTTCATAAATTGTAATTGGCAAATGACTCTGGTTTTGTTTATGCCTAAATGTTCAAAAGTTAAATAATTAACATCAGGATTAGGGTCAAAATATTTATAGTGGATATTATAAGAAGTTTCTAGTATTTTAGACTGGTCTCTTATTCTGATTTTATTACTATAACTTTCCACGATTTGCTCCCGGAATTCATGAACTACTGACGCATTTTGTTGCCTCCAGATGTGTTCATATCCTAATTCAATTAAAAGGTTTTTAACTTGAGTGGCCCAATTAAGTTTAGGTATATTGCTAGGGGATTCGTCCATCTGAAGCATTCTTAAAAAACTTAACCTAGTGTATCTGTCATCTGGTTGTTTTAGTAGCTTAATCCAGCAATTTATAATCAGTTTGAGAGCCAGTGTTCCTAAATGTGGTCTGTTTGTTTCTGTTCTTATAAAATAATGTGGAGTATTACGTGACAGACACAAGACTGATTTAAAAAAGCCGGATTGTACTTTGTCCAGTTCTTCAAGATATCGTAAGGACCAGATTTCAGCACAGTACAATAAATTAGTCACTACGATACTATCTAATAACGCCAGTTTTGTGTTCCAAGAGTCCGACCTTGCTTTTACCAGTGCTTCTCTTACAGAACTAGTAGCTGCATTAGCTTTTTTAATTGAATTATTCAACGTTTCAAGAAATAAACTTGAGCTTGTGAAGGGAATGCCCAGGTACACAAATTTATTCACTACTTCAACTTTCTCATTCTTTATATAAAATTTACTTAGATTTGTTTTAATTTTTCCTCCTTTTCTAAATATCATAACTTTAGTTTTCTGAATATTAATTTCTAATTTATTATTCTCGCAGTATTTTTCGAATATATTCAGATTTGATTGTAAGTTTTGAGGTGAATCTGCAATAATTGTGCAATCGTCTGCATATAGCAGATGCGTTATGTCTGTATGAGAATTAAGACTAACTCCTTTAGCATCATTTCTCTCAAAATATTTAGTCAGATCTGTCATAAATAAAATGAATAGAAGAGGACTCAAGGAGTCACCTTGCATCAGTCCTTGCGTAGTATGTATATTTAAAGAATCTAGGTTTTTAAATTCTATTATCATTTGAGCATCTTGGTACAAATTTTTTATAACTGAAATTATTTTTCTACTTACACCGTTATTGTGAAGCTTGTACCAAAGAAGCTTATGGTCGATTTTATCAAAGGCTTTTTTCAAATCTATAAAGCAGGTAAATGTCTTCCTTTTATTTAACCTAATATGAGATTGCACGAGATTAGTTAATATGAAAACATTATCCTGGCATCCCCTTCCTTTCCTAAAACCGGCTTGGTCTTCCGATAATATGTTGGATTCTTCTGCCCACAACAGCAATCTGTTACTAATAATTTTGGTATACAATTTTGTTATTGAATTTAAAAGTGAAATTCCTCTATAATTATCGGGATTTTCTATATCTCCTTTTTTATATAATAACTTTAATCTAGATTTCGACCATTGGGGGGCACATTTTTCGGATTCAAAAGCTAAATTTAACATCTTTAGTAAGCAGTCTTGGGCTGGCTGAGGTAATTTTTTTATGAATTCATTGGTTATATTGTCTGGACCTGGAGCTTTTTCCGTTTTTATTTGACTCAAAACATTTTGTAGCTCCTCATTACTAATTACTTTATCTAGACATGGATGCAAAACATCAAAAAATAGCTCCTCATGTATTACTTTGGGCGGATATAATTCTTGAAAATAACGTCTCCAAATATCAATACCTATAGTGCATAATGCGCTAGAATTATTATTTGAACGAAATTTTTTCACTGTATTCCAGAATTCTTTGTAGTCTCTTACATTACTAAGTTTGTTCCTAATGTTTAGAAAGTATTCTTGTTTTTTTATCTCTATAAGATTTTTGTAAATTTTTTTATTTTCAGTATATATTTGAGTTTCAGTACTGTTAAAGTTACTTTTCTTTGCTATTTTGAAATTATCTTTAAGAGCTAATTTTTGTTGCCTACATTCCATGTCAAACCAAGGCTTATCTTTCTTATTAATTGTGTCATTATCTTCATTTATTATAACTGTTTTATTTTGATATAAGTTAAGGTCTAAAGCTGCAGTTTTTATATTTTCGACTATTGTTTCGTACAAATCAGTTACAGACTGAGAATTAGCATCTGCTGGCCACTCAAGTTTTTCAAGGTAATCAGAATATGCCGAAGTCTTTTCATCCTTCCATTTTAGTATTTGAATTTTACGATATTTCCGTTTATTTTTTCTTTTTCTTTGTTTTATGGTACGGTCAATTACTAATTCACAGGGGAGATGATCTGACGACAATACTTCATCTGAAATTTTAAAATCTATAACTTCCCCCAATGCCAGATCATTTCCCCATACGAAATCTATAGTACTACTGCCGTTTTTATTTAAGAAAGTGAACTGTCCCACATCGTCGGACTCGCTTCTACCGTTTAAAACATAAAAACCCAAATTTTCAAAGTATTCTGTTAACAGCTTTCCCTTTCCATTGCAAATTAAATCTAATGATTTTCTTACTTTATTTAGGTTGGTATATTCAAAGACTTCGTCACATTCTTGGCCTAGAAGGCCTATCCTGCAATTCATATCTCCTGCTATAAATATTGAGACCTGACTATATTTAAACTGTATTAACATTAACAGGTCATTAAGCATATCTAATACTATATTTATATCATAATTAGGTTTAAAATATACTAAAATTATAACTATGTTACGACCTGGAAATTTTAAATTTACTGCAATCCACAATTCAGAAGAGTCAATGTGTTCAACTTTTAAATAATTATCCACCAGTAATACTAATCCTCCACTTGGTCGACCTTTCTGTTTCTCCTTTATTGCGTGAACATTAAAACACTGATAATTCTTCAATAAACTGAATTTTTTGTTAATATCACTGCATAGCCACGTTTCACTTACACCTATCACATTAAACTGTGAAAATTCCATTTGTTGCGTACAATCTAAACTTAAAAAATTATTTATTCCATGACAGTTCCAAAACATACATTTTAATTTATTTTTCTTTCGTTGACTTAATGTATCAACATTACAAGTTTTTATGTTGCTATTAAATTTTTTGCTCAACTTTGGTTGCTACTGTCCACCTATATTTGAAGTAGACTCCGCTCGTATTAGATTTCCTGTAGAGTTTGAATGGTTCCGAATATAACGATCCAGCGTAGAGAGATTAAATGGTGTTTTCATTTTGTCCCTCTTCTCCACATTTTCAGTTCCGAGTACTTCGAAAAGTGATTCACTATTTGCTTTACTCTCTTTACCAGTGTCATGTTTTTTGTTTGTCACTTCCTCTCCTTCGGTTGAGTGAATTCGCTTTTTATTGCTAACCGGAATGTTTTCTATTGCTGTTTCATTAATCGGTTTTCCATCTACGATCAGTTGGTCGTACTTTACAATAGCATTTCTCCCCTCCTTACGATATTTAAGCATGTGAGGGATTAATTCTTTACGTTTCATACGTGCTTTCCATGGCATATCATCCGATATAAATATTTCTGTGTCTTTTAAATATTTTCGGTCCAAAAATATTTGTCTTTTAACTCTCCAAGATGTCATTCCCACAATTATTAAGATAGAATTTCCGGTTCTAGTTTTGTGCTTTTTTATAAAGTCAATATCTTGAGGCATGCACTGTACATTCATTTTTTCATTAAATAATTGCAATAATATTTGCTCTAGTTCTTCATACGTACCGTCTCTAATACCGTGTATTACAATATTCTTTCTTTTGGAGTCTCTTTCTAATTTGTCTATTTTATTTTCTAACTGAGTTATTTTATCAGCTAATTCAGACTGATCTAATTGCAGCTTTTGGAATTTTTCTTCTATGTTATTATTAATTCCTTTGATCTCGTTTTTAATTTCAGTTTTTAATTCATTTATTGCACGTAAAATCTCTTGTGTTGACATTTTTTTGGTGGGGAATAAGAATTTAGATCTTAATTTAAAACACTTAATCCAACCGGAAATATCTTCTAACGCCTGTTGATAAGTAAAAACAAAAACAAAAAAGACAATATATATTTACATATTATGGTAACATAAAAAAATTTATTTTTTAAAAAATGTTTATATTATACAGGGTGTGAATAATTATACTTTGGTCAGAGGCGTATTCAGAGAAATTTATATTAAACGATGAGCTAGCTGGGATGCGATTTTCTCAGATAGCGAATTCCGAAAAAATTTTATGTCTTCAGCAATTTTACACCTAGATAAACCATCTCTCAAAATGATGAGACATTTATTTTACACCCTGTAAAAACCACCCTGTATTGGATTACCTTGATAATCCTCTAATAGGTACGTAGCCGAGTTGGTAAATTGTATCTTAATTATTTTAAAAAGTTCAGTTGTCTTTTCATGGAAAACGTCGAATAATGGTTGATGTTGTACTTGTTCATGAGTGTTTTAAACAGCTGATTTCTAAATTAGTGCCACCGTCAGAATGTACGTTTCTTGGGACATGCTTTTGTTTAAGTACCGATTCAAATGCGGCTGTCACCTCTTTTCCAGTTTTACTTTTAACAGGAACACACCAAGCATGCTTAGAAAATACGTCAGTTATACTTAACAGGAAAGCGTATTTTTTATTCACCGAGTACGAGCCCATTTCAATTAAATCACATTGCCGAAAATCATCAATTCCTTTCACGATCACATGCCTCCGTGGAAAATTCTTTCGCGCTGGTTTGTGTAGTTCACGTACCACTTGCCATTTGCTCATTTTTACTTTTTATATTGATTAGTTTAATAAGTTGTTGATTAATCTCTTCATAAAACTTTAAGATTTCGCCAAACCCTCGTTCCACCTTTGACAGTCGTTGATCTAATACCTTTATTGCTTCTTGCGTTTGAGTTATAAATAAATCGGGTAGCTTTTTTGTTGCTGCAGCTAACTGTTCTTCTACAAACCTTTTTAAAAATTTTAAATTTACCACATCTTGATCATCTTGATGCCTTACATTTTTGGAGTTGTCTGTGTCCAATATCATAATTTTCCCATACGTATCAACTTCAATCTAATTATTTTGTTTAAGAAGTTCCTTTTTAATACTTTTGTCATGCACTCGTCCGTATTTATCTACAGTTATCTTTCTGTTACATACACGACCAAATTTATCCATAATTACTGAATAATATCTGCCTCTCTCAGTTTTCGATGATACAAACGATTTCGTTATCGTGTCCAGAGTGTCCAGCTTGTCTCGATGCAACCATAATCGATTGACTAGTTCATTCCAGTCGTCCTCGTATATAAAATACTTTTTCAAATTGTTCAACTGCAAACCATGTCCAGATCTTGGAGTACCACCGACGCTACTGAAATTTGGAGCACTTCCAACACGACTTCTTGTGTCATATATTCTCCTGGGTATTGCTTTTTTAGTGGAACTAATTGGAAACAATCGACTAACAGTGTTTTGGTATTTATCACTTCTATTACCTTCAATTTGCTCGTTTATATTGCGCGACATATATTCATTTTCTATACAAGTTGAAGCTGGGTATAAAATAAGTGAGTCGCCGAGTACAATCATCTGTATGCCCGTGAGCGTGCAGCGGATAACTCTAGTGCTACATATTGTGGATCAGGACGGTAATTTGATTAATTTTCGAGGTGAAACGGTAACGGTTAAATTACACTTAAAACCAGAATAAGAAATGTTGGTATTTAACGAAGAGAAACCCGTACAATCAAACAGTTTGCAACTTATCGCCAATCTGAGCAGATCGGTGATAAGAAAGCGACCATTAACGTTAGCAAACGCAAATTATCTGTAAAATTTAACTTTAATACCACACAAAAGTTATCTATACATAGAAGGACAACGGATTGAAAAGTGATGGATTTCTGTAGAACGAAAAACGGACTACAGCGGAGTTAAGCAGTACTTCAATGGCCTACCTGTTTGAAGAAATGCGATATGAACTAAACGATGTGGAGACTGATCAATGTAAATACGTCGGCTCAATCGACGTAATAAAAAAGAGAAAAACGCTAGCATTTTTGATCATTGCGAACTCTTTGATGTAAAGGTGTATTTGAATTCAGAAAAATGCCCATACATAGACCTGAATTTAGATTTCGCTAATGATAAGTACGCGCTAGCATATCACATGTATTCAAAATTTTAAGAAGTCTACAATGAATCGAAAAAACAACTAATGAACCACTGTTAAATCGAAAAGAATTTTGCCCCCATCATGTTTCTCGATTGTTCTCATCAACACGAATTTCAGAAAAGTGGATCGGTGGGTATATGAATTGAATTTAAAACGTCGAAGGAAATACCAGAAAATACATCGGAATTTTGTTTATTGTTCCATGATCTTATTGTTCAATACAATCCATTGACGAACATCGCCTCAAAATATATATTAAAAAGCCATAGTCGATTTCAAAGCCAATCATTCTTACTTCAGACTTTGCATCAGCAGCAACAGCAGCATCACTACGATGGCCGACGTAGCGATTATTGATTTCTAAAGCGTTCAAAATACAACGAGAGCAACTTATTATATAAAAGAACTGGCTATACCGAAGTTTGATTCTGGTAAAGGATATTGCAATGATGACTACATACTACAACATTACACTTTTAAATCACCATTTCCGTTCTGTTGTTTGCGTGTAAAAGATCAACAAACCGCTCGATGTTTGATGTCGTAATCAGCTACTACAATCAATGTGCATCATGAATCTTGAAGAAGTTCTAAACTGTCCAAAGCTACAGATCATGGTGACAACTTAGAACAGCCCTCGGTGTGGAAGCCATTTATCTGCACATTGTGCATTACAAAACGTTATATCTATCTACAAACACTATTGTTATAATATATAATTTTATTAAAAATTATTATTGCAAATCTAAGTGTGTTTTTATTTTTGGGGAATGGGGGTATACATAAATAAAAAAATATATATTTTTCAAAATGTTTATTAACAAACAATATAAAATAACAAACAATTTTTAATTGTGGTCAACATAGTGTACATAATTATATTACTCTATTAAGTTCCTTGAAGATTTGGATATCCATTTTTGTTGAATCTCACTGGTCGAATCATTGCATTGATTTCTTCAACAATTCCATTTTATTTAAATACTACAAGAAGGATCATAGTGTGTAGAATTGTAATATTCCAAGAAGTTGATTTCCCTGAATTCTATTGAGAAGGTCTTTCCTACAACGCCAGCGTTCACAACAGCCATGTTAGGTGAGTTTTTGAACCATTCAAATTTTTGGGTATCCATGTTGTCGAATCTCATTGGTAGTGATACATAACCATTTTCCAATTCCAGAACAGTTTTCATTTTCGTCGGGTCAAATTTCGACTGTAATTGTCTAATTCCGAGAACTTTATACAACTTGTTATTAACCATGTCACCCATTTTTATCCAAGGTTTCACCTTTCCGGTCTCATTCAATTGTCTGGGCAATTCCATAGTAACACCACGATCTTGCTGTTGAACAGCAGCAACAGCAGCTTCATAAGTATTGAATTCCATTTTTCACAGCAACAATTAAATTTTTCACAACAATTAAACTGATAAGAACAACTAATGAGTTTCACAGACTTGAAGATAACTATAAAATTCGTAAGTAATGAAGAGTTTATATAGAAAAAAGTCACGTTGTTTAGACATGTGTTCACAAAACAAGAATTTTCCAGTATTTATTCTAGATAATCATGTGGCGTCAACGTGACCTGTAAATTGTAACGTGTGCAATCAAGATTACGCCTAGTCTACATAACAAAGGTAAAATGATGAAACCGGAAAGTTTATTTCTTACATATGACCAAGTTTCCGACGGAATTTTTCTTAGAAAGTCAGGTTGTGCTCTATGTAAGAAAGAAAACAACATAATATGAAATCATTCATGCATATATGAATTTATAATTAGTTGGAAAAATTTTCTATCAGTACACTCAGATGTAACATGACATGCATATATTAGGCGATCGTAAATGTAGAAGTACTGTGAATACGTGCCGTAGAGCAATGGTTACATTACCGCTTCGCAAGCAAAAAGACCCGAGATCGAATCCACCAACTGATAGCATTTTATTTAATTTGAACACTATTACTGAGAAATATAGGCAATGTACACGACACATCAAAAATTCAATCATTGGACCATATATCACCAAAATTTTAAAATGATGACGATGTAATCATCAAAATTAGGCGTGGGTGGGTTAATTCTAAAAATTTGAAAAACCACCAAAATTAAAGGTCAAAAACACATACCAAAATTTAAATAATTATCAAATTTGGGTCGATAGGACCAAACTGTAAAAATTTAAAAAATTTCCAAAATAAAGGTCAATGACCCCAAGGTCAAATTTGGCCTGTGCCAATTGCCAAAACTTGAAAAATCGCCAAAATTGGAGGTCAAGACCAAAATTAGAGGTTAAGGCCCCAAGGTCAATTGCCGAAATTTGGCCCAGGCCAATTGCCAAAATTAATTACCTCATTTGCATACAAAATTCTCATCACCAGGTGACCCCATACCTACTTTCACCAATCTAATTACTGTACAAAATCTTAATTCACATAGCTGCATCATGCGCCAAGTTTGTTTTTGCGATTCTTCTACTTCATACGCTTGGAAATGATGGTCAAATATAAAATCTTTAACATATGATGCTATTATGATCACATTAGCAGTAGATTCTATAACAATTACATTACGTAAAAAAATGAAGGTCCATGTTCCGAAGCCATCATTAACACAGCTCCTTCTCCTATTTCCTTACCCATATTAAATATATATTTTGTTACTGAAATTTTTCCCATAATTATTGAATGGAATGAAGAAAACGAGTCGTAATGATTAAAATTTTTTTAGTTATCAAGAGAAGAGAGTGGACCTGTCGTAAAAACTTTCTTAAATTGCCCTTCGCCTAATAGAAAGTTAAGTTTTAATTGACTTTTAATACCAAAAGTATGAGTAATATTTTTTCTATTAATCGAAACATGAGTAGCTATTTTAGACTTACGATGTTTTTTTTAAAATTCATGCTACATATATTCCAAAGAATTCCTAAAGCAGCTAAAACGTCTGCATAATGCAATAAAATGTGGTGCTTAAATTTCATATTGGAAAATAGTGAAAGGAATGAGGATAGATATTTGCGAATTAAAACCCTGAAGTAAGCTATGACACTTTTAGGTACTATTTCAGATGTACAAATATCTATTATTTTTTTAACATTATCACTAGATTCCAGTAAGGATCATCTTCTGGAATAGGATCACCGATTATAAGGTTAATATTGCGAGCAAAACACAGCATTTCAGATAAAGACATATTTATGCATTGATCTTTAATATGGTTTTTACTTATTTCAACAGGTTTATTTCTTTTCTCGTTAGGACCGTAATAAAAGCCTCTCATTCGAGAATTTAAAGTTTTTAATGTGAATAATTTTTTTACAAAAATGAAATTATTTAATACTTTACCTTTATTTATCTTTATATCTTTATCTTTTATATATACATAATATAGCAATGACACAATGGAAAAAGAGACAAGCTAAAATTGATGAAAACAATTATACAACAATTATAAATTAGAATATGACATCGTAATTGTAAACAAATCCTATATATAATTTTTTTTAAATGTTACATAAATACGCTCAAAATTTTTTGTTACATACATGTTACATGGATTGATAAAAAGTTAGGAAAAATATACCAAATGTGCCCTTCTGGCAACATTGCTGATTAGTGAATCTTATTCGTTAAAGTTACATATACTATACAGCATGGTAATCGCAACGCTGAACATGGTCGTCGCAACTATGTTTATGGTTTGGGAGTTCTATACTGTATAGTAACCGTCATCGTGTTATAGAGTGAATATTTCTATGTACTCTGGTTGCTTATTCTATATTTTAAATAAATCAGGGCTATATTACATAGATATTGCGACGATAAAAAATAATAAAATCTCATAGATATAAAGTTAATTTGCCTATGATTTATACTGGACGCAATTATGTATGCATGTTATGAGTACTACGCTCACTAGTTGGGATACTCATAATATTTGATATTTTGTTGGTATCATGCTACATAGTACTTAAATCTACGTACATATGAAATTTTACTATTTTCTATGGTAAATCGTTCTACAATTATTGCTGTGACCAAACTACTATTTAATAAAGTTGTGTTACGTTCTGCACGTAAAATTATTTATTAAATTGTATTAAATTAAAAAAAATTTATAAACATATTTTGGTACACCACTGTACACGTAATTATTTCTGTTCAATTAATGGCTAGTAACAGACGTAGGTGCTGTTCATCCAAAATCGATATAATTCTATCAGTTGTCAGTCTTGATTTGTCGCGAAAATGTCCTTATAAAAACACGGGTTGATTGACAGAAATCCTTTTTCTCATTTACCTTCATTGGGACGTTTGGAGCCTGCATTCAGTTGCGTAAAAATTCTTTGTTTAATTATTTCAATCATTGTCTGTAACAATCATTTTTTTTTATAATTATTTTGTATATTGAAAAATGTTTTTATTTATTGTAATATGGTAAAGTGACAAAATTCATGTTAATTTTAAACTTGTGATTAATGAACAGTGCTAATAAATTTTGTTGTAATTCAGGGGACCATGTGATTTAACCAACAATTACGTGATCAAACAAAAAAATCATGTGTTTAGAATTAGTAACCAACCCCCTTTTGTAATCAACGAAATTTATTGTATCATGGAGCATTGATGTGTTGAATTTAGTTAGTAACCTGTGTACTTCTTATCTGGAAAGATCCGGTCCAGAGATAGCTGCATGGATTCAGCATCTACCGATAGCCATAAATCGCCTTCTAAACTTCTAGAACAGTGAGATAAGTGCTATTTCATTTTTAAATCCAACATCTTTTCCTTGGTAAAATGTTTATTTGAACTTTCTCAATTAGTTACGTAACTGCGAACTAACTTTATGCTTTGTTCCCGGTGCCACGAACTTTCTTTATTGTGTGTACATGAACTTTAATTGTTAATAATTTTTACTTAACAAATTTTGCTCCCTTACAATTTGTACGTTTACCCTGTCTGTTTTCGGTAATTGTTTAAATAAAAATATTTGTTATGTAATTTTTTCTTACAATTAATATTATTCTATTTTGATAATTTAACCTGATTTTAAATGGCTTATATCTAACTAAATTAAACCTAAACTAAAATCAACCAATTTACAATTTGCACTTTTATATAATTCTGCTCATTGAATTAATTTTCCTGGTTCGTTACTAACAATTTTATTATTGTAAAATTTTGTGTTCCTACCGTTGGAGACTAAACGCTTCGATTCTTTACCTTTTCCTTTTTTTGTAATTGTCATAATAATTTCTTACTTTCTTTTATTGTTGTATTGAACCGTTTAATTTCCAACAGGAACTTATTACTGTATTTAACCAAATATTTTACTATCATCTTTTCCGTAACTAAAGTTCTTTTAAGTTATTTAATTACTGCTTTTTTGTTGGACAAGTGTATCATGACAAGAGGAGTGCGGCATAACAACAGGAGTGTATCTGTGTCCTTTGTAATGAACACAGTGCTAAATTGTTGCTCTTCTCTTAATTAATATTTAATAAAATTAAGCTACGTGAAGATTAGAAAATAGTTACCAGGGTTGAATTTTAATTACTATTTGTAATAGAGTTAAATTTAATTGTATCTTTATCGATTTAAAACAAGTAATAATTGTTAAAATAATAACAGTTGAAACTATTTGATTATATCGTTGACATTGGATCAATTGGCGCGATTTTGCAGTTACTTAAACACACATTCATTGTTGTTTTGATTTTATGAGTGTACAAATTTAAATAATAACAAAATGTCAATTAGTGATGTTCTACAAGCTATCAATAGTCTTCGAACTGAAATTAAATCAGAAATTAATGAAGTAAATGTAAACTTGAATGCAAAATTTGACCTTCTGCAAAAAAATTATGCTGCACTAAAAATTAAAGTCGATGGGTTGGAACAAAATGTGAACACTTTAAAACAGCAATCTCGCCGAAATGTTGTTATACATGGGTTAGAAAATGTACCACAAGAAATCAATGAAATGTACGAATATATATTGAACTTTATTAAAAGTAATTTGAAGGTTGAAGTTTTTTGAACGACATAGATTTTGTTCGCAAACCCGGACGTGGTAAAACCGCACCTATATTAGTTAGTCTAACAACACTTCGCTGTAAAAAGGTGTTGTACAACAGGTCGTCTCTCAAAAACAGCAAAATATTTATAAATGATGAACTTCCCAAATATGTCCGCCTAATGAGGAGAGATTTATATCCAATTTTATCGCAGCTACGGAGAAACGGAAATAAGGTTTCCCTAGATTACAACCGTATCTATGTAGACGGTAAGCTAGTTACGGAGGAGGATCTAAAAACAAGAGAATCGCCAAAAAGTCGTGTACATCAGACGCCAGCGTCCATTCATAACGGTGTGCCATGACCGGTGAGCCGAGTGATAAGTCGATAGCCGACAGCTCACCGGTTCTTGCGTTAATGAAAGTACCTTGACCGGTATTCAACAAGTCCGCTTCAGACTCATCTAGAAACCGTTCTATGAGTCTTCCACGGGCGTCTCTTGTGCTACAGCCCAACATGGAGCTGTGAGCATTAAAATCTCCTAGTAACAAAAATGGACGTGGTAACTGTAATGTAAGCTCGGTCAAATCTTCGACGTTCCAGTCGAAATCTGGTAGGTAGACCGAGCATACTGTGAACTGGGGCAGTTTTAAAAATTGTACTGCAATAGCTTGTAGGGGGGTGTTTAACGGGTGCTCCCGGAAAGGAACGCCATCTTTAATGATGATGGCAACACCCCCCCTCGCCCTGATGTCTGGCTGTACGTCGTGCTGGCGGATTTTATGGTATTTGATGGTAAATTGTTCCGCCGGCCGTAAATGTGTCTCTTGGAGGCACACGCACATAGGCGTGTGCTCAGCCAGAAGCATCTGCAATTCACAGTAATGGTGCTTAACACCATTACAGTTCCACTGTACGATAGCCATTTCTGTTACTACTTGGGTTGCTCCCTAGGAAGTGTGGCTACTTCCTAGGTTTCCCCTTTGGCCAGCCTTTTTTTCTTTTTATCACTTTCACCTCGGCGTCCGAATTGTCAGATTCGGTGGCCGAGGTGTTAGTATAGGCGTCGGACGTCGGGCGCTTTGTACCCGTACGTACCGACGCGGTCACACTTTCTGAGTCGCTCATCGGTGTTTGGATAGAGCAACTCGAGAGGGGGGTGACCGGGCGTTCGGGTGTGCCCGGTCGGGACGGTGCCATTAGCCGTTGTGGCAGTGGCACCGTCGATTGTGGAGGCAGCATGGTTTCTGCCTCCGAGGTGGTTGTGGAGGGTCCCTTTTTGGGGGACCTTGGTTTTACCACCTCCTTTCCTCCCTCACTGTGACGCCTTCTAGGAGGCGAAGCCTTCTTCGGTGATATCTTCTTTGGAGAAGACGTCACAGTACGTACGACGGGTCCCTGAGGGGTGATTGTTAGCACCCTCTTGGCCTCAGGGACCTTGGCTGACACAATAGCGGCTGTACTGGGTGTAGACACAGGTACACCCGTGGAGCGCATGAGACACTCTTGCATTTCCGCATATTCACCTGCATTTGTCTCATGGCTTCCTTTATTTCTTTGATTTCACTTGTCTTTTCGGCCGCTGAAGGGGCGGGGGCCGCAACAGCGTGTGCATAACCTTCAAGAGCTGAGCGACGAGGCGTACTGCCTAGAAGCTTCCGTTTTGCCTCTGGGTAGGTTAACCTTTCCAGGGCTCTCAACTCCTGAATCGCGGATTCTTGTTTAAAAATGGGGCAATTTCTCGACTTAGCCGAGTGATTACCCCCACAATTGATACATTTAATTGGCTCGTCACATGGTCGCCCTTCATGTAACGGTCTTCCGCACATGCAAATCTGTTGCTGTATATTACATGTTTGTGAGACGTGGCCGTACTTTTGGCATTTGTAACACCTCATTGGTGCTGGGATGTACGGTCGCACGTCCACTTTATTGAAAAGGCCAAGGATCACTTCTTTAGGTAGTTTGACCCTACTGAATGTTAGAAGGATTAAGGGGGACTCAGGATATTTGTTCCCCCTGTTGAATTTTAGCCTTTTCGCTTCTATAACCCCCTGTGGAGACATCTCCGACACTATCTCTTCCAGGGTACAGTACGCAAGAGACGGATGCATAATGACGCCCCTGGAGTAATTTAATACACCGTGGGGCATCACGTCGACCGCGTACTGACCTATTACTTTCAAGTTTTGTATCTTTTCGGATTGTGCTGGTGAGAATGCCTCTACGAGCAACCCATTGCCCGATAGCTTGGCATCTTTAACCTGCCCAATTCCATCTTTTATCAGTTTTGCCAGGAGGAAGGGACTGACTTTACCAAAGTCACCTTCCTTCGGCTTTATGACTAGAAACTTCACATAACTGGACACTTGCACTCTTGGGGACTCCAGTTGTAGTGGAGTCCCACGATTTTTCCCTTTTTTGTGTTGGGGAGGGTTACCCCTTTTCGTTTGTGTACTCGCTCCACTGGATTGCGGAGCGGGTACAGCGGACGCAGTATCGGGACGTGTCTCGCTACCAGTGCTCCCACCAGATGACAGCGGTGGAGCAGGGTTCGCGTCCGGTTTGGAGGGCCCGGACTCGCCCTTGTTTAATAAGTTAGAGTTCTCCATAAACAGTAACACAAATAAACCCCCACTCCGCTCCCCACCCTCCACGGAGCCTCATAAGGGACGTGGGACTCCCGCGCCAGGGATACAGAAATGAGGGGCCCTAGGGACGAAGCCCATTGCCCCAGTGACACGCACGACCCCGGGGCGCTCGAAGTTACTGCGGCCGGTGCATAACCGCAGCCACGGTCTATGCCTGAAGCCAAGGCCGAAGTGAAGTGTTGTTCCACCGTACCCGCAGGTAACGGCTTCCCTCAGTCACCAGGATCCCCTTTTCCAGGCAACGCCGCTAAGCCACACACGAGCTAGTGTGGGTCCCGAAGATGACTTGAAGTTGGGACAACATTGAAAAAACGAAAACAAAACAAAACTAAAAACAAAAAAGAAACAAAAGATAAAAGAAAAGCTGAAACAAAAAGAAATAAAAATAACGAAAACAAAAAAAAGAGAATAAAAACGAAACGAAATAAAAACGAAGGTTGAAGAAATGAACATTCGAGGATTACTCCTCTAGATCCGGCATCTTTTGTGAAAACAGTGGTACCTCGAGAAGGAAAGGTGCCGATCTTGGGTAGTCAGAGGCTAATGGAATCCGAAGATTACTGTATTGCGCATAAACTACTCCTGGAACCTTTAGCCTCCTTGACACCAATGGGGGATAAATATCCCTCACGGGTGCCAAGGGCAGCTGCTATAGGTGTCCTCACCACCATTATTATTATTATAGACTTTTACGCCAACCTGGCGTTCACTACTCAGTAGGACAGTACTGGGTAACATTCACCTATACCGGCATTATGCAAGGTATTAGGCTCTGTGGAAGGGTAATGTGCCAAACCAATCCGTAAAAGTACCGTAGTACATTCACGGACGGGTTTGTCACATCACTCCCTATATTGTTGTTATTGCTACTTGAAACGAGGTGTTATTCGTCTATTTTGGTGTACACTGGGTCGTACGGCGAGACTTTTGTGGGAGCGTAGATGTTGGCTCAATGACAGAGCGCTGTGAAAGCCTAGTTCGTTTTCGTGTCCTCAGATGGTAGATAGGAGTAGGGACAGAGGGAAGGGAAAGGACTGTTTGTGTTTGTGTGTGTGTTTGTGTATGTGTGTGGATGTGTCTTTCTATTTTACGTTTCTTGGTGTAGATGTTTTCTGGTTCATCAAATTGCTCATTAAGATCGGGTGTTCCTGGAACTGCGCGTTTAGATGGTACAGAGGTTGACGGACCTTGTGTGTTATTGAATTGGGGAGGATTGTGCACCAGAGCGGTAACAGTGACAGTGCGGCAGTTGTTCGATCCCCCCTCTCCATCAGATGAATCTGGATCTGTATGTGTGTTAAGTGTTTGTCTTTCAGTGTTAGTGTATTGTGTGTTTATGTATGTGTGTTGTGTGTCAGTAGGATGAGTGTCAGTGTATTGTTCGCTCACTGTAGATGGCTCAGATGGAGTAGAAGCAGGTCTTGTGCTTTCACATATCGCAGTCGGATTCGTATTACTGAGGAACTTCCGTACTATACGACACGTGTTTATGATCACTGCCTTTTGCATAGTGACATATGTGTATTTTGGGAGACCCAAGAGGCTCAAACTATTATGTAGTGTGTGTGGAATGACCCCGGTGGCACTGAGCACTATTGGAACGATGTGGACATGTTCCATTCGCCATTGTTGTTTTATTTCGGCTGCGAGGTCAGTGTATTTATCCAATTTAACTGCGTGTGTTTTTTGTAAGTTGTGTGTATTTGGAACCGCAATATCGATCAGATAGGTTGTCTTAGTGTTTTTCATTACGAAGGTGATATCTGGTCGATTATGATTTATGGTCTTATCTGTAATAATCGACCGATCCCAGTAAAGTCTACAGGAGTCATTCTCCGCTACTACTTTTGGTGTGAGCTTGTAGTAAGGTGTTTTATCGGTTATAAGGTGGTGCTTAACCGCTAGTTTCTGGTATATGATTTTGCCAACCTGGTCGTGACGGTGTTTGTATTCGGACTGAGCGAGCTGAGTACAGGCAGCTGTGATGTGTTGGATCGTTTTAGGTTTGGAATGGCATCTCCGGCATGAGTCAGATGTTATTGACGAGTCACGAAGTATGTATTTTGAGTAATTCTTTGTATGAATTACTTGATCTTGTATAGCTAGCATGAATCCTTCAGTCTCCGGGAAAAGACTTCCTTGAGTCAACCAGGCGTGCGACGCTGCTTTGTCGACGTTACTCTGATTAAGATCATGTGGATGTCTCCCATGTAAAGGCTTCCGAATCCATTGCTGAATTTTGTCCTCCTTCGTGACCAAACGGCAAAAACTATCTGGCATTTCTGTGTGTGAGAGGTTTAATGGTGTGTATGCCTTGTCGGCTTGGATTATTACATTGTGTAAGTGTGATGTGTGTGTTTTGGTGTAAAAGTATTCTCGCAAGTTATGAACCTGTTTATTATGCGTGTTCCTTATGTCTATAAGACCTCGACCCCCTTCGGCTCTTGGCAGCGTCAATCGTTCTATCGCTGCTTTGGGATGATGAATTCTGTATTTGGTCATAAGGACGCGAGTCTTGATCTCGATGTTTGTCAAGTCCGTAGGCGTCCATTTGATTACCCCAAATGAGTATGTTAGCACCGGAACTGCGTAGGTGTTAATTGCTTTGATGGTTTTTTTTCCATCAAGGTGGGTGCTCAGTAATCTCCGTACACGCGTTAGGTATTGCTGCATCAGGTGTTGTTTTACAGCGCTGTGATCTATACGTTCGTCCTGATTGAATCCGAGATACCGGTACGACTCTCCCTCGTCCATGGGCTGCATAACAGACTCTGGTTCGAGTTCGAATGCGACCGCATCTCGTTTTCCTCCAGAACGACATTGTGTTCGACATTTATCGATTCCGAACTCCATACAGAGGTCTCGCGAAACCTCGTTGGAAAGTCCCAGCAGCTGCTGTAATTGATGTTTAGTAGCTGCATAGATCTTAATATCATCCATGTACATTAGATGTGAAATGGTATGGCGCGAATTCGTTTGCGTACCTACATTGTAACCGTATTTGGTTTCATTTAACAGGCGAGAAAGTGGATTCATTGCGAGACAAAACCATAATGGACTCAATGAGTCGCCTTGGAATATGCCGCGTCTTACTTGAATAAGGTCGCTTGTTGTTTTTTCATTACCAATACTCAAATGTAAGGTCGTTCGCCAGTCGGACATGATCGTTCCAAGGAAGTTCACGATACTTGGGTGTATTTTGTACAGCTCCAATACTCTCCGCAACCAGGAGTGCGGGACCGAATCAAATGCCTTTTTATAATCAATAAACGCTGTGTACAGGTTACGTTTTCTCCCTTTCGCTTGTTCCAGTACTACGGAGTCAATCAGAAGCTGCTCTTTGCAGCCTTGTGACCTCTTTCGACATCCCTTTTGTTCTTCTGTCAGTATGGTGTTAATCTGACAATGCTCATTGATCTTATCTGCCAGACAGGACGTCAAAATCTTATACACTGTAGGCAAGCAGGTGATAGGCCTATAATTCGCAGGATTTTTTGTATCACTGTTTTTAGATTTCATGTATGTGATACCCTGCGTTAGGAACTTCGGTGTCAGGTTTGGTGTTCTTATAAATAGTGTAAAGTGTTCAGCGAGATACTTGTGTGTTGATGTAAAGTGTTTGAGCCAGTAGTTTTGTATGTTGTCGATGCCAGGTGCTTTCCAGTTATGCGATCTCTGTAAAGCTCTGGAGACGTCCTCTGTAGTAATGTCCGTATAGGGCATCTCCGGAAGATGTTCGTTATTCCTGCACTCTGTATCGATCCAGCTGGCTTTGTCATTATGGTCAATGGTGTTGGACCATATATTCGCCCAGAAACTATGGAGTGCGTTCTTCTCCGGTAGACCATTACTGTCAGTTACCGTGTTCGTTAGAGACTGATAAAACCGTCTCTCGTTTCTGCTGAACGCTTGGTTTTGTCGTCTGCGTTCAGTACTGGTCTTATATCTTCGTAAGCGCTTCGCTAGTGCTGTTAATTTTTGGTGAAGCGTATCTCTGATCTCTGTGAGTGTTTTATTGGGTTCCTCGTATTGTGTGTGTACTGTGTGTTTGCGTAATATGTCGTGTATGTGTTTGTTGAGCCGTTTGGACCTCGTACCCTGTTGGTATTGGGTGATCCTGCCGAGGTTGCATCGGATGTTGCTGATGCGTTTATTCAATCGTGTTTCCCAGGCAGGAGTTTTGTGTTCCTTCGAGTTGTGCGCTACAGGTGGTGTTACATCGGACCCGTTACAACGTATAGCTGCAACGGCTCCACAATAGATAGCTGTGTGTAACTCGATAAAATTGTCACAGGTTTCTACATGTTTAGGCAGTATTATATTATTTAATATCTCAACGATCTCAGCCAATCTACGTGAGGTGTGTTGTTTAGGCAACAAGTACCTATGTGTGGGGTCCGTCCCTTCAAATTCAATAAGGGCTGTGTTAAATTCCAGTTCGATCTTTTGCAGTAGGGTGTCATTTACTGCTGTCTCATGGTGGTCAGGCTCATTCTCGACAAGTTGTTGAGTGTCGTTTTGTGTGGGGCTCTCCATTTCTGGTGGGCCGTCGTCCTGACTTTCTTCATTTTGAGCAAATTGATGTGCGACTTGTGTTTTAATCGTGTTTATGAGGGAGGAAGGGATGAGGTTATTGGTAAAAATGACACGTTTTTGGTCTGCCAGTCTCTGTTCAGTGACGCGACTAAGGTGAGGGTAGGTGCGCGCGAACTCTTGATGTAATTTCGTACGGTAACCAGTTTTGTCCGTTTCAAGTCTAGTAACTTGGAAGTATGTGCGTACGATGAATTCATTCAGTTCATCTGTCCATTGCATACGCACACGCTTCTTACCAGCTTTAGTGGTCCCCAAAGGATGCTCTGAGGAAACACTTAAAGTCGGCTGAGCCAAAGGTGTTGGGGGCTCCGTAAGTAGGGCAGTAGCATTTTGGCTGAAGGTGTTGTTACAGCTGACAGGTGGCTGCCTAGAACCCAACCTGTCGTCACCGTGATCTGAGCTGTCACATTCAGTGGTGACCCTGATGCGCCCGGTCGCTCCACCGGCAGCGGCAGTTTTCCGAGGCCTTTTTCTTATTTGCTCCATCCTAATGGGTTGTCCTTTTAGTCGCCTTTTACGACAAGCAGGACTTACTGTGGGCAAATTCTGCAAAGTGAAGCCCCCACCCACAGGGCGTTTATTATTATTATGACTTTTACGCCAACCTGGCGCTCACTACTCAGTAGGACAGTACTGGGTAACATTCACCTATACCGGCATTATGCAAGGTATTAGGCTCTGTGGAAGGGTAATGTGCCAAACCAATCCGTAAAAGTACCGTAGTACATTCACGGACGGGTTTGTCACATCACTCCCTATATTGTTGTTATTGCTACTTGAAACGAGGTGTTATTCGTCTATTTTGGTGTACACTGGGTCGTACGGCGAGACTTTTGTGGGAGCGTAGATGTTGGCTCAATGACAGAGGGCTGTGAAAGCCTAGTTCGTTTTCGTGTCCTCAGATGGTAGGTAGGAGTAGGGACAGAGGGAAGGGAAAGGACTGTTTGTGTTTGTGTGTGTGTTTGTGTATGTGTGTGGATGTGTCTTTCTATTTTACGTTTCTTGGTGTAGATGTTTTCTGGTTCATCAAATTGCTCATTAAGATCGGGTGTTCCTGGAACTGCGCGTTTAGATGGTACAGAGGTTGACGGACCTTGTGTGTTATTGAATTGGGGAGGATTGTGCACCAGAGCGGTAACAGTGACAGTGCGGCAGTTGTTCGATCCCCCCTCTCCATCAGACGAATCTGGATCTGTATGTGTGTTAAGTGTTTGTCTTTCAGTGTTAGTGTATTGTGTGTTTATGTATGTGTGTTGTGTGTCAGTAGGATGAGTGTCAGTGTATTGTTCGCTCACTGTAGATGGCTCAGATGGAGTAGAAGCAGGTCTTGTGCTTTCACATATCGCAGTCGGATTCGTATTACTGAGGAACTTCCGTACTATACGACACGTGTTTATGATCACTGCCTTTTGCATAGTGACATATGTGTATTTTGGGAGACCCAAGAGGCTCAAACTATTATGTAGTGTGTGTGGAATGACCCCGGTGGCACTGAGCACTATTGGAACGATGTGGACATGTTCCATTCGCCATTGTTGTTTTATTTCGGCTGCGAGGTCAGTGTATTTATCCAATTTAACTGCGTGTGTTTTTTGTAAGTTGTGTGTATTGGGAACCGCAATATCGATCAGATAGGTTGTCTTAGTGTTTTTCATTACGAAGGTGATATCTGGTCGATTATGATTTATGGTCTTATCTGTAATAATCGACCGATCCCAGTAAAGTCTACAGGAGTCATTCTCCGCTACTACTTTTGGTGTGAGCTTGTAGTAAGGTGTTTTATCGGTTATAAGGTGGTGCTTAACCGCTAGTTTCTGATATATGATTTTGCCAACCTGGTCGTGACGGTGTTTGTATTCGGACTGAGCGAGCTGAGTACAGGCAGCTGTGATGTGTTGGATCGTTTCAGGTTTGGAATGGCATCTCCGGCATGAGTCAGATGTTATTGACGAGTCACGAAGTATGTATTTTGAGTAATTCTTTGTATGAATTACTTGATCTTGTATAGCTAGCATGAATCCTTCAGTCTCCGGGAAAAGACTTCCTTGACTCAACCAGGCGTGCGACGCTGCTTTGTCGACGTTACTCTGATTAAGATCATGTGGATGTCTCCCATGTAAAGCTTCCGAATCCATTGCTGAATTTTGTCCTCCTTCGTGACCAAACGGCAAAAACTATCTGGCATTTCTGTGTGTGAGAGGTTTAATGGTGTATATGCCTTGTCGGCTTGGATTATTACATTGTGTAAGTGTGATGTGTGTGTTTTGGTGTAAAAGTATTCTCGCAAGTTATGAACCTGTTTATTATGCGTGTTCCTTATGTCTATAAGACCTCGACCCCCTTCGGCTCTTGGCAGCGTCAATCGTTCTATCGCTGCTTTGGGATGATGAATTCTGTATTTGGTCATAAGGACGCGGGTCTTGATCTCGATGTTTGTCAAGTCCGTAGGCGTCCATTTGATTACCCCAAATGAGTATGTTAGCACCGGAACTGCGTAGGTGTTAATTGCTTTGATGGTTTTTTTTCCATCAAGGTGGGTGCTCAGTAATCTCCGTACACGCGTTAGGTATTGCTGCATCAGGTGTTGTTTTACAGCGATGTGATCTATACGTTCGTCCTGATTGAATCCGAGATACCGGTACGACTCTCCCTCGTCCATGGGCTGCATAACAGACTCTGGTTCGAGTTCGAATGCGACCGCATCTCGTTTTCCTCCAGAACGACATTGTGTTCGACATTTATCGATTCCGAACACCATACAGAGGTCTCGCGAAACTTCCCTAGAAAGTCCCAGCAGCTGCTGTAATTGATGTTTAGTAGCTGCATAGATCTTTATATCATCCATGTACATAAGATGTGAAATGGTATGACGCGAATTAGTTTGGGTACCTACATTATAACCGTATTTGGTTTCATTTAACAGGCGAGAAAGTGGATTCATTGCGAGACAAAACCATAATGGACTCAATGAGTCGCCTTGGAATATGCCGCGTCTTACTTGAATAAGGTCGCTTGTTGTTTTTTCATTACCAATACTCAAATGTAAGGTCGTTCGCCAGTCGGACATGATCGTTCCAAGGAAGTTCACGATACTTGGGTGTATTTTGTACAGCTCCAATACTCTCCGCAACCAGGAGTGCGGGACCGAATCAAATGCCTTTTTATAATCAATAAACGCTGTGTACAGGTTACGTTTTCTCCCTTTCGCTTGTTCCAGTACTACGGAGTCAATCAGAAGCTGCTCTTTGCAGCCTTGTGACCTCTTTCGACATCCCTTTTGTTCTTCTGTCAGTATGGTGTTAATCTGACAATGCTCATTGATCTTTTCTGCCAGACAGGACGTCAAAATCTTATACACTGTAGGCAAGCAGGTGATAGGCCTATAATTCGCAGGATTTTTTGTATCACTGTTTTTAGATTTCATGTATGTGATACCCTGCGTTAGGAACTTCGGTGTCAGGTTTGGTGTTTTTATAAATAGTGTAAAGTGTTCAGCGAGATACTTGTGTGTTGATGTAAAGTGTTTCAGCCAGTAGTTTTGTATGTTGTCGATGCCAGGTGCCTTCCAGTTATGCGATCTCTGTAAAGCTCTGGAGACGTCCTCTGTAGTAATGTCCGTATAGGGCATCTCCGGAAGATGTTCGTTATTCCTGTACTCTGTATCGATCCAGCTGGCTTTGTCATTATGGTCAATGGTGTTGGACCATATATTCGCCCAGAAACTATGGAGTGCGTTCTTCTCCGGTAGACCATTACTGTCAGTTACCGTGTTCGTTAGAGACTGATAAAACCGTCTCTCGTTTCTGCTGAACGCTTGGTTTTGTCGTCTGCGTTCAGTACTGGTCTTATATCTTCGTAAGCGCTTCGCTAGTGCTGTTAATTTTTGGTGAAGCGTATCTCTGATCTCTGTGAGTGTTTTATTGGGTTCCTCGTATTGTGTGTGTACTGTGTGTTTGCGTAATATGTCGTGTATGTATTTGTTGAGCCGTTTGGACCTCGTACCCTGTTGGTATTGGGTGATCCTGCCGAGGTTGCATCGGATGTTGCTGATGCGTTTATTCAATCGTGTTTCCCAGGCAGGAGTTTTGTGTTCTTTCGAGTTGTGCGCTACAGGTGGTGTTACATCGGACCCGTTACAACGGATAGCTGCAACGGCTCCACAATAGATAGCTGTGTGTAACTCGATAAAATTGTCACATGTTTCCAAGTGTTTAGGCAGTATTGTATTGTTCAATATCTCAACGATCTCAGCCAATCTACGTGAAGTGTGTTGTTTAGGCAACAAGTACCTATGTGTGGGGTCCGTCCCTTCAAATTCAGTAAGCGCTGTGTTAAATTCCAGTTCGATCTTTTGCAGTAGGGTGTCATTTACTGCTGTCTCATGGTGGTCAGGCTCATTCTCGACAAGTTGTTGAGTGTCGTTTTGTGTGGGGCTCTCCATTTCTGGTGGGCCGTCGTCCTGACTTTCTTCATTTTGAGCAAATTGATGTGCAACTTGTGTTTTAATGGTGTTTATGAGGGAGGAAGGGATGAGGTTATTGGTAAAAATGACACGTTTTTGGTCTGCCAGTCTCTGTTCAGTAACGCGACTTAGGTGAGGGTAGCTGTGCGCGAACTCTTGATGTAATTTTGTACGGTAACCAGTTTTGTCCGTTTCAAGTCTAGTGACTTTGAAGTATGTGCGTACGATGAATTCATTCAGTTCATCTGTCCATTGCATACGCACACGCTTCTTACCAGCTTTAGTGGTCCCCAAAGGATGCTCCGAGGAAACACTTAAAGTCGGCTGAGCCAAAGGTGTTGGGGGCTCCGTAAGTAGGGCAGTAGCATTTTGGCTGAAGGTGTTGTTACAGCTGACAGGTGGCTGCCTAGAACCCAGCCTGTCGTCACCGCGAACTAAGCTGTCACATTCAGTGGTGACCCTGATGCGCCCGGTCGCTCCACCGGCAGCGGCATTTTTCCGAGGCTTTTTTTTTCTATTTCTCTCCATCCTAATGGGTTGTCCTTTTAGTCGCCTTTTACGACAAGCAGGACTTACTGTGGGCAAATTCTGCAAAGTGAAGCCCCCACCCACAGGGCGTTTATTATTATTATTATTATTATTATTATTATTATTATTATTATTATTATTATTATTATTATTATTATTATTATTACTGCTTTTTTGCTGTCAACATTTGAATGATTGCTTTTGTTAAATTATGCCAAGGCGAAAATTTCTTTTTTAAATAATTCCACTCCTGACATACACTAGTCCATACACAAAAATTATAATGTAACCACTGAGCTAGATAATAAATTGTGTTTTGAATTTTAAGTAAATTTTCTTACTTTTTTTTAATTTTGTACCTTACCTTTCTCTAACAGTAGTCTGAACTGTCTACTTTTTTGAGGGTGGTAAACATACAACAATATATAATTATAAAGCATTGCGTGTTTAAGTGAATAAATTTTTACTAATACTTAATAAAACACTTTACTTTGCAAAAATAACACTTTTTTGTTTAATTAATTTGACAAGCTTAGATGATCTTGTCAGAAGATAATCATATGGATTAAAACATGTCAGTGATTAGGTGGCGGACAGGCCACCCAACGCCCTGAGAGAAATGACAAAATAAGGATTTCGTAATTAGAAGTTACTACGAAATCCTAAAAAAATCTTTAAAAAATTTATTATTTATTTAAATATAGAATTTTTCAAACTTATTTGTCTCTTGATCATCAAATCACCACATATAAAATTCATGTAATTTGAAATAAAGATGTTGAAAATACGCACAATATTATTTTGGTAAACAGTATTATTTATTATACACATGCTTATACCATTTGACAATAAAAATGAAACCTTAAATAATTCACTTATATTTTAAATATTAAATTACCTTTCCTTTTTTCGCTTTTGTTACAGATTTTTACTGAACGTACGACAAAAAAAGGAGCAAAAAATAATATATTGTTTACTGGCCTGACAATAATAAAGAGGAAAAATACCCCTGTCGCAGCATCCTGCATAACATAGCGAATTTCCATTTACAAAAGTACGTTTTTCTCGGAAACTAGTTGATATAGAGTAATTGTAAATAAAAAAACCTTCTTTATGTGATTTTTCCGCCTCATTCCGCCAAATTTTTTTCACGAAAAATGTCCAAAACACCGTAAACGTTTTCACGAAATTTCTTAAAAATAAGATGTTTCGTTCTTGAGTTATTGTGCGGACACTTAGTAAACATATATATAAATGTGTCCGCACGATAACTCAAGAACGAACCATCTTATTTTTAAGAAATTTCGTGAAAACGTTTACGGTGTTTTGGATATTTTTCGTGAAAATAATTTGGCGGAATGAGGCGAAAAAAATCACATAAGGAAGGTTTTTTTTATTTACAATTACTCTATATCAACTAGTTTCCGAGAAAAACGTACTTTTGTAAATGGAAATTCGCTATGTTATGCAGGATGCTGTGACAGGGGTATCAAAATATTGTATTGGCTGGATGTTTCATCATAATTTCCGCTTAAAAAAATTATTTTTTTTTGGAAAGTAGTTGACATACAATAATAGTTTGAAGACCTATTTTATGTGATTTTTTCACCTCTTTCCAATGGTGTAAAAAAGTTTCGCAAAAATTTTAGAATAAGTGGAAAGGGCATAGCCGGGTGAGATAGGGAAAACGGCCCTTAACTCAAAATTGATTGTTCTTATAGGAAATAATACTTTTTAGCCCCAGATACATTCCTGCCAAATTTCAACCCTCCGAGGCTAATAGTTTATGAATACACTAACAGATAAAAATTTTGAAAAAAAATTCTTTTGGCGAAATTACTGAGTCGATTTTTTGAGTTTAATATATATTGTGTGCCCACCTTAGGCAACGTAATAAAAAAAATCAAGGTTATATCCCTTTATTATACTAATTTTTTTAAATTTTTAAATTTAAGAAAATTCTTTTTTAACACTTACGCGTTAGCGACACCCACCATTTTTTGTTCAATAATATGTCTCTTAGTATTCTATAACATATATTTTTATGGAAAAATTTTAGTTGGTAGATGTTCAGTATTACACATATTACTTATGTATAAAAAGGACTGTAAAGTAAAATATCAACTCTATTTCTAAAATAATATAATTACATACGTTCATAACTACGATAAACTAGTTTAAATTTACAAAAGTCCACCATTATCTGCCGTTTGTCTTTTCTTATTAATAAAACAAATTAGATATTAATTTCCCTTTTGTTAGAGTTTTTTCCTTTGTAAGACGTCAAGTGAAACTTTGTTAGCTCATACACCACGTGTTACGACGTGTTGCGTAATTTTATTATAGAAAAAATACACTTTCTGCATATATTGCACATATTGCGTACACATGTACACTACTTTCTTCAAATTAGTTATATGTACATGTAACTTACATATTTTTGTAACTACAACAGGTTTTAGCCGGACTATTGTCATTACTATACATTGTTGAAGTTTTTGTTCCAATTTGTTAAGTTAATGTTTATTATTATTACAACAATATAACATTTTAGACGTATTATTGTTATTATAATTATCTTTATTTAAATAAAGTTTCTAAAACTTATAATTTTTGTTGAGTTAGATGTAATTTTAATTAGTAAGTATACTGAGATAATTTTATTGATTTCATTCAAATATTCGGATCCATGGTAAGATTAACCTGAAAAATTATTTTTTAACAAGTTAAAACATATTTTTTATAACAAGTCAAAAAATATATTTTTTTAGACCGTCACAGGAACTCCCAGAACTGCAACTCAGGGGGGAAGAGAACATTTTATTGCACTCCTTAGAGTTCTACTGTGTTTTAGAAATAAGGCAGATGCTTTATTTTATGGTCCTTTTTATACATAAGTAATATATGTAGTACCGAACATGGCATGCATTTATATTGAAATATCACTATGTTCTACCAACTAAAATTTTTCCATAAAAATATGTTATAGAGTACTAAGAGACATATTATTGAACAAAAAATGGTGGGTGTCGCTAACTAAAGTGTCAAAAAAAAATTTTCTTAAAATTAAAAATTTTAAAAAATTAGTTTAATAAAGGGATAAACGTTAATTTTTTTATTACTTTGCCTAAGGTGAGTACACAATATATATTAAACTCAAATAAATCGGCTCGGTAATTCAGTCAAAAAAAATTTTTTTGAAAATTTTTATCCGTTTGTGTATTCATAAACTATTCGCCTCGGAGGGTTGAAATTTGGCAGGAATGTATCTGGGACTAGGAAGTATTATTTCCTATAAAAATAATCAATTTTGCGTCAAGGGCCGTTTTCCCTATCTTACCCGGCTATGCCCTTTTAGCAAAAAACTCAACAACAAAAACCATGTTCCTGGCATCGGACGTGTCTGGCTAACGAACTTGTCCAACGGTTTGGGAATTCCAACGTTTTCACCAAATTTGGTAAACCTAGGACATATGGTACGATAGGTATCGTGCGGTTTCTAGGGATCTCAAAACAAATTTCTGTCATGACGCGTCCCGGATCATGACAGTGGCTGCAATAGCTGATTTTTCGATCCGAAAATTCGATAAAATGAAATTTATTGTCTAAGATTTCTTTAAAAAACTACACTACATTTACAATATTATTTAAAGTACATCTAACGTCATACGTCCTTTGTCCTTCGTCTTACATCAACAACTACGACAACTAGGATATATATGTACTCTTATATGTATCATATGCATATATACGTATACCTTGTTTATTTATGTCATCGAAGATGACATATTAATATCGTTTTGTGACTGAATAATTATTGAGTTGTACATCCATATTGAATAAACGCAAGAGGGCTGTAGAGCTCTGAACAACTATAGAGTTAACAAAAAATCATAAATTAACATTTCACTGAGATGACATTACTTAGTGCGTGTAAAAAACACGCATTTGACGAATTTTTTTTGTTTAGAATATGAACACTATATTTGCTGTTTTGCAGAATAGAAAAATGTGCAAAACAGAGAAAGAAATATGGTGTTCATATTCAAAGCAAAATAAACAAATTATATAAACGATATATGGATAAATATACGATATTTGCATTTTTTGTGTCCCTAAAGAAAAAGTAATATTTTTAATTTAGTATTCATTATTTTAGTAATTGGCACTATTTTTGTATTTGTAATGATAAGAGCCAGAAGATATATTAATTTTTTTTAGATTTTATAGGCTCTAATAGTGAACATTTAAGACTTCATTAAATGAAATAGGTGTACGTGATATCGCCTAAGTTGAAGTGATCACAGAAGTTACTACAAAAGCAGCTAAAGCTCTTCACGTATAACTTATCACACATACAAATGTTTCCTCGTACTTGTTGTACTTTCAGTGTACCAACAAAAGGTTTGATGTCGGATCGATTATCTTCAATTATTTTCTTTTGTAAATAAATTTCCTCTTCGAGTATCACAAAAATATAAATTCCAGGGCAGTGCTTTTCTAATTCCTTAGCAAAATCATCGATAGTAGCAATATCGGTTTCTGATGCGACGATTTTGTCTGCGGAGACATGAAAAAAATTTCGCAAAAATTGTTGATTAAGTGGAAATTTTGGCAAAAAACTAATTTTTTGTAAGAACAATAACCATGTTCCTGGCATCCGTCGTGTCTGGTTAACGAACTCGTCCAACGGTTTGGGACTTCCAATATTTTCACCAAATTTCGTAAACCTAGAACATTCCGTTCGAGAGTTATCGTGCATATATATATATATATATATATATATATATATATATATATATATATATATATATATATATATATATATATATATATATATATATATATATACACATATATACATATATAAATTTTAGCGAATATTATTTTCGGTTTCTAGGGACCTCAAAACAAATTTCTGCCATGGTCCCGAGCTCAGGTCGCGTTGTGACAGTGGCTGTAATAGCTGAATTCCATTTTGGCAATTCGCTAAAACGAAACAAAAAATGAATGTAAAATATTTGAAGTGAAAAATATGAAAGAAACATTTGTAAACAAACAAATAACGTTCTATATTTTAAGGTAAATACTCCGTAAATAAAAGGAAATAAAGTTCATAGTTGAACACATCAATGCAGTAAACTTAAAAAACATCGTTTTAAAGTACACCATAGAGATACCTAACTTGACCAGTATTTTCTGTTCAAATTTGAATAAAATAAAGACAAAATTAATTTAGTTATATCTGACTATTTTACTGAGATAAAATGATAAAAATCTTTGATTTGGTTCATGAATAAATTTTTCAGAGACAATTATTAACCAAAGAGAAAAAAGAAATACTACTGTCGCAATCTGCATAACATTGTGAATTTCCAAAGACTGGACACTGGCGGATCTCGTTAACAACTTGTATCCATCTAAAATAGTTTAGCTTTCTAACAGTGAAAAAGTTTTCAAAATCGGTTGAATAGTTAATTTTTGGTGCTTTTGGGTCCCCGGGACCCTAGCGGATCTCATCTAGTATAGCATATATTTATTTAAAAGACATTAAATTTTTAAAGGCGAAAAAATTCTCAAAATCGGTTGGGTAGTTTTAGTTTGAGCGCTTTGGGACCTACGGACCCTAGCAGATCTCATACAACATAACTTATACCCATTTAAAATAGTTTAGCTCTATAAGAGTGAACAAATTTTCAAAATCTGTGGTCACGCGTTCTTGAAGAGTTAGTAAATATTTATTTTGATAATTTAACTCAATCAAGTCCCATAAGAATATTGTAGTTTTTTCACTTTTACCATGGACATAAAGGTAGGATAAATATTTACAGCGAAAAAAATAGTACAAAACTTTTAATTGGTTATTTAATTGTAGGCACCCACGATAAAAATGAAACAAAAATTCCTATTGGTAAATTTAACTGATTTTAGAACCATAGTAACAATGTATTAAATTATAACATGAATTATAATTTCAAATATTATCGAGTGCTTGTGAGACACTACTACGTATGACAAACTTTTGTTTGCATTTCAACACACGCAGTATTGATATGTTCACTAATCGTTCAGCTAAACTGAAACTTTAAGCACTCGATTTCTTTGGTATAGTATGACCAAAAACCACATGTAAATTAAAAATCACAAAGCGATTGAAAAAATTATCCGGATCGGCCGGGAATCGAACCCAGGATTTTCTGGTAACTAGCCAGACGTGCTAACCTCTACTACGTGTCTCACAAGCACTCGATAATATTTGAAATTAAAATTGTAACTGTTTCTCGAATCAGAGAGAGTACTAATACACATAGATGTTTGAATGGGTGTCCGGCTCGGCCGCTTACCGAGCATGGGATCGTTGGTGTAGAGGTTAGCACGTCTGGCTAGTTACCAGAAGATCCTGGGTTCGATTCCCGGCCGATCCGGATAATTTTTTCAATCACTTTGTGATTTTTAATTAACATGAATTATACTAATTTATTGTTTCGTTAAATTATCTTACCGTATTACACTTGAGTTTTATATTTTTTCTGAATAAATTTGTGTTTCCTACAACTCAAATTTGTTGCTAAAGGCAATTTAACTCGAAGAACTGTCAACCCAAAAACGCCTCAGCTACGCTGTCGCGTTTTTGTTAGTTGACAGTTCTTGTCGTTAAATTGCTAGGCAAAAAATGTTCGTTAGACAAGCCCAAATTTATTCGAAAAAATACAAACCTCTTGTGTAATAATAATTGAAAAATGAAACAGATATAGATATTGTTATTGTAATGATAAATAAAAACGGTGAAGCACTTATTGTAAACAAATTTAGCAAATTTCTTAATTTTTCTCAAAAGCTATATCACTTAGAACATTATTTTAAAAGCTTGTCTTATGTTCATTTTTACGCTCTTTTCGAGGGTGTAAAAAAAATCAAAGAAATTTTTGAAATCTGGCCAAATATTGCAAAAAACCACTAAAATTGGCCAAAATTTTGGCTTCCAAAAATCGGACGTATCTGGCTGACGAACTCATCCAAGCTATTGCGACTTTTAACTTACACACCAAATTTCGTAATAATTGGAGACTTCGTTCGAGAGTTATCGCGCAGATATATATATATATATATATATATATATATATATATATATATATATATATATATATATAGATAGATAGATAGATAGATATATAAATTTTAATAAAGGTCATTTTCGGTTACTCAAGACTTCAAAACGGATTACTGCCTTAGTGCCGGGCTTCAGTTTTTTCATGGCACCCGCTATAATAAGTGTATTTCCAAAAAGGAAATTCACTTAGAAACACACTAATTGGTTAAGATGTCAGCGAATTAGTAACTCTACCTATGTGGGGTTTTTAATAAAATATGAAAAATATGGTAAAATGGTGAAATATTATTGTTCATATTTTGTTACTTCCAAATAATATCTACAAAATAAAATGCAGTAGATTGGAAATTTTGAGCAATAGCTCCAGTTCCTACATATTTATATCAAAATGTTAAAATTTTGTCGTTTTTATTAGGGACGTTGATATTTTTAAAAGTATCAATATTTATAGTATCGATATTTTAAAAAAATATCAAATCGTACAATGATATATCGAAAAAAAATATCGATATATCGAGATATCGTTTTTTTTTTTTTTTGTACATTACTGAGGTAGAGAAATTTTTTAAACAATATAATTTACTAAATAATCTTGCTATTGGTAACTTTTTAGATAGTTTTGTTTTAACACCTTGACGGTCACTGACATCATAAACTTTATTAACACGTTAGTAAAGTGTCATACGACGTCAACAATTCCACATAAAGTATATTGACTGTCAAAATAGTGTACCAGTTGGGTGTTTTTTCATTATAGATTATAACCATCATGATGTTCAAAAACAAAAGTTTTTATAGACTTGAATAAACTGCATTTATATCTAAAATCTAATTTCAATATTTAAAATCAGAATAAATTTGGTGCGCAAGCGTGCACCATATGTGTATACAACATAATATGTAGAAAATAATTTACTGTAGGTATTTTTGTTGAATATATTTTAGGTATGACATTTGTACATTTGTCCATGTGCCACATGTGGTACATGTCGTACATCTCGTACATACGGGTAAGAATCGTACATGTTAGCTTGGAGAAAACTCCAGGAAAAAAAATATTGAAAAAAAAATATCGATATATCGGTATATCGTTACTAAAAGTATCGCCAGAAATTATCGATATATTTGAAAAAAAATATCGATATTTTGATATATCGATATATTTTATACATCCCTAGTTTTTATTAGGTGTCGTTAATAATGTTATTAAAGAATAATTTTTATATGTTTTAGATACCTCTATAGTGTATCCCAGAAAAAATTATCAGCTTCAAAAAAAAAATTATAACCCCCCCAAAAAAATTGTTTAATTTTTCAATATTTTTTTTCATCAACTTGTAGCTATGGTACAATCACCAAAATTTTTTTGCAGGCTTCCTACTATGACCGATATAACATATAATTTTTTCAGATTTTTTTTCCGGGTGCGTCATAGTTTAAAAAAATAAAATGTCCGAAAAGATTTTTTTTTCGAGGTTATGTTCGTTGTAGAATCACCAAAATATTTCTACAGGCTCCTCACTATGATTGATAGAACATATAATTTTTCCAGAATTTTTTTCCGGGTGCATCATAGTTAAAAAAATTAAATGTCCGAAAATATTTTTTTAAAGATAGGTATAGGCTTCCGGGTACTCAATCGATTGGAAATCGTTAGCAAATTTTGAATATGTTCATAAAAACGTTTGTGATTGCGTAGTTTTAAAAAAAAAAATGATCGACTCAAATCTTCAAATTCCCCAATCAGCCAAACACTTATCATGAGTTTTTGAAACTACCAAAATGGTGATTATTGCAAATGAGATTGAGAAATATTTTTTTAGTGGTTACGTTTGCGGTACATTCACCAAAATATTTTTACATGTCTTTGATGCAACATGTTATAACATATAGCAAGTTACATTTCATAGAACATATGATACAATATTATAACTACATATAACAGTTAAGTTATATGTAGTTATAATACATAAGTTCTGTTAATTATTGGATACGCATTAGGTCGGATTAGATGAGGGGGTCTTCCTAGACAACAAAGATTAAGATACTATATAGAAGTTTATCCAAGTTTAATAAAAAAAAGTAACTGTCCATATATTATATTAAATATTATGTATTCTTCATCAGTCTCAATTGCAGGAGGTAATTGTTATTTTAATGGTTTCAAAAATTGATGATAAGTGTTCGGCTGATCGAGGAATTTGAAGATTTGAGTCGACCATTTTCTTTTTTTCGAAAACTACGCAATCACAAGCGTTTTTATGAACATATTCAAAATTTGCTAACGATTTCTAATCGACTGAGTACCCGGAAGCCTATACCTATCTCTAAAAAAATATTTTCGGACATTTAATTTTTTTAACCATGATGCACCCCAAAAAAATTCTGGAAAAATTATATGTTCTATCAATCATAGTGAGGAGCCTGTAGAAATATTTTGGTGATTGTACAACGAACATAACCTCGAAAAAAAATCTTTTCGGACATTTTATTTTTTTTAACTATGACGCACCCGGAAAAAAAATCTGAAAAAATTATATGTTGTATCGGTCATAGTAGGAAGCCTGCAAAAAAATTTTGGTGATTGTACCATAGCTACAAGTTGATGAAAAAAAATATTGAAAAATTTAAGAATTTTTTTGGTGGGGTTATAATCTTTTTTTGAAGCTGATAATTTTTTCTGGAATACACCATGGAGGTATCTAAAACATATAAAAATTCCAGCCAAATCCGTCAAGCCACTCAAAAGTTACAAATTTTTTTTGATTTTCACAAAATAATTTTTTACTTCCAAAGGGTGACTTTTTAAGGGTTGAAACTCAGTAAATTTCAATCTTATATCGAAAGCAGTTAGCAGAAAAAAAACCAACAAAATTCGTGCGGGGGCATTTCTACCCATGCTTATCCGCCAAATAGCCTTTATGAAATGAAACTAATTTTACAGATTTCAGTAATTTACTGTCATAAGTATATTATAATCTCCATGGCCTGTGGTCATAAGGACCATAATACATAATCATTATAAAATATAATATATAAGTATCTACTAACCTGTGTGCTACAGATGGCACTATTCTTCAACTGACTATTTTTCAATATACGTCGCGTTTTTTCATTCGTCGCACAGATGGCACTTTGCATTTACTTTGATAAAAAAAAATTTAAAAAATAGTGTAATTTATATAATCGATTTATTAAAAATCGATTTTTATTATTTGGAAAATCGATTTTAAGAAAAAAATAATCCATTAATATCAAAATCGATTATTTTTTCACATACCTGCGTGTACGCCTCATATTCTGTGGTAGTGCTATGTATGCGGTGTGCGATCTAAGTGTAGTACACTACTTATTGCCAGACGTCGTATGTATCGTATGTACCTATATGAAATTATGTGTATTTTGTTGTATGTATGTATGTATGTTCTCTAGTATATATTTATGGTGCAAAAAACAGAATCCTAATTTTAGTAACTAATTGATATGTTTATATGATACTAGCTGCGCCTTGCGGTTTCACTCGCATAAAATTATCTGAAGAATAGGTAAAATTTGTAGGTCAGTTCAATCATATATTGCAAAATTCCGTAAAAAATCAATTATTTATAGCACTTGATCCTGTTCGCCCAATGACTCTAAAATAACTATCTTTACGGGAAATTACCGTGTTACACGAGCCAAGCAAGTAAACTATCCTAGAAGCAATAGAAATAAACAAACATAACTCCGACCACCTTTTAAATGACTACACCGATATTTACAGTTCAACTTTGTTTTCAATATTATAATTTATTTAAACCTTTAAAATTGTATTTTGCTGTAATATTGTCTTTTTGTCAAATTCAATTTCAATCTTTTGTCACGTGTTTGTTTGCCTTTTGTCACATGTAATGTAGTCTTGTTTTACTTGATTTTCGGATTCTGCCACTACACCAGCCCCTTCCACTTCCACATCACATATCACTCCCCCTTCATAGAGTATAGGTAGATAAAATTAGTAGAGTAGATCGATGTTAGTTGGACAATTTTTTGGGAATATTTAAATAACATCAATTGTAATTATAGGAAGAATAGGAAAATGATAATATTAGATAAAATTCTTATCCTAATCGCTTCAAAAATATATTATAATAAGAATAATTGTTTAAATTAAAAAATATCTTTATCGTTATTGTTCAACTAATACTTTTGTTGAAGTATATTGACCATGACCAAATTGTCACTTCGCTTTCTCAAAAGTTGCTGTTTTCGTACATCTATATCGGTCACTATCTACACCAGTATTTCTTAACCGTCGGTCCGCGAAAGTATTTCGTCAAACCACAGAAAGTCAAACCATTATTGATTACAATTTTTATTTTAAATCAGCTAATCAAAAAACATATTTTAATGTTATCTGCTTCTTCAATACATACATTTTGTTACATCGTCATCTTTAAAATTTAATTATTAGTTATTTTACATGATCGGACGTATTGATTTTGATGAAATTTGAATAGCAAACATAAATTCAATACTACGTTATTCTAATTGTTTTAAACTACTTTCCATGAGGAAGTTCTTGAATTGCTCGAATAGTGCGATTATGTCGACACAGTTACCCTTTAATTAACTAATCCTTGACTTAATATTAGGAAATTAGGCAAAAACAGGTCAATTAGATATTTTTACGTAGGTCTGAAATCTGTAAACAAAATTTTAATGTATTTTATTTTTTACTCTTTTTTTGAAAAATTAACCCCCAAATTTTAATTCCCAACTACCTGGGTTGATGTAATTTCAACAGATTTCATGTCAATAACTAGGTCTTTAAATATAGAAATATGGTTAATTCAAACTTTTTATCTATATCATACCGTTTTCGAGAAATTTGAAAAAAATTAAAATGTTACTCCAATTTTTGAAGTCATACTAGTTTTGTGTACTGAGCTGAATTTGATTTCTGAATTATTATGTTTGTAAAAAGACCTTATTGTATTAAGTTTCATTTTAAATAAATCAAAGTGCGTTGTAAAGTAAAGTAAATAAATCAAAATATCAAAGTACAAAGTAAATCGATTTTGTTTCCATAATTTATTTTAATGGAAAACGTAAAAATAAAGTTGAGTGAAAATTCCCAACGGTTCCGGAGATATTTACATAATTATAGTTTGTAAACGAAATAATAAAAAGGGAGCCTTTTCTTTGCACGAGCAGAGTTTCCGCGAAATAACTTTTTTTAATGTGGCAATAGTGATATCTCAAAAAGTAATTAGCTTATGAAACTAAATTCGGCTTTACTGTATTCATTAATGTATTGCCCAGTATTCGAAATTAAAATCGTGGGCTTAATATGCACTTGTTCAAAATTGATCGCCTCCTGTAGATACATTTTTATGCTCTAAAACGTTATTTTTTTCTAAAGGCGCCATAGTTACAATTTTTAAAATTTTTACTTTATTCTAATTTTTGTTTCAAATATCTTGGACCGGACTTATCGGTGTTACTGTTTCACCCTCTTTTTTGCGACCTCCACTTCAACCAGCTTTATAATAAAAATGAAGGAAAACCGAAAAAAAAATTGTAATTTTAAATGTTTGTTTAGTAATATAAGGAAAGAAATGTACCTCTAGTTATAAAATTACTGAGAAAATAATGATTGGAAATTGCGACTCTTTTGATCAAAAAATAAGAAACTCCCTTAATGAAGGTACTCAAACATGGGTTGCATTTTGAATTAGATTACCTGTTGCATCGAAAGCCTGCAGAGAACTTGTAGAGTATCCATGGCTAATGGTTATCAACTGGTTATTTTTAAATTTACATATTTGTAAAAAATGAAACAAAAATTTGGCGGGAAGTAAGGCTCCTATAAACCCCCTTTGCATCATTCAGTCTTTTTGGTTTGCGTTCAAGTTTATACCAAGTTTAATAAAAATTGCACATTTCCCTATGGGAAAATTCAATAAAATATTTTAAATAGAATTTTTCTATATATTTCAAAATGGTCACCATGTGGCTGATAGGGTTAAGTGGATCCTACTCAAAATTTGAAGCTTAGGGTATGGGTAGTTCTTCTTCTTCCTACGGGTGGGGGGGTCCTGTCAGCCCATGCACTGATTCCCAGTGGAATATTGTGCAATAACCCCGTTTACTCATCAGTTATGCGTAAGAGGTCCGCTTCTTTGATGAAGTCAGTTAGGGCCCTTACGGGATCCCGATGAATAGTCTCAAGCTCTGTACCCAAACCCAGTGTTGAGTGCCTAATGCGAGCCAATGCCTCACATTCAAACAGAATGTGGTGGACTGTTTCATCTTCCACCTCACATTTCCTGCATACTGGTTCTTCTCTATATATTCCCATTCGATGCAGATGCTTCCTTAGATAATAGTGTCCAGTAAGAAAACCCACTATAGCTTTCATCTTCATTCTATCCAGTAGTAGAATTTCGGATGACAACTTCATGGAAGGTTCTTTAATCATAAGCCTCGCATGTCTTTGCTCTGGAGTATTTCTCCATACTGCAGTTGTTTCTTTTGTCATGGCTTCAGCAATTTCCCCTTTCGCGGTTTTAATCGTTATCCCACAGTAGGGTTCTGGGCTGTAGTCATCTTTTAATGCACCTTGCTTTGCAAGTTTGTCAGCTTTCTCATTGCCATCAACTCCCACGTGGCCTGGTACCCATATCAGAGAAACTCTGTTCTTGCTACCTAGTTCTTGTAGGAGTTCCCTACATTCCAGGATAAGTTTTGACTTAACCTGAAATGAGTTAATGGCTTTGAGTGCTGCCTGACTGTCACTGAAAATGAAAATATTCTTATTTTCATAAGATCTTCTTATATTTTCATAGAGACAGCAAATTATTGCAAACACTTCTGCTTGGAACACTGTAGCGTACTGCCCCAGATGTTGAGATATTTCAACTGCTGGACAAACACCAAATATTCCTGCTCCTGTTCGGTCATTTATTTTGGAACCATCAGTGTACCATATTATATCCCCACTTCTATGTTCCATGTTTTCCTCTCGCCATTCAGTTCGCGGTGTAATGCTAACTTCAAATGGCCTTTCAAAGAGGTATTTAGTTTCTACAATGTCAGATGGCATTTGTAGAATTTTGCTACATATTTCGTGAGAGATACTGGTGTGGGAAGACTCATAATGAATCTTGAGCCACTGCCCAGTCTTCTCTAGCCTGTAGGCTGTCATTTTGGCGACTCCACGAATGAAAATATCCAGAGGAGTTAATGACAGAATGATTTCCATTGCTTTTGTGGGTGTGGATGACATTGCCCCTGTAATCCCAAGACATGCTGAGCGTTGTAAGCTCTCCAGTTTGGTCTTTACAGTTTTCTGCTCAGTCTTCTTCCACCACACCACCGCTGCATACGTTATGATGGGTCTGATCGCCATAGTATATATCCAATGAGCTATACTTGGTTTCAGTCCCCACTTTTTTCCAAGCACTCGCTTACATCTTAGTAGACCAGTTTTCGCTTGGTTGATTTTGTAGTCAATATGTTGATTCCAGGTTAATTTACTGTCTAGTATAACTCCCAGATATTTAACCTCCCTCGTAATATTGACATTGTCACTAAATAATGTTGGCGTTTTAAGCCTGTCGAATCCCAATCTTTTGCGTGTAAAAGGTACAAGACTGGTCTTTTGAGGATTTATACTCAAATTCCTTTCCATGCACCAGTTACCAACCTTATCAAAGGCCTGTTGCATAAGATCAAGAATCGTGTTTATATCCATGCCTCTAATAAGAATGACTATGTCATCAGCGTATCCTTGGGCATAGATACCTTGTTCATTTAATTCCGTAATGAGGTCGTCGACTACAAGATTCCACAGAAGAGGAGAAAGTACTCCGCCTTGCGGACAACCTCTTGTAGGTTTTGCCTCAATTGTTTCTTCATGGAAATTGGTTTGAATGACCCTATCCGCAAGAAGTGTATTTATCCAGTTGCAGATTATCGGATTAATTCCCCGTTCTAATACTGCGTTGGAAATCGATGTATATGAGGTGTTATCAAAAGCTCCCTCAATGTCAAGAAAGGCTGCTAAAGCTATTTCCTTGTTTTCCATTGTTTTTTCTATCCGCCCAACTAGATGGTGTAGAGCCAACTCTGTAGATTTACCTGGTTGATAGGCAAATTGGTTCTTATGTAATGTTCTTATATACCCCATTGTATCCCTAATGTGCCTATCAATGATTTTTTCCATTACTTTCAATATGAAAGATGATAGACTAATGGGTCTAAAGCTTTTTGCCTGGTCATAACAAGTTTTTCCAGGCTTAGGTATAAAAATCACCTTAGCTTTTCTCCATAGATTTGGTATATATCCAAGAGCCAGACTTGCTCTAAAGATTGTACACAGGATTGGGGCAACCATGTATGATGCACTTTGCAGCATACATGGTAGTATGCCATCAGGTCCTGGTGATTTATAGGGCTCAAAAGAGTTTATAGCCCATATAATTTTATTTTGTGTGATTATCTGTTTAGCAAGCATCCAATGTTCCCTTCTCACTCTTTTAAGAGGTCCAATATGGTGCATATCATTGTCAACACTCACTATTTTTGAATTGGGGAAGTGTGTTTCCACCAAAGTTTCAATGACTTCTTTGCCAGTTCTGGTATAGTCTCCAGAATTCATCCTTAAGGTGCCTACCATATTTGGTAAGTCATCCTTAAGAATTTTATGAAGTCTAGCTCCTTCTGATATTGTTTCAATATCTTCACAGAACTTCCTCCACGAATTCCGTTTTGCCCTCCTGACAGCCTTGTTGTATTCCATGAGTTTGCATTTGTATTCATGCCACTCATCAGTCTGTTTAGCTCTTCTAAAGAGTTTCCGAACAGCTTGTCTCTGCTTGGCAAGTTCATTGCTCCACCATACGCAATGATGTTTAACTTTCCTTGACAGCAGAGGACTGTTATTTTGGTATGACTCAGTTAGCGCCTGATGTAAGGTCTCTGATGCTATTTCTAAGTCATATGTGTCTCTAACTTTAGAAGGAGAACCATTTAGATATCCTTGGAGTTCCTCCCTGTAACTAATCCAGTTCGTCCTCCTTGGATCTCTAAATATCCTCTCTACTACTGTATCAGACTCTATATTAAAACGAATGTACTGATGGTCTGCCATTGAAGGCTTCTCATCTACATGCCAATTTTTGATCCACCTGCGTATCCGAAAAGTGGATAGCGTGATGTCTAAAACTTCCTTTCTTACCGAAGTAATAAAAGTAGGTTTGTTACCTTGATTAATTATATCTAAATTATTATCTAGTATGAAATCAAGTAGTAACTCACCTCTCTGATTGGTGTCAGTACTGCCCCAGGTCTGATGATGTGCGTTCGAGTCACAGCACAGAATTAATTCTGCATTCTCCTCTGAACATTTGTCCACTAGCCTGCGGAGTTCTTCGCTTATCGGAGAGTTTTCTTCATATGGAAGGTACGCCGAGCATATATAAATGTCTCTGGTTTTGCCTTCTATACGAACTTTGATCCTTGCCACTGCCAGGTCTCTAGAGCATAGTTCCTGGATTAATAAGGTGTCAATATTTTTGTTTACAAGTAAACATGCTCTTGGAGTTGGAGTTGAAAAGTCATATAATAACTTACCTCCAGAATCATTTAGGCCTCTTACACGACCCTTGTTAATCCAAGGTTCCTGTATGAGTGCCACGTGTATATCCTCAGCTAAAAATTTTTCGCTGAGGTTAGCAGCTGCCAGTTTCTTATGCTGAATGTTGGCTTGTACTAGCCTCAGCCCCATCTTCTGTCGCTGTGGTAGGTTTATCCAGAACTTTCGCCTGAATCTGAAGGAGTCCGATATAAAATTTATATCCCCTCCTTTTCAGCATTTCAGCGTCCTGTTCTGGAATGTTGTATACGAAGAGACGCCCACCTTGTTCTTCAACCTTTTGGTTCAGGATGGTCCAGTCTTTCGTTTTAAGTCCCGCGTTCTGTACCTCGATCTTCTTGAGGATTTCCGTCGGGGAGAAACTTGTGAACACCTTAGGGAATTTGGCAATCACCTTGGTGGTTCTGACAAGTTTCCTTGCCTCCCCTACCACTAGTGTTTTGCCTTCCCAAGGTGAGATTTCACCAACGGTCTTTACCAGCCATTGACTACTGTCCTTGTCGGCGCATGTGACGAGAATGGCGCCATTTTCTAAGCGACAGTTCTTGAATTGTGGACCCTGGCCGCTTGGTAGGTTTTCCATTTTGGTCATTATTGCCAGCTGGAAAAGTGTCAACTGCTCTTCTGACATCTTCTGGTCTGGATAACCTTCCAGAATGATTGCCATCTTAACAGTAGATACAGCCTCTTTAAAGGATTGGTCTGCCTCTTCTGCAGGCTTCCTCCTTTTTGTAGGCTCTTTTGGTGTACTACCTTCCGATCTAGGTCTCTTGGTAGACTGACTCGGGGTCTGTACACCACTGGTTGAGGGTTTGGGGTTCCTGTTCATTTCTGAACGATCTACCCAGGTTCCCTCTGCTATTTTCCTTTCTTTGGTGAGTCTTCTTTTAGCTGCACCAGAAAGTCTTTTCTTAAGACCCAATTTTTCAAGTTTGGTGGTCACGCCCTGAATTTCAGGTTCTTGTGTCCCAACCTTCTTGTCCGTTGAGTCTTGGTTTACTGCAGAGTTCTGGGATACCTCTGCGTCAGTTTTTCCTTTTATATTTTTATTTAATTTATCATCCATAAAAGTTTTGTTTAGTGCTAGGAATTAAAGGTCCATTCCGACAGAGCCTGCATGTCGGAATAAAGCTAAGTACTCTTGGAGGTCGTCAAGTATCCAAGAGGCTCCGTAAGAGACGGTGCTCCCCCACCGCCACGCACTCCTCGGCACGGGTCGCATAACACCTTAAGTTGGGTTCCCTCCTCCTTTCTCAACACGGGCTTGGGACCGGCTACGGCGGAGAAAAAATTATATGTTGTATCGGTCATAGTAGGAAGCCTGCAAAAAAATTTTGGTGATTGTACCATAGCTACAAGTTGATGAAAAAAAATATTGAAAAATTTAAGAATTTTTTTGGTGGGGTTATAATTTTTTTTTTTGAAGCTGTTAATTTTTTCTGGAATACACCATGGAGGTATCTAAAACATATAAAAATTCCAGCCAAATCCGTCAAGCCACTCAAAAGTTACAAATTTTTTTTGATTTTCACAAAATAATTTTTTACTTCCAAAGGGTGACTTTTTAAGGGTTGAAACTCAGTAAATTTCAATCTTATATCGAAAGCAGTTAGCAGAAAAAAAACCAACAAAATTCGTGCGGGGGCATTTCTACCCATGCTTATCCGCCAAATAGCCTTTATGAAATGAAACTAATTTTACAGATTTCAGTAATTTACTGTCATAAGTATATTATAATCTCCATGGCCTGTGGTCATAAGGACCATAATACATAATCATTATAAAATATAATATATAAGTATCTACTAACCTGTGTGCTACAGATGGCACTATTCTTCAACTGACTATTTTTCAATATACGTCGCGTTTTTTCATTCGTCGCACAGATGGCACTTTGCATTTACTTTGATAAAAAAAAATTTAAAAAATAGTGTAATTTATATAATCGATTTATTAAAAATCGATTTTTATTATTTGGAAAATCGATTTTAAGAAAAAAATAATCCATTAATATCAAAATCGATTATTTTTTCACATACCTGCGTGTACGCCTCATATTCTGTGGTAGTGCTATGTATGCGGTGTGCGATCTAAGTGTAGTACACTACTTATTGCCAGACGTCGTATGTATCGTATGTATATGAAATTATGTGTATTTTGTTGTATGTATGTATGTTCTCTAGTATATATTTATGGTGCAAAAAACAGAATCCTAATTTTAGTAACTAATTGATATGTTTATATGATACTAGCTGCGCCTTGCGGTTTCACTCGCATAAAATTATCTGAAGAATAGGTAAAATTTGTAGGTCAGTTCAATCATATATTGCAAAATTCCGTAAAAAATCAATTATTTATAGCACTTGATCCTGTTCGCCCAATGACTCTAAAATAACTATCTTTACGGGAAATTACCGTGTTACACGAGCCAAGCAAGTAAACTATCCTAGAAGCAATAGAAATAAACAAACATAACTCCGACCACCTTTTAAATGACTACACCGATATTTACAGTTCAACTTTGTTTTCAATATTATAATTTATTTAAACCTTTAAAATTGTATTTTGCTGTAATATTGTCTTTTTGTCAAATTCAATTTCAATCTTTTGTCACGTGTTTGTTTGCCTTTTGTCACATGTAATGTAGTCTTGTTTTACTTGATTTTCGGATTCTGCCACTACACCAGCCCCTTCCACTTCCACATCACATATCACTCCCCCTTCATAGAGTATAGGTAGATAAAATTAGTAGAGTAGATCGATGTTAGTTGGACAATTTTTTGGGAATATTTAAATAACATCAATTGTAATTATAGGAAGAATAGGAAAATGATAATATTAGATAAAATTCTTATCCTAATCGCTTCAAAAATATATTATAATAAGAATAATTGTTTAAATTAAAAAATATCTTTATCGTTATTGTTCAACTAATACTTTTGTTGAAGTATATTGACCATGACCAAATTGTCATTTCGCTTTCTCAAAAGTTGCTGTTTTCGTACATCTATATCGGTCACTATCTACACCAGTATTTCTTAACCGTCGGTCCGCGAAAGTATTTCGTCAAACCACAGAAAGTCAAACCATTATTGATTACAATTTTTATTTTAAATCAGCTAATCAAAAAACATATTTTAATGTTATCTGCTTCTTCAATACATACATTTTGTTACATCGTCATCTTTAAAATTTAATTATTAGTTATTTTACATGATCGGACGTATTGATTTTGATGAAATTTGAATAGCAAACATAAATTCAATACTACGTTATTCTAATTGTTTTAAACTACTTTCCATGAGGAAGTTCTTGAATTGCTCGAATAGTGCGATTATGTCGACACAGTTACCCTTTAATTAACTAATCCTTGACTTAATATTAGGAAATTAGGCAAAAACAGGTCAATTAGATATTTTTACGTAGGTCTGAAATCTGTAAACAAAATTTTAATGTATTTTATTTTTTACTCTTTTTTTGAAAAATTAACCCCCAAATTTTAATTCCCAACTACCTGGGTTGATGTAATTTCAACAGATTTCATGTCAATAACTAGGTCTTTAAATATAGAAATATGGTTAATTCAAACTTTTTATCTATATCATACCGTTTTCGAGAAATTTGAAAAAAATTAAAATGTTACTCCAATTTTTGAAGTCATACTAGTTTTGTGTACTGAGCTGAATTTGATTTCTGAATTATTATGTTTGTAAAAAGACCTTATTGTATTAAGTTTCATTTTAAATAAATCAAAGTGCGTTGTAAAGTAAAGTAAATAAATCAAAATATCAAAGTACAAAGTAAATCGATTTTGTTTCCATAATTTATTTTAATGGAAAACGTAAAAATAAAGTTGAGTGAAAATTCCCAACGGTTCCGGAGATATTTACATAATTATAGTTTGTAAACGAAATAATAAAAAGGGAGCCTTTTCTTTGCACGAGCAGAGTTTCCGCGAAATAACTTTTTTTAATGTGGCAATAGTGATATCTCAAAAAGTAATTAGCTTATGAAACTAAATTCGGCTTTACTGTATTCATTAATGTATTGCCCAGTATTCGAAATTAAAATCGTGGGCTTAATATGCACTTGTTCAAAATTGATCGCCTCCTGTAGATACATTTTTATGCTCTAAAACGTTATTTTTTTCTAAAGGCGCCATAGTTACAATTTTTAAAATTTTTACTTTATTCTAATTTTTGTTTCAAATATCTTGGACCGGACTTATCGGTGTTACTGTTTCACCCTCTTTTTTGCGACCTCCACTTCAACCAGCTTTATAATAAAAATGAAGGAAAACCGAAAAAAAAATTGTAATTTTAAATGTTTGTTTAGTAATATAAGGAAAGAAATGTACCTCTAGTTATAAAATTACTGAGAAAATAATGATTGGAAATTGCGACTCTTTTGATCAAAAAATAAGAAACTCCCTTAATGAAGGTACTCAAACATGGGTTGCATTTTGAATTAGATTACCTGTTGCATCGAAAGCCTGCAGAGAACTTGTAGAGTATCCATGGCTAATGGTTATCAACTGGTTATTTTTAAATTTACATATTTGTAAAAAATGAAACAAAAATTTGGCGGGAAGTAAGGCTCCTATAAACCCCCTTTGCATCATTCAGTCTTTTTGGTTTGCGTTCAAGTTTATACCAAGTTTAATAAAAATTGCACATTTCCCTATGGGAAAATTCAATAAAATATTTTAAATAGAATTTTTCTATATATTTCAAAATGGTCACCATGTGGCTGATAGGGTTAAGTGGATCCTACTCAAAATTTGAAGCTTAGGGTATGGGTAGTTAGTAAAAAAAAATTGGTACTTTTGTCCAGCATGTCCACATATTTTTATTAATCTTCCTGACTATTATCATTAGAACGGTAAAATGAACATGCGAAAATTACCCCATTCAATAGACATGACCAAATTACCACACTCAATTATTCTACACTTTTTCAATTAAAGACATTACTGAGGTAGGTTGATCATGCAAAAATTACCCCACACAAAAGATATGACCAACTTACCACACTTAAATAAATCAACATAAGCTTAAATATACACTCATTTTGTATGTAAGCGATTTTGTTGTATCATCAGCTTTATGTTAGTTACAAATATCGTTGTATGATATATGTTGTTACTATTACGTTGCTCGGGTATAATCACTACATACAACGTAGTACAGTAACAAACATATCATATGACAATGTTTTTATTTAACATATAGAGATGACATCGCTTACATACAAAATGAGTGTATGTTTGAACTTGGAAAAATTTTTTCATATTAAAAACGAAAGATACAAAATCTTTAAAAATTCATATATTTAAAAACTTTTTTCAAATTACGATGTATTTTATTAAAAGAAACAAAATTCGATTACTTTTTTTATATGTAAAGTTTATAGTGTTTGAGAAAACTTAAATTTTTGTGATTCAAGGGTAGGTTATAAACACTTATGAATAATTGAAAAAATCATATTCAAATTGATTTGAATATCTTTACTTAGAATGCGTTAAAATATATACATTGACTTGTCTTTCATTTACGTATTTAAAAGTTTCATATTCATTTGTATTTTATGTGTACAATATGTTACAAATATCTATAAAAAAACCAAAAAAACTGAAAAAAAAATGATAAATATAAAAAAAAATTTCTTATATTTTTTTATAAACTTTAAAAAACTTCAATAATAATAACATATTTTATAGTTTTTATCATTTTTGTAACGAACTAAAACAAAAAAAAATTTAAAAAAAGTAAAATCTACCACGCTGCAAAATCCTTATATACGACTTATATACGATGATGGTACCTTTTTAAATATCGATGTGTGTAGCTGACTTGAACGTTATGAACGGATCGGTCAAAGTATATATAGCTATTATGTATGTGTGTAACAGCATTACATTAATAGTTTTATTTTGACTAAGATCTGTTCTTTTGAAAATATTATTTTTTGTTAAGATGATACTTTCAAATAATTTTTGTTTACTATAGTAACATCGTAAATGTACTTCGTCGAAAAATTATGAAAATATTGGAAAACGGAGAATTTTGATATGCTATCTGGTGGCCCGAAAATAAACTACTGCGGAAAGGCTATTTGTACATTTCATATAAATCAAGTGAACTTTAATCATTTGTAATTTTTTTTATGACTTGTCATTAAAAATATTTTACCCTAATTTAATCAAATGTAATACATGAAAATTGTTCAAATTATGGAATTTTCATCACGAAAAAGTTAAGGTATACTGTTGTGTGTTTGAATGCAACATTAGAAGGTCCCAAGAATGATATACAAATGTTGCTACAATCGTAATATAACAAAGAAGAATTGGTTGGTCGCTGATTAGCATGGATAAACATTCAGAAAATGTGTAAAAAAGTTATGCCTTCAATGAGAGTTTGTCCAGTTCATTTTAAACCACAAGATTTTATTACATAAGTATAATTACAAAACTTATTTTTTACTACCTAATCATATTTTAATCTATCTACTATAGGTAGTAATATACATCAAGAAAATATCTGTCCCATCTTTCAAGCTTCAATATTATACAATCAATACAAAGTTTGATTCATTAAGAGAAACTCGAGCCCTATTAAAAGAGAAAACATTTAAGGAAGATTTCTTCATAAAAATGTTCAAATAAGAAATAATCGACTATTTCTCACGGTAATCTAGAAGCAATTAACAATCTAGAAGGAAAAACAAAAAAAAGAAAGGGGAGATGAAGAAGGCAATGTATGTAATTGATGTCATGAAAGAAAAAATTAATGAAATCGAATTTACAATTGAATCGAATGTTACCAGTGTCATAAAGGAATTGACTAACTTCAAAGTACATGTTTCTAGCGATTTAGTGTTCCCAAAATTTTCTACGTTTATTATATCTGATAGCGAATTAAGTATTGCAACTAGCATTTCAAACATTAACTACAACTGAAAAATTAACGAAAAAAAAATTAGCAAATTTTTGGAATGCTGTTCCTATTTTTTTTATAATAATTTTTTGTTGCCAAGCAAAAATGGACAATTCAAAATTGCCACTATTTATTTGGCTGCCATCTGGTGACAAATCGAAAAACTACTGCGGATAGGCTAAATATTAAACCACGCCTCCATTCGATTTTCCAATATAAAAGTAAGTGTTTTGGTTTTAAAAAGTATGTGATTTTTAATTAAAAATTTTTTGTTGAGATTTTTATCAAAAGTTAACATATATTTTTATTAACCATATATATATATATATATATATATATATATATATATATATATATATATATATATATATATATATATATATATATACTCCTCAAAACAAAATAAGGGCCACTTGAAAGTTTGTATTTTAAAATTGATTTATGTCGATCCACGTCAAAATAACTTTTCTAAATGACTGTTGTTATGATATTAAGTGGTTGAGTAAATGATAACAGTTAGGTTTAAGTGATATTATTGTTTAGGGAAAGATTGAAACGCTTTTTTGTCTCGCACAGCGTCAAGTGATTAGTTTTACTAATTTTTTTGAATTTGATTTTAGATCAGTTTGCGCTAGATTATTGATTGCTGAGGTTGTTTTTTGAAGTGTTATTCAATCATTTATTTTTACAATGCCGAGAATTCGACACCATATGGACGAAGCTACTGCTACCAGAGCCGTAACGATGATTGAGGGTGGTCAATCTCAACGTTCCGTGGCTCTGCAGTTGGGTTGTTCACGAAGGGCTATTCAAAATGTTTGGAATCGGTATCAGAAGACCGGTAGTGTAACCCGGCGCCGTGGCTCAGGAAGAGTTCGTGCTACCACTGCCCGTGAAGACCATTACATTCGACGGTGTGCACGACGATAGCCGACTGTTACCGCAGGTACTCTGCAAAATCGCTTACATCGATCTACTGGTACTGTTGTCAGTAATCAGACCATACGAAATCGTTTGCGTGAAGACCAACGACGTTCAAGAAGACCAGTAATCCGTACCAAACTGACCGGAGCGCATCGTGCAAACCGTTTAAGATTTGCACGTGAACACCTTGAATGGGGCTTGGAGGAATGGCGTCACGTACTCTTCACGGATGAGTGCAAGGTGAAGTTTTTTAGTGATGATCGACGTGTAAGAGTGTGGAGAAGAAGTGGGGAAAGGTTTTCTGATCGTCACGTTCATGAACGCGACAGATTTGGCGGTCCTAATGTCATGGTCTGGGGTGGAATTAGTTTGCAAGGCAAAACTGAGCTTGGTTTCCTGAACGCGGTTACTGTAACGGCTCAAAGTTACATCGAACAGGTTGTCAGACCCCAAGCGATCCCCTTAGCACAACGAGCGGCCGACGGATTTATCCTGATGCAGGATAATGCCCGAGCGCATATCGCTCGAGCGACGACAACTGTCCTTAGGGAGGCTAATATACAGGTTTTACCGTGGCCAGCAAACAGCCCTGACTTGAACCCAATAGAACATCTTTGGGATCAATTAAAACGGCGAGTCAGAGCAGCCGGAGAGGATGTGCACACCCAACAACAACTGATTGATGTCTTGAGAAGATGTTGGGAGGACATTCCTGATGAAACCGTTAGGCATCTTATTGAAAGCATGCCGAGGAGGCTACAAGAATGTGTTTTAAAAAGGGGAGGGCATACTCGATATTAAATCACCGAAAAGTTGCATAATGTGTGCTTTTACTCAAAGCGTGAACGTTTGTTGATGACTGTAAAAATGACTATAAAAATGATAAAATCCTAAAAAAATGTAATTATGGATTAATTTTTTATTTAATCTTATTAAAATTAATTTTATTTGGTAAAAAATTAGTTCCTTAATTAAATGTAAGCATACCTTATACTGTAACTTATATAAAAATAAACTTATGCAGCAAAACATGAGTAGCCCTTATTTTGTTTTGAGTAGTATATATATATATATATATATATATATATATATATATATATATATATATATATATATATATATATATATATATATATATATATATTCAGATGTAATACGTACATATTGTATAAAAATAAGCTGGTAATGATGGTTATTAATTCTCATATGCAACTTTGTATATGTTAAAGAATGATTTTAGTGTATATGTTATTTGTAACATGAATAGAATTTTTGTTAATTTTTATCTGGCGTCGCTGTCTCACTATTATCATTTAACATATTATAAACAATATATCATTTTTGAATTGTTGTTTTTTAGGGCTACTCAGAGGTCATAACCTCTGAGTAACCCTTATCGTTTCACAAAAATACTATTCTAATGTGTGGCCAACTTGCATTTCTGTTTGCTGAACTCAGCTCCCCAACTTTTTGGAGTAAAGGGGATATTTTTCTTAATTACAAAAATAAAAAATTTAAGACATTAATTTTGGACCTAACTGCTAATTGTTTAATAATCGAACGTATAGAATTAGAAATTAATTAGATTTTTTTCTTAATTGCTAAATTTTTTTTTTAATCTTTCTTGTTAGCAGTAAGGTATAAATAAAAAAAATATAATTGACGCCTATACTATTAGGTACATGATTATTACTGTGTCGTTTATGGATATTTAAATGATTTTAATATTACCTACATATTAAATTACCTAAATGATTTTAATATTACCTACATATTAACAGTAAATTACTATCAAAAAAATGCAAACTTTAACAATATTTTTTAAATTCAATCAAATTCAATTTAATTGCGATTAATTTTGCTATTTAAATATATTAGTTTTTGACATTTGACGTTTTGAATTTTACTCAAAATATACATACGTAATTTACACATGCTACCTATATATATAGTGAGTATACTCTATTTTGAAAGTGTCACACCATAGAACACTAGAAGCCAACTAACATAAAAAAAGTGAAATTCGCTTGGAGTCATTTGTAAGCCAGTCACAGCTTAAGGCATTAGTCCGTCAGTAGTCGTCGTCGAGTCAACACACCATTATATTAACAATATACCCATTGTTAGTTGAGCACGTTGAACAGCTCTCTCTGGTAATACGTGTGATGTGATTGTATGCGTGTATACACATACTACTACAAAAAACCAAACTAATACACTGCAAACAGTGTGTATGTACACAAACAGACTACGTCACAAACTCATTACAAGTGGAACAGAGGCAAAGCCAATCTAGTTTGTCCCCTTGTATCACACAGTATATAATACATGATAGGTACCTACAACATATGTACATAAAGCTACGGATACACGAGACATCAAAATAACGCGACACATCTAAATTAGCATTATTGTGTGCAATGTTTACACTATAGAACACTAGAAGCAAACTAATATCAAAAAAGTTTAGTTCGCTTGGAGTCATTTGTTGGTCTGTCACAGCTTAAGGCATTTAGTCAGTCGGTGTCGGTCATCGAATCCACTACGATTGTTATGTATTGTAAGACCATTGTTACTTGACCTGCACGTTGCTCTGTCCGATAATACGTGTTTTGTAATTGTGTGTGTAAATACTCACACAGAAGCAAACATCAAGCCTAAACCACTACAAACAGTTTGTACTTACACAGCATAGTGATGCGAAGTGGAGGAGATTTTACGTCACCTTTCTGCTACAGTCGGAATACTAACTATCATATAGTAGTTTGGCCCGTTGGTTTACACGTTCAAGTAAAGCGGGTTCTACACGATGCTACGAACGTTCCTTCCAACATTCGATCGAACGTTTGAGGCAGTTAAGTTCGATAGTTGGTGCGACGAATGTATCTGCTACACGGTGAATCGAATGTTTGATCCAATACGAATGATGATGTGTTGGTACTCAGTGGACGATGTTATCTGTCTGATGTTATCTCTAATGTTATACACTGATGTTGTCTCTCTTCACATGAACGAGCGTGCAGCTGCTGAGTCGAACCAACCAACGAACCAACATTGACCTTCAAACGTTCGAAGCACCCCTTTGACTCGGTGCAAAAATACCGACATCGAACGGGACACGACCAAATGCGAACGTTTGACGCTCGACATTGGACACTCGTAGGTTCGAACAACGGCTACACGATGCTATGAACCATCCAACGTCGAATGTTGGAAGGTGTTCGTAGCATCGTGTAGCAGCGGCTTAAATTTGCAGTCTAGATCAGGCTAGAACAGTTGTATACACTCGAGTTGCTAGACTTCTCTAGCAAATATTTGAGGTTGTTTACACAGTAGTGTCACACACGGCGAATAGAATAGTGTCAGACATTTCACACAACACCTGATTTAGATTATAATTTAACATTTCTAAATCGTATTTTGTATTGCCATATTCTATTTTGAATTGAAAACTAATATTTTTATAAATGTTGCTGCAAGACGGCAGTTTCGTACTGAAAATAATTTATTTCATTTTTTGCTATAGTGTAAATCCAACTTGTAAAATTTTATTGCGTTTACTTTTTTCTTAGAGTTGTAATATAATATTATCTCTGTATTATCTTTTGGATGCGTCTCACAATTTAGGATTACCTTGTTGGTAGTATCTTAAATCAACTTTTCTGTCCTTTTGTAAAAAAAAAAACTTCTACACCAAAAGCGTGTCGTGTGTCCGTACCTTTATAATCTTTTTAAAATAAATTATTTTTTTTTTTGTCAAAAGATTCTTATAACATAACCTATTTGTACGACTTAACGTTTATGTAAAAAAAACAATATGTTTTCATCCAAATCATTTTAATATTTGCGACGATTTGAATTTTTACACAAAATTTCGAATGCGAAAGGAATTTTTATTTTGGAAAAAATTCGCCCACGAATACAACACAAAACGAACTGGTATGCTGTTTTTTAAATAATAATTTGTGGTGTTGGTTTCGCCTTGCGCGATTGCAATTGTGACAAAGTCATGAAATTTGCAGGCAAGTGCGCGACGGAAACCTCACCACAAACAGAAATGATTAACTCCTTTGATCTGTGGTATGCTATACGTATGCATTGGTGTTCATATGATGTTTGTAACAACACCATAAATACGTACCACAGACTATGTAAATGAAAGAGTAGTGAGTACTTATAGAGGCAATTCCTTATGTACTCTACAATTGTTTTTGTTTATATTTCAAATTGTCAATGTGATTCAAATTGTAAATCAATCGACAATTGTAATAAATTTGTTAACTGGATCTTTAATAAATTGATTATTTTTCCCAATGAAATTTGTGTTGATTTATTTATCTCTTTTTTTTTTTAACTCACCAAATTATGATATTAAAATTGTGCTTTAGTTGTTATATTTGTGCTTTCCTCATTGCCTGGAAATTGGTGGTTAGATCCGATTTGAATTCCTATACACGTGGTGAATTCACAGCATCAAAATGGTAAGCCGAAATTTGAATCAATTTATTTCCTTCTTTCAAGGAAAAATTTAAATCTTTACAGATATTGATTCGATGACTCCATTAACCGGAATTCAGCAGGATACAGGATGAATTAAATGATAATGATTACAACAAGAAAAGATCAAATTATAACTATAAGCGATTTATTGTACACAACACTACAACAATTAAAAGATGTTCTAAATAATTTCAACTTGTGGAGCCGAGATGTTCTTTCCTCGAAGTTCAAAACATAAGAGAGAGATTCTTCTTCGATTCTTCTCCTGTAGATACCAGTCACCGAAACGGAAAAAATAAGTTATATAATGATAGTAAAAAAAGAAAGGGTAGGAGTATAAATTTTATGGTGAGTGTTATGGGAATATTATTTTATGGTATTTATTTTTGTTTCAGGGCTGTCCAGTTTTTCATTACAAATTATTTCAACTAAGCAGTAATGTATCTTTTTTTTAGGAATAGTACATTATCTTCAGAAATAATGTTTTTTTTAAGGAGAAGTTTTCAAAGCTACTACTAGCAAAGTAGTGAAATTAGTGTCACACAAAATTGCTTTGTTGCGTGAAGAATTCATTAAATTTCCAACAACTGACGTCGAAAAGGCGCAAGTTAAAGAAAATTTTTATAACATTACGCGGTTTCCGAGAGTGTTTGCTGCTTTAGATTGTACACAGTACACACGTTCGGATACAGTCGCCAGGTACGAGTAAATTGTAGAGCACGTCAACTGTAATTTCGATGTTTGCCGGAAATAAATAATTTCGCAAATATGAACAGCCAAAAGGAATTGGAACTGTCATTTGCTCATACGTATTTCTTACAAGTAAAGGGCCCGAGGCCGGACCTATCGATTTTGATGAAACTTAGATATGTTGTAGAACACTAAAAAATAAGCGACACGTATTTTTTTTATCGGCGGAAAAACGGCTTGAAGGGGTGAAATCGCCCTCCAAAAATTGGGGTAAAAATTTAATTTTTTAAATATCTCGAAAACAGTAAGAGATAGAGCAAAAGTTTAAATTGGCAGTATTGCTCTTTTTTAAAGAGCTATTTATTGGTATGCAATTCGTTCAAATTGTGTCAAGAGGGGTGGCTGGGGGTTAAAATTTAGGGGTTAATTTTGCAAAAAGGGGATAAAATTAAACAATATAAAAATTCTGTTTACAGATTTGAAATCTACGTCAGAAAATCTAATTGACCTATTTTTGCTCAATGTCCTAATATTAAGTCTAGGGGTAGTTAACTAGGGAGCGACTGTGTCGAATAGTCGTACTACTTGTGTAGTTTAAGAAGTTCTTCTTCATGGAAAATAGTTTAAGACATTTGAAATAACGTAGAAATGAAATTTTCGATTTCAAAATTCAGTTTGAGCAACATTGGAGAGGGGGTGAGTCACCCTTTTAAATTACATATTAGTTAACATACACTCATTTTTAATAATAATACATACACGGTTACATATACAGGCTGGAAACAGATTTATCGAACGTGGGGCAAGTATGGTGAGAAATTTTTCTCAGGATCAATGTGATCTCTGACACTTTTTGATCAATAATATTTCATTTTTAAATCGCGTTACCATGGATCTGCAATATTTTTGTGTTTGTCAGATTAAATACCCCTGTCGCAGCATCTGCATAACATAGCGAATTTCCAAATTTTGGGGACTGGCGGATCTCATCTAAGAACTGTACCTATTTAAAATAGTTTAGCTTTCTAAGAGTAAAAGATTTTTTAAAATCGGCTGGGTAATTAGTTTTGATATTTTTGGGACCCAAGAACCCGAACGGACTTTGTGCAGCATAGTTGTATCCATCTAAAATAATTTAGTTCTCTAACAGTGAAAAAATTTTCAAAATCGGTCGGTTAGTTTATTTTTTACAATAATGGGAACAGTAAACCCTGGCGGAAATCATACAACATAACCTTTATTCATCTAAAATAATTTTAGTAAAAAGTTTATCCTAACAGTAAAAAACGGGTCCTAGGGATCTCATGTAACTTATGGTAGTCCGTAAGGTTCTTGTGGACATCATTTAATTACTTAATGAATTCAAATACTTTAACTTACTAACGGTGAAAAAATTTTCAAAATTTTCGACATTCGCTAAAAAAATCATTGAAAAATATTTGATATGTTTCGATCAATTAATGGTCAACATCAGCAAATAAAAGTTACTCAAATCGAAGAAAAGAATGAGTTATTTGTCCGTAGAAATTAAAATACAAATTCTGAAAACGAGCAAAGAAATATTGAAAAAACTAGATCGGCAAAACATTCTGACAAATAACACTACCCAACTAATACTTGCCAATTTGAATGAAACTTAACATACTTATTAAACAGCGAAAAATATTAAATACGTGTTTTTTTATTTCGGCTAAATACGCTTTTTAGGGGTAGAAAACACCATTCAACCTCTGTAGATGAAAACAGTTATAGCTAGATATTTTTGAAACGACATATTTTCTGAAAAAAGGGCTGAGTACCAAATTTGTAGAATTTGAAGCTGTGCACTTGATAGTGACCCTGAAATCGATTTTCAAGGTCAGTTGAAAATGATTAGCCATTGCCGAACTTTGACCATATCCTGTACCTATAAGCAGTAATTTCATGTATTGACTCAATCTATCTTCAAAGTTGATTTATAGAAAAAATTAGAAGAAAACATTTTTGTAAGTAATTTTAGAAGTAAAGTTAAGAAAAGATTTAATATCACTCTAATTGTAAGTTAAACATTAACTTTATGTTATATTAGAAATTTTCAAAATTTTTTAAAATTTTTATTGCTACTCTATAGTTATCATATTAGGAATTCAATTGAACATATGATTAACTATTATTTTTCCGATTGCGATTGAGCAAGTATTTTTCAAAATTACTTCTTGATCACTTATTTTCTATCTTGCATGTGAAATTCGTTCGAATATACTTTGAACCATTTAGGGGTGAAAAGTAAGCTACTCCTTTTGAAAAATATTAAATGATTTTCAAATGACTTTGGAAATTGACCTCAAGGTCAACTTCCAAGTCATCATCAAGTGCATCACTTTGAACTCTATAACTTTGGTCCTAAGCACTTTTTTCAGAAAATATATCGTACCATAATCCACTTCTATGTTGATTCCTGGTCTCTTTTCCTGCGTTTCTAATATTTATGTCAATAAAAAATGTGCTACCGTAGACAAGGATGAATAGGTACGCATTCAGACTTCACACCGTATTTTTTTGTATTTATTTTATGAGTACCTAATCTTTAATATATTAAAAATTTACGCGAAGATGGTCACTTTATCAGCAGTATCCAAAAAAATTTAAAAATATTGGTGGTTTTTGAAAAATTAACAAAAATCGTATAATTTCTTCTCTATGAAAAATTGGGATCAAAAGAGACGAGAAAAGAGTAAATGGGGACAACCCGTAGGGTCGACCAAAATAACGGACCCGATTTTTTTCATCTGACACAGTCGCCATTTAAGAAGTGAAATTACCCCTCAAAATTAGGGTAAAATTTCAATTTTGCTAGATTACTTGAAAACTGCGGCAGATAAAGAAAAATTTTAAATTGACACAACACTTCATTTTTAGAGAGCTTTCTACTGATATATACAAAGCCAGAGTCGGACCTACTAGAGGGGCTATTTTGGTAAATTTGGGGGTAAAAAAAGTTGTATAAGCGTTTTTCCTAACATCTAAAACAAAAACAAGAGCCTTATCACCATTTTTTCTAAGCATTAAAAGCTGGTTTATATTCGGTTTCTATTGAAAACTCAATTAGACTGCATGTTAAAAGTGAGCAAAAATTAAACCTGCAATAACTTTTAAACGCTGTAGTGAATCTAATTTAAATTTTCACAGTCGATTAAATTTAGAAAAACCATTATTCGCACAAATTTTCATAAGACTGTCACCATTTTTAAGTACCTCCATAATATCCTTAACTTGTAGCTATGGTATCATTATCAAAATTTTTTGCAGGTTTCTTACTAATCATACAACATGTAATGATTCATACAACATACAACACATAATTCCTGAGTAGCCCTAAATAATGCGTGTCAAACACGCACTTGACCACTTTTTAAATATACAATCTATGTAATTAATTACATCTGAAAATGGTATATATATATTAAATTTTATAATTTTTTAATATAGTATTATCCTATGTCAAAGTAAGTCCATGTGCTATAGGTGTTAAGCCTTAGGCTCTTATGTGGACAAACAATTTTATAAAATAAATTTTTTAATAAATTTATAAAGCAGAAACTCACTACATACAAAGCGAGAATGAAATGTGTTATTTGAATGTAAAATAAATATATATATTTTATATATTTAAACATTGTCGCGTACAAACTAGCGAAGAGTTATGAACAAATATTTGAATTATTTCAGTAAAACAATATTACTTATGGTAATAGTTTTAGCGAATTTCGAAAACTCGAAATTCAGCTATTACAGTAGGTCTCATGACGCAATCTGAGTCCGGGACTATGGCAGAAATATGTTTTGAGGTCCCTAGAATACGAAAATGATATTCACTAAAATTTATATATATATATATATATATATATATATATACATATATATATATATATATATATATATATATATATATATATATATTTATGTGTTCCCACGATAACTCTCGAACGAAATGTCTAACGCTTATGAAATTTTGTGTGCGGACTGGATTCTGAATTGGCTTGGCTAAGTTCGTTAGCCAGACACGTCGGATGCCCAGAAGGGCCCAGATGCCCAGAAGTAGGTTTTCTGGCCATTTTTTATCATTCGATCCTATCATAAGACACTTCGATTTTTACATCGTTGAAAAGGAAAAAAAAATTATGAAGAAAATGTTCTTATAATTTTCTTTCTATGTTAAGTAGTTTTCGAGGAAATCGTAATTTTCACTTTTGCCTTATTTTGCTCTCTTTGTCATTGTAATAAGTAATTTATATTTCTATCTCAGTTGCTTATAACATATACAAAAATTTCATTTTTTTTACGTAAAACAAACGGTAGTTATTCAAAATCTATGTATTATAAATAACATATCTCTGTCTCATTTTTTTAAATTAGAACTAACCAGATATTTTAAGCATGTGTAATTAAGATTTTTTAATTTTTTTATTGAATTTTAAATGAAAACGCCGTGAGCAGCGGAGCCCCATCACGAAAGTCGAATTTTTCCTTTCATCATCGGGTATTGAGTGTCTACAAGCGAAATATAATTGAAAGTCCACAAGCGATTTGTAATTTTGGTGGTTTCAAAACTGATGATGAGTGTCCGGTTGATCGGGGCTTTAAAAAAAGGTTTTAAGTTTTTAAGGACTGAATCTCAGTAAATTTCAATTTTGTGCCGATAGCAGTTAACACGGAAAAAGCCAACACAATTCGTACGAGGGCATTTCTATCCATGCTTATCCGCCAATTGCCTTTGTGTTTTATTTTTAAATATTAAAAAAGGAACTTAAATAGTAAACTGGAAGGATGTTATGAAGATATTTTTTCTTTCTAAAAAAATCCAAAATTTATATTTTATAAATAATAAAAATCCAAAATTCCTAATTTATAAATAAACAGTAACTTTAATAACATTTTCAAATTACTTAATATGTATGTATTTCATTTGTGAAAAAATTGTATTCACTTTTTTTTAATTTTTTAAAATTACTATTCGCCTACTTGTATTTAGAATAAAAGTAATGCATTTAAAACACATTTAACAATTGCATTCAATTCCGATGTAAAAATGGAAGAAGTGGGGGGGGGGGGGGAAAGTAATGTGGACTCCCTAAAAGGTACTAGCTGGATACTAACTGAATACACGTACAAAATTTCAGCCCTCTAGGTTTATTTGGGTGACCTGTGCGAGTGGTGAAAACTTCGAAAACGTCGAAAATGCATGAAATTGTAGCTTAAAAATGAGGGGGATGGGGGTAAAATATTAAAACCTCCAAAAAGCACAACCTAGGTACGAACTTTATCAACACACCAAATTTCAACCCTCTACGTTAATTCTGGGGGCTGGGGGCCTGTTAGATCCAGCGAAAATCGTTTTTCCCCCCTCTACTCCCACCAAATCATCCTAGGAAGCTGAATTTTGGATATGTTGTAGATAATTGACCGAAACATTATTTAAAACCGGTTTGGAAAAGTTTTATTGCTTTTCCGCCCCCCACCACCCCCTTAAAGGTCGGGTCAGAAAACGGATAGCGCCCCTACTCTCGCCTCTCGCAGCTCTTTACGTATAGACTGTATAAGTCTAATTTTTCGGAGAAAATTCGACTAACAAGATAATGAAGGTAATGTCAGGATATAATATTATTAAATATTATAGAAAGATAACATAATAATAATGTTTATATGCCAGGAAAAAAATTTTAATGAACTAGATCGATTTTGAAAATTTTTTCACTGTCAAAGATCTAAGCTATTTTAAATATTTTAGACAGATATAGATTACGTAATGTAAGGTCCGCCAGAGTCCATGGGACCCAAAAGTGTTAAAAATAAACTAATCGACCGATTTTGAAAATTTTTTCACTGTTAGAGAGCTAAACTATTTTAAAAAGATATAGATTACCTCATGCAAGGTCCGCTAAGGTCCACTGGATCTAGAAGTGTCAATAATAAAATAAGCGACCGATTTTGAAAATTTTTTCACTGTCAAAGAGCTAAGCTATTTTAGATAGATATAGAACACGTAATGTAAGGTCCGTCAAGGTCCATGGGACCCAAAAATGTCAACAATAAACTAACCGACCGATTTTGAAAATTTTTTCACTGTTAGAGAGCTAAACTATTTTTTTATATAAGCGGACCTTACATAAGATTACCTTATGTAAGGTCCGCTAGGGTCTATTGGATCTAAATTTTTTACTATTACAGAGGTAAACTATTTTAGATGGATTTAGCTTATATGTTGTATGAGGTCGGTCAGAGTCCTGGGATCTTTTAAACGCAAGAATAAACTAACCGACCGATTTTGAAAATTTTTTCGCTGTTAGAGAGCTAAACTATTTTAGATAGTTATAGATTACGTTGTGTAAGGTCCGTCAAAGTTCATGGGACCCAGAAGTGTCAAAAATAAAATAACTTACCAATTTTGAAAATTTTTTCACTATTGCAGAGGTAAACTATTTTAGATAAGTAAACTATTTTAGATAGGTAAACTATTTTAGATAGTATGTTATCTGAGATCCACAACTGTCCTGCGGATGCAAATGCGGCATAGAAAACTATACAACGGGTTTTAAAAATAGTTTTACTGTTAGAAAGATAAAATATCCTATATTATATAGGATGGAAATAAGCTACCGAACCGATTCTCAATATTTTCTCATTGCTAGAGAATTAACTTATTTTAGGTGGATAGCACTATGCTGTACAAAGTCCGTTCGGGGTCTTGGGTCCCAAATATACCAAAAATAAATTACCTAGCCGATTTTGAAAATTCTTTTACTCTTAGAAAGCTAAACTAGTTTAGATGGGTATATGCGCCAAGCACCTTATGCGAAAAAGCGCCAAAAATTAACTACTCAACTGATTTTGAAAATCATCTAGCTTTATCTGCTGTTTGTCTTCTTTTGTAACCACGATGACGGGTCATGAGGAATTATAACGAAATAACCAACTGGTATACTATTTTGACAGCTAATAAACTTTGAATGAAATTTTGACGTCGTAACAAGTGGTGTATGAGCTAACAATATTTCACTTGACGTCTTACAAAGGAAAAAATTCTAACAAAAGAGAAACCAATATCTATTTTGTATTATTAATAAAAAAGACAAACGGCAGATAATGTTGGACTTTTGTAAATTTAAACTAGCTTATCGTAGTCTGTTATGAACGTATGTAATTATATTATTTTAGACGTAGGGTTGATATTTTACTTTATAGCCCTTTATATACATAAGTAATACATGTAGTACCGAACATGCAATACATTTGTATTGAAATATTACTATGTTCTACCAACTAAATTTTTTCCATAAAAATATATTTTATAGAGTACTAAGAGACATATTATTGAACAAAAAATGGTGGGTGTCGTTAATGCATAAGTGCCAAAAAAAAATTTACTTAAATTTAAAAATTTAAAAAAATTAGTTAAATAAAGGGATATAACGTTAATTTTTTTTTATTACTCTGTCTAAGGTAGGTACACAATATATTAAACTCAAATAAATCGGCTCAGTAATTTCGTCAAAAAAATTTTTTTTGAAAATTTTTGTTTGTTCGTGAATTCATAAACTATTAGCCTCGGAAGCTTGAAATTTGGCAGGAATGTATCTGGGGCTGAAAAGTATTATTTCCTATAAAAACAATCAATTTTACGTCAAGGGCCGTTTTTCCTATCTTACCCGGCTATGCCCTTTGTGATCTTATTTTTTTTTTAATTGCCTGTAAGATTTTCATAGTTTCTCATATATTAACTGTACACTTGAACCAATAAATACTCAAAGAAATTGTCAAAAAACTAACAAATTTTATTGTGAAAAGTATTTCGACAATTTTTTTTTTCGATCCATAAATAAACAAAACAGAGAATAAGAAGAATTGCAAATGTTTGCAGTTCGAATATTATCAAGAAGTAATAAATTAGTCAAGCTTTATGTAAAATGAAATTGTTTGAAATAAAACAGTTTGATATCTGAATATCAATAAAAAGTATCCTACACTCTAAACTTTTAAGGTACATAAATAAACAAACTATCTATAATGCCTTTCCCTGTGATACGGTGGTTATGGAGTTAATTGTTTCACAAATTTAATTAACAAAATTTGTTCAACCATATTTGTTCACAGCAATAATAAATAAGATATTTAAAATTAGTTTTTGAATAACTAATGAAGACACCAAAACTACTATTTATAAACTTTCTTGATTTAACGTGAGATGATCGTAAATAACCCTATTATAATGACTTTGAGGACAATCTATTCAAAAATCTGTTTCTGTTCAACAAATAGGGTAAAATTGTTTATATTGCTTATCCGAGGGTTTTATTTAAAATTTTAAGACGTCAATTTTTAAGACTTTTTTGTCTGTCACAGATGCCATCCACGTCATTAGTTGTATACTTTATCTACACTTTTACACTTTTATTATATTTTATGAAGTGCCTGAAGATCAAAGAAAACGGTGACTGGTCTGACTAGGATTTGAAAGCGTGCGTTGTAGCCTGCTCTTTTAAAGGAACTATGTCGATATTCATTTGGAATTGTGAGAGGAAACAGAAAACTTTCAGGTGTATTTATTTACTGTAAAAGTACGTAAGTAAAGGTTCTTTTTTAAGAATATAGTGAAAATAAATTTAAATGTTTAACGTAATTTAAAAGTAAACGTAGTAAATGAAGAAGGACAAGAAATCATCGTTGAAAACGACAAAAGACGTTAAGCGGCGTATAAAATCCTCAAGTAAAGAAGCCGGAAACGAAAACCTTAATAGTCTAGTTCACAAGTTGAGAAATTTGAAAAATAATGATAAAGCTCTTGAAAATATGAGCAATAGCTCATTCGATTCAGACTGACCTATAGAAAAATGTATTTTAAGGGTTATTATTAACAAAATAAGATGGAATAAAACGAGGTATTCAGTTTTTTGTTAATAACTTTAAAAAGTATTAATAGTTAAGCAATGAAACAAAAAGAATCTTGAGGCGGAAATTTGCAATAAAAAAGTCCCAACACCTCCCTAAACTCTACCTCCATTATTTATAATTTTAATTTAACGCCGAAATCGGGTTCCGCGCGCCAATTTTAGCACAGTCGCAGCGCCGCTCAAAAAAGCGTATCACCGAAAATATTTTCTTTATAGTAGTAAATGAGTAGATAGGCTAGGAGAGAGCTGCGGCACCGCAAAACTAACCAACTTGAACCCTTTTGCCAATGTTTGAAATCGTGTGACTTTACGGTACTATACATTCCGAACTGATGAGTCATCAAACTGTATCGATGTGCAAACCTTGACCTTTGACCCGGCACGTACCGAGTACATGTATTTAAAATTTGTTCGTGACATTTGACCCCAACACTCGCTCATACTGTTGGCCTTGAAATTCCAAACACATGAGTCATCACCAGCAACCAAATTAATTTATCTTAACCCATTATGCATCATCACTATTTTCGTCACAATTTAGTTTTGTGTTAACCCATTACCCGCCATAGTTTTTGGATGCAAACCTGATGCATGCGCAGACTGAACTTAAGTACACGACGCATGCGCAGACTGAATTTTAGGTTACAATTTGATAGCTGGTGTACACTACCGCGTCAAAATGTGGGGAATACCCTGACGCGGGGGTGGCCCCAAACTTTTGACACCGTACTGTATTTAAATTTTTGGTACACTGCCGTGTCAAAAGTGCGGGCCCCCCTGGCCAAAAAGGTATCCTATCACTTTTTGAAGCGTACTGTACGTGTAAACCTTAACCTCAACACGCGCTTGCCTTAATTGCGTCATCTTAAACGAACTATCACGTCGAAAAATGTGGGGAATACCCTAACCCACGGGGTGGCCCCAAACTTTTGACGCCGTACTGTACTTAAGTTTTTGGTACACTACCATGTCAAAAGTGTGGACCCCCCTGACCAAAAAGGTGTCCGATCACTTTTTGAAGCGTACTGTGCTTATTACGTGCAAATCTTGGCCTCACTTAACTGCGTCATCTTAAATTGGGTGCGGTCGCTAACGATAAATTTTGTCGGGGGCGCACTGTACCAAGCGCTAGATTTTAAGATTAGACTCCGGGGTCCAGATTTCTGACCGCTACTGTACTGTAAATCGAGTGTCTACTGTACTTTTCAACAAGTTTAAGCCTGTTTTCAGCAAAGTCAGCACTTTTTTAATTTGTTTATTTATATAAGTTTTAATTTAAAAAAAATGTTTATTTAAAATTTTGATGACTCAGCAATTTCTTTGTTTGGATTTCAAATACGAAATAGTCTTCTTGGAATTTTTAATTTATGGCCTGATTGTTGAATTATAATTATAGTATGATTCATACAAGCGGGGATTTTTGTTATATTTGTTTATTTATATAATAATTTTGGATCATGTAATAATTTTAAAATTGTTTATTTAAGATTGGGAGGCCGCTAAATTTTGTGGGGGCACTGTACCAAGCGCTACCGCAAAACTAACTTCAGACTCCCGGGTCCAGATGTCTGACCGCTACTGTACTGCCGGAAATTTGGGTGTCAACTGTAACTCAGGGGTTTTTTTGTATATTTAACCTTGGAAAATTCCAGGAATTTTTATCAGTTTTAACATAAACAAACAACTAATAATTAAATGTTTGTTTTAGCTGAATTATGATCGTAAGACTCATATAAGGAGTTTTTTTGGTATAAGAAAGATGACGTCATGGAATATTAATGAGTTAAAAAATTGTTTAGTAAAAAATATCACCCATTGTAGGCCTCAAGCAAGAAATTATTTTTTTATCAGTTTTAATACTTTAACATTTAACCTACAGTGACCAATTTTTTAGTTAACTAACAGAAGTTCTTGAAATTTTAACAAGTTACAAAAAATATTACTTCTTATGGTGCACAACATTTTTGAATTTGACTGTAGCACAAAACTGTTTCTATATCAAACGAAAATTATCTGAAATAATTCAGTATGTACATATGTATAGACTCTGTATATTAAAAATATTTTATGTATACACTCTGTATATTGAGAATAAGAAAGAAAATTTGTATATAATTTTAATTTTTATGAATACTAGTAAACGAATTGTATAGCCATTTATGAATAAGTATTAAATCTAATTATAAAATAATTTATAAATATTGCAAAAAATTTGTTTAATCAGCAAAATCAATGTATATCATTTTAATACTGATACATATTTATATTAGGGTATAATAGTATTGTATTTAACATTTTTAAACAGAATAAAAGTTCAATTTTTGGTTTTAAATTACTATAAGTTAAACACGTCGCTTAATATAAAAATGATAACAGCATTGAGTTTTACTAAATTTTTAAGTCTGTAAAATCAAAATTTTTTATAGACTAGAACATTTTGAATTTGCTACTCTATCATTAACATACAAATAATATCATGTGTATATAACGGGTGTATATTTAGTATTTTTAATAAATATTTTAGTATACAGGGTGTATCATGAAATATGCTTTTCAATTAGAATAATAAATTTCATAAGATTTTTGTTAATACTCTTATAGGTTAACGAAAGAAACTTTTTGCTGTAAAAAAATAGGGGAATGCAGGGTAATAATTAAATAAAACGCACATATTTTTTTTTTTAAATTTTATTTATAGAATATGTATACAAAAAATTAAATTGCTTAAATCTATATATTACTTAAAATCTATTGATTTTCCATATAAAAATTTTTTAAAAGAATACAATTTTCTAATGAACAAATTTTATCTGAATGAAGCATACAGCGTCTTGAATAATATTCATCTCGCAGAATGGAAATCTTCGGTACATCAAATATTTCTTCCAAATTCAAAATCCACGGCTGGCTTTCGGTACCATCAAACAAACTTGATATCCATTTCTTCTTTTCACCACCCTTGACGTATATAACATCATACTTCTTTAATATAGGTTTCAATATGGTATGAAGTTTTTTGTATGGAATAAATCCATACGACCAAGGTATCCCATGCCAATTTCGGTAAAGCCAACTGGCTACTCGTTGATATTTCTTCGGCAACTCGTTGAAATCAAACGGTGCGTCGAATATAAGATGTAATATATCATCCGAATTTTCTGCAGCAATACCAACTTCTTTAATATAAAATTCGCTGTTAGCTCCTTGATAGCTTTGTATGTCAAGAAACGTCATTTTTTACTGCCACCGTAGAACTGAAATTATTCACACAATCCACAACTTTATATAGAATAATTAAAAGTGGTGGGGGTAGTTAGTTAATTTGTGGAACGTATTCGAAAATGGCTATTAATAGCTATTGCTAGTTTACCATCAAATTACAAACTGTTAATAATATTTAGCACATTTGTGAGTACCAGGTTCTTTTCACTTTAAGACCTAGTGATTTAAGGAATGCTAAATTATCAGGTGAAATGTGTTGTTGCTCAAAAGTTTTACGTTTAATGATCTTAGGTTTCGAAAGTCCTTTGCTAGGTTCTCTAGCGGTGGACTGCGCTGAATTGTAAATTAACATGGTTCCAAAATGTAATTGTTTTACCACGAAAGTATAATTTTCAACGAAAGAGATGTTAACTCTTTGACAACCACCGGTAAATAGATAATATTTTATGTAAGTTCAACTATTTTATACCCTTCAACCATGATAAGGTGTATAAGCTGGAGTATAACTCAGCAAATTATATAGCGGTGGTGACGTAACACACAAATGCGGTGGTTGTGTTGCGGTTGTGGCGGTGGCGGTGTTTGTGTGGCGGTTGTGTGGTGGTGGCGGTGGTGTTTGTGTGGCGGTGGCGGTGGTGTTTGTGTGGTGGCGGCGGTGGTGTTAGTGTGGCGGTGGTATTTGTATGGTGGTTTCGGTGGTTGTGTGGTGGTTGTGGGGGTGGCGGGGTAGCAGCGGTGTTTGCGGCTGACGTGGACAACTTTATCATTAATTCGATCGAAGCAGCAATTTACTGTAGACAATAAATCGGTGGTGACATCTCGCGGTGTTTGTTGAACGCAATATCTAAATTAATCATCATCCTAATCGCTAGCATCTTCTTTATCAGTTTCATCCAGATAATCACCTAGCGGCTCAATAACATCAGCCTTTTGAAGTTCACGAAGTATAGAGAATATTTCTTGACCGACAGTAGTTTCTCTTAAAGCATCTAACTCTTCGATTAAAGCTTCACTATCGTCAACGTTAAACAATATGTTTTTATTTTCCTCTATACTCCGAATAATATTGAGTATTTTTTCACCAGCCTCTGAAGTCTCGTATAAACGTCGTAATTCATCTATTAAAGTATTAGGATTACGCCAGTATTTTATTTTTTTTCGATTGCCCATTAGCATTTTCCGAGTCGTTGTATTTGATACGCTTAGCAAGTAGCTCTTGGTCCGTTGAATTGACTGGACGTTTTATTGCTATTCGTTCATTAGAATCCTCACCTTTATTTTGAGTTTCTTTGATTAATAAAATATCCAAAAGGGTTTGCAAAGCTGTAGTTAACTTGGGAATGATAACAGTTCCACTATCAGAAGTGGTTAAAACCCTGTTATTAGACTCATCGCTGGGTGTGTAAACATTATTTTGATTTCTTAAATTATTAAATTTAGTTTGAATTGCTTTTGATGCAGCTTTAATTCGTTGTTCAAGTGGATTGACCCTTTCTTCAACTTTATTGTTTAGAAATTCATCATCAACATCATTCCTCCCGGTATCATAACTAGATAAGTCATCAGCCGTGTCTAATGTTTGTCTTTTTAGCGGATCAAGAGAGTAACTATTTTCAAACCTTTTTGGTGAAAATTCCCGCATATGTGTATTTCTTATATGACGTGAAAGAGAATCTTTCCGCGAGAAGCTTTTATAGCATCGCGTACACTCGAACATTATAATAGATGTGTAAAGCTCAACTAGTCTTACAAGATTAATTCAGAATTGTGTTAGCGATTACTTATATACTCCACCACCACCACCACCACCGCCGCCACCGCCACCACCACCGCCGCCACCACCACCACCGCCGCCGCAACCACCACATCTGAGCTGCTCATTTTACTCCATGAAGTAGCTGTTGACATCCGGCTTACACATTTTGCCCCCATTACGCTCTTTCGGTTTGGAAATTAGTTCAGAAAAATGAATGAAGAGCTATATGCAAGTGTCAGGTGACTCAACACCAACATTAAAATACTTGCTCCTGAATATAGGCAATTACATTGCGTTGCCAACTGGGTCCATACCTACTGAGAGTCTTATCATAATTCAAGATAAAATTTGGGAGGTTCTAGTGTGTTGTAAAATAAGAACAATATAAGAATTTATACGTAAAATAATTTATTTTTTAATGAAATATACGTTTACAATATTAAAATTAAAAAGTAAATCAATTCATTTTCATATCTGACAGTTACCTTAATCTTACATCTAACATCATACATGTGATAGCTATTTACTAAATTCCACAATATGTAAAAAGCCACTAGAATCAGTTCCTTTATATGTAATAAAATATTGTCCTGTACGTAAACATTGAATGGTCAGCTCATCCAAATCCGCGAATCGTTTTGGAAGGAACACTGAGCATCTGCAAGTTCCACCGCAACCGCTGGCCCATATCGAGTTTCCATGCGTCGTACATCAAGAATTTTCCACGTTTCATACGGTTTGAGTGTAGATAGCGATTTGAATGGCTTACCAGCACCAAGTTTATTCAACTTCTCCAAAACCGGATCCATTGTTGTATCAGTGGCAGTAAAAGTGGTCCACAGATCACTTATACTTAACTCAACACCGTGTTGTTCAGACATTTTGCCAATACACTCCCAATTTCTGTTACAGCACGTCGTTTAAATAAATTATGAGTTGCCACCACAAAAACCACCACTACCACCACCACCACCCCAACACAACTATAAAATTTGAGTTGCTCATTTTACCCCACCGATATGTTTATTCCCACACAGCTACAAATTAAGTTACTCTAAAGCAACCACACCTTCATATGATCAGTGTTTATACACCACAACCAATGGAAAATATCAAATAAACATTAACATTTATTTAGTAATGAGGTATAATGTATATTTTGAGTATTCAACAAAAACTTTAATACTGATTAATAGGTATTGGTCAATTCCACTGTTACTCAAAATATACGTTATACCTCATTACTAAATAAATGCTAATGTTTGTTTTAACAACCGTGGAATTGGTCAATACTTATGATGTGGCAATCAGGTGATTAATTTTACTAAATTATTCGCAATTGCAGCGGCTTTTACATGTGGGACAGTTTACATAATTGCAAACACAGTTTGGAAATGGCATCATACATCGTTTACAACACATGCAAATTCGTTTTTCGTTTCGACACCTATCACAATACTCGGGGAAGGAACACTTACACTGTGTGTGTGTGATGTAATGAGGCATAATGGATATTTTGTGTAACAGTGGAATTGGTCAATATCGATTAAATATCGATTTTTTATAAAATATTGGATTATTTGGTTTCAGTCAAAATACTATAAATACAACTGAATTATTAACCGGATGTCATTTGTTGGTTAAGTTCCAGAAAGTAAACAAAAACAACATGCCGATTTGTGGTATTTGTAAATTTCAACCACCACAGTGTAAGTGTGGTGGTGGTGGTGGAGTATATAAGTAATCGCTAACACAATTCTGAATTAATCTTGTAAGACTAGTTGAGCTTTACACATCTATTATAATGTTCGAGTGTACGCGATGCTATAAAAGCTTCTCGCGGAAAGATTCTCTTTCACGTCATATAAGAAATACACATATGCGGGAATTTTCACCAAAAAGGTTTGAAAATAGTTACTCTCTTGATCCGCTAAAAAGACAAACATTAGACACGGCTGATGACTTATCTAGTTATGATACCGGGAGGAATGATGTTGATGATGAATTTCTAAACAATAAAGTTGAAGAAAGGGTCAATCCACTTGAACAACGAATTAAAGCTGCATCAAAAGCAATTCAAACTAAATTTAATAATTTAAGAAATCAAAATAATGTTTACACACCCAGCGATGAGTCTAATAACAGGGTTTTAACCACTTCTGATAGTGGAACTGTTATCATTCCCAAGTTAACTACAGCTTTGCAAACCCTTTTGGATATTTTATTAATCAAAGAAACTCAAAATAAAGGTGAGGATTCTAATGAACGAATAGCAATAAAACGTCCAGTCAATTCAACGGACCAAGAGCTACTTGCTAAGCGTATCAAATACAACGACTCGGAAAATGCTAATGGGCAATCGAAAAAAAATAAAATACTGGCGTAATCCTAATACTTTAATAGATGAATTACGACGTTTATACGAGACTTCAGAGGCTGGTGAAAAAATACTCAATATTATTCGGAGTATAGAGGAAAATAAAAACATATTGTTTAACGTTGACGATAGTGAAGCTTTAATCGAAGAGTTAGATGCTTTAAGAGAAACTACTGTCGGTCAAGAAATATTCTCTATACTTCGTGAACTTCAAAAGGCTGATGTTATTGAGCCGCTAGGTGATTATCTGGATGAAACTGATAAAGAAGATGCTAGCGATTAGGATGATGATTAATTTAGATATTGCGTTCAACAAACACCGCGAGATGTCACCACCGATTTATTGTCTACAGTAAATTGCTGCTTCGATCGAATTAATGATAAAGTTGTCCACGTCAGCCGCAAACACCGCTGCTACCCCGCCACCCCCACAACCACCACACAACCACCGAAACCACCATACAAATACCACCGCCACACTAACACCACCGCCGCCACCACACAAACACCACCGCCACCGCCACACAAACACCACCGCCACCACCACACAACCGCCACACAAACACCGCCACCGCCACAACCGCAACACAACCACCGCATTTGTGTGTTACGTCACCACCGCTATATAATTTGCTGAGTTATACTCCAGCTTATACACCTTATCATGGTTGAAGGGTATAAAATAGTTGAACTTACATAAAATATTATCTATTTACCGGTGGTTGTCAAAGAGTTAACATCTCTTTCGTTGAAAATTATACTTTCGTGGTAAAACAATTACATTTTGGAACCATGTTAATTTACAATTCAGCGCAGTCCACCGCTAGAGAACCTAGCAAAGGACTTTCGAAACCTAAGATCATTAAACGTAAAACTTTTGAGCAACAACACATTTCACCTGATAATTTAGCATTCCTTAAATCACTAGGTCTTAAAGTGAAAAGAACCTGGTACTCACAAATGTGCTAAATATTATTAACAGTTTGTAATTTGATGGTAAACTAGCAATAGCTATTAATAGCCATTTTCGAATACGTTCCACAAATTAACTAACTACCCCCACCACTTTTAATTATTCTATATAAAGTTGTGGATTGTGTGAATAATTTCAGTTCTACGGTGGCAGTAAAAAATGACGTTTCTTGACATACAAAGCTATCAAGGAGCTAACAGCGAATTTTATATTAAAGAAGTTGGTATTGCTGCAGAAAATTCGGATGATATATTACATCTTATATTCGACGCACCGTTTGATTTCAACGAGTTGCCGAAGAAATATCAACGAGTAGCCAGTTGGCTTTACCGAAATTGGCATGGGATACCTTGGTCGTATGGATTTATTCCATACAAAAAACTTCATACCATATTGAAACCTATATTAAAGAAGTATGATGTTATATACGTCAAGGGTGGTGAAAAGAAGAAATGGATATCAAGTTTGTTTGATGGTACCGAAAGCCAGCCGTGGATTTTGAATTTGGAAGAAATATTTGATGTACCGAAGATTTCCATTCTGCGAGATGAATATTATTCAAGACGCTGTATGCTTCATTCAGATAAAATTTGTTCATTAGAAAATTGTATTCTTTTAAAAAATTTTTATATGGAAAATCAATAGATTTTAAGTAATATATAGATTTAAGCAATTTAATTTTTTGTATACATATTCTATAAATAAAATTTAAAAAAAAAAATATGTGCGTTTTATTTAATTATTACCCTGCATTCCCCTATTTTTTTACAGCAAAAAGTTTCTTTCGTTAACCTATAAGAGTATTAACAAAAATCTTATGAAATTTATTATTCTAATTGAAAAGCATATTTCATGATACACCCTGTATACTAAAATATTTATTAAAAATACTAAATATACACCCGTTATATACACATGATATTATTTGTATGTTAATGATAGAGTAGCAAATTCAAAATGTTCTAGTCTATAAAAAATTTTGATTTTACAGACTTAAAAATTTAGTAAAACTCAATGCTGTTATCATTTTTATATTAAGCGACGTGTTTAACTTATAGTAATTTAAAACCAAAAATTGAACTTTTATTCTGTTTAAAAATGTTAAATACAATACTATTATACCCTAATATAAATATGTATCAGTATTAAAATGATATACATTGATTTTGCTGATTAAACAAATTTTTTGCAATATTTATAAATTATTTTATAATTAGATTTAATACTTATTCATAAATGGCTATACAATTCGTTTACTAGTATTCATAAAAATTAAAATTATATACAAATTTTCTTTCTTATTCTCAATATACAGAGTGTATACATAAAATATTTTTAATATACAGAGTCTATACATATGTACATACTGAATTATTTCAGATAATTTTCGTTTGATATAGAAACAGTTTTGTGCTACAGTCAAATTCAAAAATGTTGTGCACCATAAGAATATTTTTTGTAACTTGTTAAAATTTCAAGAACTTCTGTTAGTTAACTAAAAAATTGGTCACTGTAGGTTAAATGTTAAAGTATTAAAACTGATAAAAAAATAATTTCTTGCTTGAGGCCTACAATGGGTGATATTTTTTACTAAACAATTTTTTAACTCATTAATATTCCATGACGTCATCTTTCTTATACCAAAAAAACTCCTTATATGAGTCTTACGATCATAATTCAGCTAAAACAAACATTTAATTATTAGTTGTTTGTTTATGTTAAAACTGATAAAAATTCCTGGAATTTTCCAAGGTTAAATATACAAAAAAACCCCTGAGTTACAGTTGACACCCAAATTTCCGGCAGTACAGTAGCGGTCAGACATCTGGACCCGGGAGTCTGAAGTTAGTTTTGCGGTAGCGCTTGGTACAGTGCCCCCACAAAATTTAGCGGCCTCCCAATCTTAAATAAACAATTTTAAAATTATTACATGATCCAAAATTATTATATAAATAAACAAATATAACAAAAATCCCCGCTTGTATGAATCATACTATAATTATAATTCAACAATCAGGCCATAAATTAAAAATTCCAAGAAGACTATTTCGTATTTGAAATCCAAACAAAGAAATTGCTGAGTCATCAAAATCTTAAATAAACATTTTTTTTAAATTAAAACTTATATAAATAAACAAATTAAAAAAGTGCTGACTTTGCTGAAAACAGGCTTAAACTTGTTGAAAAGTACAGTAGACACTCGATTTACAGTACAGTAGCGGTCAGAAATCTGGACCCCGGAGTCTAATCTTAAAATCTAGCGCTTGGTACAGTGCGCCCCCGACAAAATTTATCGTTAGCGACCGCACCCAATTTAAGATGACGCAGTTAAGTGAGGCCAAGATTTGTACGTAATAAGCACAGTACGCTTCAAAAAGTGATCGGACACCTTTTTGGTCAGGGGGGTCCACACTTTTGACATGGTAGTGTACCAAAAACTTAAGTACAGTACGGCGTCAAAAGTTTGGGGCCACCCCGTGGGTTAGGGTATTCCCCACATTTTTTGACGTGATAGTTCGTTTAAGATGACGCAATTAAGGCAAGCGCGTGTTGAGGTTAAGGTTTACACGTACAGTACGCTTCAAAAAGTGATAGGATACCTTTTTGGCCAGGGGGGCCCGCACTTTTGACACGGCAGTGTACCAAAAATTTAAGTACAGTACGGTGTCAAAAGTTTGGGGCCACCCCCGCGTCAGGGTATTCCCCACATTTTGACGCGGTAGTGTACACCAGCTATCAAATTGTAACCTAAAATTCAGTCTGCGCATGCGTCGTGTACTTAAGTTCAGTCTGCGCATGCGTCAGGTTTGCATCCAAAAACTATGGCGGGTAATGGGTTAACACAAAACTAAATTGTGACGAAAATAGTGATGATGCATAATGGGTTAAGATAAATTAATTTGGTTGCTGGTGATGACTCATGTGTTTGGAATTTCAAGGCCAACAGTATGAGCGAGTGTTGGGGTCAAATGTCACGAACAAATTTTAAATACATGTACTCGGTACGTGCCGGGTCAAAGGTCAAGGTTTGCACATCGATACAGTTTGATGACTCATCAGTTCGGAATGTATAGTACCGTAAAGTCACACGATTTCAAACATTGGCAAAAGGGTTCAAGTTGGTTAGTTTTGCGGTGCCGCAGCTCTCTCCTAGCCTATCTACTTAAATGTTAATTTAAAAATTTAAAAAAATTATGCTGTATTCAAAACACTTCAAAGAATAATATACCATTGGCAAAAAATTTTTATCCTAATTGTTCGTAAAATTATGCAATTGTTACCAATAAATTATTTTCGGATTTCTGCTTTCACAAATAGTTACATAAAAGTTTAAATAATTAATTAAAAAAATTTTTGCCTCATGGAGCCCTTGTTATATATCATTTGATAAAAGTTTATAAAAGTTTTATTTTGTTTATTATAATTTTTTAAAGTTAAAAATTTAAGAAATATGAAGGAAATAACAATAAAAATTTAATTTATTTAATATAATTTTGACGTTTTTTTTATCTAATAATGACAGTAATTAACAATGGTGCCATTTTTTTACGTCATTTGGTAACAACTTTATTATAAACAAATGGGGAAATTTATGTTAAAAAAAATTTTTACCATTTTGTTGTCATGGAAAAAATAATAATTTCTTAATTGTTTAAAATGGTTTTTTTTTTATATTTACATTGTTAAAATAATAAGTTAAGGAATAATTTTTTCTTTAAAAATCATTATTTACATTTCTCAACACGGAGTTTATACGTCTGTACTGCCATCATTTTGGAATTACGCTGCCAAAAAAACATTGTTTTCTACAGTTCATTGTATGTATAATAAATCCTTAAAATTTTATTTTGATTATTTATGCCAATTTTTCAAGCATTCAAATGATATTAATTCAATTGGTGCGTCTCCATGCTTCACACTTATCGAGAAAAGCTACATTGTGAAGATTTAAATTCTCTAGAAAAATCACATTATAGCAAAATCTATGTTGATTTACATAAAATAAATAAGCATTCTTATCTGAAAATTAACTGCTCCATACTTAAATTAAAAGTGTTGTGTCAATTAAGAACTTGCAGTATCTATTCGTTCAGGTTAATATTGCGCAGCCACAAATACTTTTTCTGTTATAATGAAAATTGCTTAACTTGTGATTTGCATGAAGAAGACGACATCTTCCATTTTTTATTAAAGCGTTCCTTTCAACTTCCTATCAACCACTTCAGGTTAAATATTTACAGAAATATAGACTTGCATCCGCTGATCCAAGAACTAATATAACAAATCTGCTAAATATAATTTCGTCTGTTCAGTTGACGGATGTATATCTTTTCACTGTATCTGCACTTCAATTACGTGCTTTTGTTTGGAACGAGTGAAAATTAATGGTGATAATTTTAAATTTTTTATTTCATATAATATGAACTTCTTATTTTGTACATCTACTTGATAAATTTCTAACACTGACTGACTGACAGACAACGCACAGCCTAAACTGTTGGGTTTAGAAGAATGAAATTTTGCATAGGAGTTCCCTATGTAACGTAGGTGAGCACTAAGAAAGGATTTTTGAAAATTCGTCCCCTAAGTGGGTTTAATAGGGGATGAAAATTTGTATGTAAATTCGTTATTTTTGAAGTTAGTGGTATATAAAAATATGTTACTATGGCTATTAAAATAAACAAAATTTAATAAATCGTGGAAGTTGGTATTTAGGCTTTTGAAAACACTGAAAGTGAGCAGAAAGTGAGCACGAAGATGATGCCGATGGAAAAGTCCATCGGGTATACGGCTAGTTGTTTAATATTTTGTTAACTTACAATTGTCATGTAAATAATTATGATGTAGTTCAACTCAGACTAGCTTATCTCAGAACCATGATCAATTATTAATTTGTGGGTTAGGGGCGTTCTGAATTTGTCAGAGTTATGGGGTGAATATGGTTTTAACCAATCAGCACTTTGAAAAATAAGCATAGCCATATTTGGCGGTCTTTAAGGGACTAAGCGAGAGTAGAGGCAAGCACAAACAAGAAGGATTTGCTCCGAATGATACCTTTTGAAATATGTAAAAGTAAAATTAACAAAATAAAATATAATTAAATTTAATAAATTAAAATGTATTAATAAAAAATAACAACATTACTTAAAATCATAAAAACTATTTACATTAAAACATTGAACTTAAAATTTAACGAAATATATTTATAATCAAAATGGTGTCGTCTTTCGAATAAATATCAATTATGTAAATTTATGTGTTACAAATTTGGAAGCGGTTATATTTTACATTTAACAAAACAATATTATTAATTTTAACAAGTGTTAAATCGGAAAAGAAACCCAATAAAAAATTTTCTAAGTAAAAATAATAGGGACAAACATAGAACAACGAAATATCGTCATTGTTTAAAATAACGCGCGAATTTAATACAATCTTATGTCGAGACGGTTGACCATTACTGCTTCAGGGTGTAGTTGCCTATATTGGCAACTACACCCTATCTGATAGCACAGTAGATTTTTAATTTAGTTATAAATATTCAAAAAAGTTTATTTTTATTAAATATTCCTTAATTGAAAATTTCCTCGCTTTTAATTAATATAAAACGTAATCAATACACGATGATGTATAACTGATTGACGATGAGAGCTTGTTTTTTAAAATAAAGATTGATTAGCTTCTTTATCCAGTTCCAGTATTTTCAAAATGTTGCTATGTACTTACGTTTTTTATTTATTTTATGATTTCAATTATCAAGTTAATGTAAAATTTTTCTTGCTCGTAAAATATTTTGGTAAATTGATTTTAATTAATTTACGAAATTTAATTAATTCAATTAAAATTTTTACTAAGGGGCTATATAAATATTTCAAACCCAAAATTAAATTATATATAATATATAAAAAGTTCGATTAGGTTTATGATGTAGATCGGAAGTATGTCATAGTTTTGTTGTCGTTTATAATTCCTTGTTTAGCCATGATTTTTTAATACATATTCTACTAACATACTAACTTATTAGTTCGATTGATTTGACTCCTTATTTTTCTTAAAGAATTATCAATTTCCACATAAAGACTTACTGTCTTATTTTATTGGTAAGTGGTTATTACCAATGGATTCTTCCTCGAAGAGAATTGTTTATAGAATAAAAACTCATTGGCTTATGTGATGATAAGTGACGGGGAGGAGGATGTCACGCAAATGTGGCGTGGCAAAATGTTTGAAACATCCACATCAATTTTAAAATTTTTTTAAAACTTTTAATTTAATTAGTAGTTTTTATTTTAACACCGCAAGTCCGAGCACGCCATTAAGTCGTTCACTGTTAGAAAGCCAAACTATTTTAGATGGATGCAGGTTATATTAAATGAAGTCCGATCAAAACATACGGTTAAGCTCATCTTTATTAGATTTTGCTTGAATACTGTTGGAATTTTGGAAACAATGAACGTGAGGCTAAAATTATCCGAGTTTAACGAGTTTTTATCAAATTTTGTTCAAATACTATCGAAAAAGAGTAAAAGTGAGCCTGAGGTCAAAATTCTCTTTCAGCACCCTGGAGCCACAAAAAGTGTTCAAACAAACTACTGTATGAACCTTAATCTTTTACTCAAATACTATTGAAATCCAAGTAAAATCAATGAATTAAAAAAAAATTTTAGAACCAGACACTTAATCTGGGAAACTTTTTCAAATCCGATAAAATTCATGTATTGAAAGAAACAAGTGGACGGGAAAACACTACTGAATTAATAATTACTCAAAAGGCACCCTTTTGATTTTAATGGGCTTTGATGTGGTGTAAGTAGATAAGATGCACACTCTTATAATTAGAAAATATTGCTGTTATTACCTACTATATAATATTCGATAAGTCAATTATTATTCAAATGGCGCATCTCCTATTATGATGAGCTTTGGTATAGCATAAGTAGATAGGCTAACCAATATACTGCATTTTTTTTAACGGTGTAAGTTACTAGAAATTTACCAAAAATTTTATTTTTTATTAAATTAAATTTTTTTTATACAGTTATTTTTGAGCACTCTTTTCTACGGTTAATTCATACCATATACTCAATAAATTATTTATTACTCAAAAAGCGCCTCTTCGATTTTGATGAAATTTAGTGTGCTGTAAGTACATAAGATAAGCAATATTCTATATTTTCTTGAAACGTGTAAGTATACTAGAACCATACTAGAAAATAAAATATATTTTTATGAAATTATTTTGAAGTTTTAAAATTTAGGGAAAAATGTCAAAAGAAATATAAAACATAGGCCCAGGTATTACCTAAATTTTGGCGTCGGCTTTATTTTCCTAGGTGTTATAGTTTTTGAGAAAACTGAGTTTGAAAATTACAGCACTCACACATATTTTGCTTAATATCTCAAGGACAAATCAAGGTTAAGTGTCAATGGCCCTATATTTGGTAATCACTTGGGATACCAATGTTACTAAATATATTATTATAGACATCGGCTATGGGGGCCATTTGCCTATGCTCATCTTATACCCTTTCACTCAAAAGTTATTTTACACATTTAGTTCATTTTTAAATAGAAGCTTGCTTTAAAAAACTATTTATTTACTTATTAGTAATACTCACACAGTATCTTATGAATTTTGCATTAAATACAAAATACATCGCATTAATAAACACTAATTACTAAAATAAAGACTTAGTTTTGATTTTTTTAGTTTTTTTTTTAAATAACATTTGGTTATAGAGTGGTTATCCCTTTTAAACTCTATATGTCCTTGGTAACACTCCGTTATAATAAAGATTAATAAATTTCATTTTCTACTATATTAACCTATCTTAAATAAATTATTACCATAAACAGAGTATTATTAATATTTATAAAATATATCTTAAAAGCGGTAAATATCAAAATTTACTTAATAACTATTTTTTAAAACTTGGTCCCGCGTATTGTATGAAACTGTCTGGAATACTATGTCACTGGGTAAATCGCAACTTAAAATAGAGATGGCGCTGCTTAAACTTTGTACTAGCTTGAACGAAATATCTGCATTAATATAAGTTGACCGGTAAATCGAGGGGAAGGATATAGAAGGTATCAGTCAACCGCGAAGCGTTAAAAAGGCTGCGTGTTTATATTATGTATCCACTCTGTTACCTACCTATTTACGTAAGTAAATCAATGTATTTTTCATTAGTTTACGTTCAGTATATTGTCAAAGAAGTAATTATTCTAAATATTAAAGAAAAAGTGTATTTTATGCTGCTCTTTATGATTTATGTCTTATGGAATGTAAAATTTACAACTCTTTTACTACGCAACTCATAATAAAAGTAATACGTTATGGTAATAGAATTGTATTTTTTTACACGCTAAACCACAAAATCTGGAATAAATCATAAATCATTAATTAAACATCGCGGCCGGTTGTAACAGACAAAATTCAGTTGTTTTAATAGGCATGGATACACAGCAAAGAAAAGTCGTGTTTAAGTATCTTTATTTTTTTATTTTTTTATAATTTTATCATTTTTAGTCACGGTTACCTGCGCTAAATTTGAAAATGACCCAATTACAGTATCCACAATAGCTAAGTATGGACATGTTAAAAGAGAACTAAATATTAGAAACTAAGTATACCTCTTTTCAGATAAAATTGATCATGAGTTTTCGTTAAAAAATTAAATAATTCTTATATTCGAAACAAATCGATCTTCTATTCTTTTCTAAAAATAAACTGCAAATTTAAAATTTACATAAATGCAATAATAAAAGAGATAAAACCAAGAAAACGGAAATTATTTAAATTCAAAGTTACGAAGCATGGTTAAACTTAACTGAAATGAACCATACCTAAAAGTTGTATGACGTCATAAAACAAAAACTACAAGTAAAGCGAAAATAGACTAGTTTTTCGTTCCATTTTTTGTTTTTTATCATTTTTATGTTAGAGTAAGAGAAGGCTGCACAACTAATTTTACTCCATTTGTTAATGAAACCATACCATTTTTAATTACTTAATTTGAAGTATAATTTGTGATATACACGTATTTTAATACCTGTTTCAAAATAATGTTCATAATGCAAATTACACCAAACGTTCACTATATAGTACACAAACATGCATAGTGCGCTCTCTCTCTAGGTATCATGATACCACAGGTTTTAGGTATGCTGTCACAATATATGATGTATTGTAGAACACACCCAGTACCTGTGGTATCTATGTTATCTAGAGAGAGAGCGCACTATGGATGTTTGTGTACCATAATATAGTGAACACTTGGTGTATGTAGAAAATCGTACAGTTTAGAGAGGTGCTTATATTAATTACAATCAAATAAAATTTGATGTTTATATATTCTTCACTTGACAAAAGAAGAATTTTACCCAAACATCTTCAAAACTGATCTTTTATTTATATATTAAACAAAGGGTTTTCATTTTATGTGTAAAGGTTTATGTTTATTTATATTTTACGATTAAGAAAATTATATACAATAAAAGCTTATGTTTACATATATTATGTACATAGATAAATATTGTATTCTGTACATGTAGACATCATGTACGGATCTAGCTTTTGTAAATATAATGTACTAGCATTTATTCGAGGCTTCGCCCGCGTAGTGTTTGAAATTATAACATCAAGTTAATACGTATAAAATATATCGCATTACGATTGAGGACATTTTTTTTGTTATGTTTTATCTTTTTTTTGGTCATTCATATCCGTTCTTTCTATTAACAATCTACTAAGTTCGGACAAAATAACGAATCTTCTTTTCGTTTCATTTAAATTACATATATTTTCGTACAGGAATGAAATTTCCCACGGGACTTAAACGTTTTCTCGAGGTAAAAAGTAGCCTGTATTCTTTTTCGTTCCCTTTGTTAATAATACACCAGAGTAGATACAGTGAAGGTATACCGACGCGCAGATCGTGATGACGTAGATGGCGAACTTCTCATCGCGGTAAATTTAAATGTTACAGTTATCACAATTATCTTGTAGAGAAATTAATCCACAACGAATTTTCATGATGAAGCTTGAAAGTTTTCCACGAAAAATGCATGTTTTCCCTTTTTTCTAAACTTAAATTTTTTTAACATTTAGCCCCACCATGGATGAAATTGAGTGTTTCAACCTATTTCTAGCCTACTGAAACCACTTTTTCATTTGCATAACGATGTAAATATGTAAAAGGATATCAAAATGATGAATGAGGTAAAGAGAAATGCCCATTTTTTGAAAAGTACAACTTTTACAAGAAATACAAAATCATATCAGTTTGACTTATTTTTTCTGGAAATAAGAGCTACTAAAAATTTTAGTGAATCTTATAGTAGTTACAACTGATAAAGAATATGTAGAAATTTTGATATTTAAATTTTAAAAATTTCGTTATTTTTTGCATATCCATATTTTTCGATAACGAAAAGTGGGTTTTAACACTTCCAACATATTCGGAATACCCATACAACTTGCTTCGCTTAAGCCTTCAAAAATTTCGTTATTTTTGAGCTATGATGCATCGTTTATGAGATATTTACGATCAAAAGTTAACGTTTACAAAAAGTATCGAAAACTAATTTTTTTGAAAATATTGTATTGCTGACCAGATTAGTGGGGCTAATGCAGTATAAATTAAGCTACTACAATCAATTTACGAAAAATAACTCGGTGTCTATAATCTTCGATAACGAAAAGTAGTTTTTAACAGTTGCAATATGTTTAAAGTACCTACAAATTGCTTTGCTTAAGCCTTCATAAATTTCGTTATTTTTTCGCTACGACACAGGGTTTAGAAGATATTTACAATCAAATTTTTCAATAACGTAAAATATCACTTATAAACAAACAACAAAAAACAGGTTAGGTATACTTAACATACCGATTTGAAATAAGAAATAGGGATAATTTACTGAACACATAAACCGGTAAATGAGAAAAAAAGTAGAAGAAAATAAAAAGAACCATTTTACATTTAGCTCCATCAATGATTTAACACTTAGCCCCAAGGTATATTTTGAGCTTTGACTACGATCACACAAAATTTTCAAGATTCATATTCACAATGCATAACTGAACTGAGATACTTACTTTGATGAGGAAATGTCCAAAAAAACTTCATTTCAGATGAAAAGTTTGGCAGCGAAAAAAATTACTTCGGCATTATTGAAACATACATATTTAAGAATATGTATGTTACGGCTAATACGCATGGAATAGAAAATACGCGTATTAACCAGATAATGCGCGTATTATACGAATGTCGTGGATAATACACGAATATACAAACGATTCCTCTATTAACTAATACAAATCACTTACAAGTAAACGTCCCGAGGCCGGACCTATCGATTTTGATGAAACTTAAATATGTTGTAGAACACTAAAAAATAAGCGACACGTATTTTTCTTTATCGGCGGAAAAACGGTTTGAAAGGGTGAAATCGCCCTCCAAAAATTGGGGTAAAAATTTAATTTTTTAAATATCTCGAAAACGATAAGAGATAGAGCAAAAGTTTAAATTGGCGATATTGCTCTTTTTTAAAGAGCTATCTATTGGTATGCAATTTGTTCAAATTGTGTCAACAGGGGTGGCTGGGGTTAAAATTTAAGGGTTAATTTTGCAAAAAGGGGGTGAAAATTAAGCAATATAAAAATTTTGCTTACAGATTTGAAATCTACATCAAAAAATCTAATTGACCTGTTTTTGCTCAATGTCCTAATATTAAGTCTAGGAGTAGTTAACTAGGGGGTGACCGTGTCGAATAGTCGTACTACTTGGGTAGTTTAAGAAGTTTTTCTTCATGGAAAATAGTTTAAGATATTTAGAATAACGTAGAAATGAAATTTTCGATTTCAAAATTCAGTTTGAGCAACATTGGAGAGGGGGTGAGTCACCCTCTTAAATTACATATTAGTTAACATACACTAATTTTTAATATTAACACACTGACAGTGGGTAATAATGTCACAATAAGTGGTTCTGAAGTTGGACTAAAAGTGGCACTAAAAGTGGCACTTCACTCCCTATTACGAGGGACTAAATCATATCTTTTAATCCCGGAATTACAAAAAATATACGTATTTATTCACTACGTAGTAAAATAAAAAATCCAAATGGTTTTCCAATATTAATTCCAATCAATTTATTGGCGACGCAAAGATTTTCACTCACGCCTCGTGGTAAAATTAGAACTAGTATCAAGTAAAAATATACGTATACGTTTAATTGGTATAATTAAATCTAGTAATCCGCACATAATTTGTATAATACATATTTCTATCGGCAAAACGTATACAAAAATTTTTACTTAATTCAGCTTCTAATTTAAAAAAGCCAGAGGCGCTCGCGTAACCGTTACGATGCCTATTGATTTTTTAAATTTCAATGTAAATAATTATCTTGCCAGGCTACTCTGCCACGTTCAGTCATGAAATAATGTGTAAATTCATGTCATCATGTGAAACAATGTCATCATTCATGTCATCATGTGAAACAATGTGTTGTAATGTAGTTAGGTTTATTTCATCACTACGCCAAGATCCTGGTATTACCGTTCCAATATTGACATCTTCGAAATCAAAAGTTCCAGGCGGGTTATATAAGGTTTGTGATGTTTTTCTTGTTCTTAAAAAATTATGTAAGTACGCACAAGTCACAACTACTGTTCTTACATGTTCAAGCTTGATATCAATCGTAGTATGCAAAACTCGAAAAACTGAAGCCATTACACCAAATACGTTCTCAACAATTCGGCGGGCTCTAGATATTCTATAGTTACAAATGCGCTTAGGGGATCCTATCCTTAAATCTATAGTATAGGGTTTGCAAACATTCTCTGTTAACGGAAAAGCATCATCGGCAAGAAAAACAAAAGGAGTTTCATTTCTCTACCAGGAAGGGGTTCCGCTTTGGGTATATTTAGAGCATTGTTTAAAAGAGCTTTCCCAAAAGCTGTGTGCCTAAAAACTCCACCATCCGAAATTCTGCCCTGACATCCTACATGAACGTACAAAAATTTATAATTTGCATCAACTACAGCAAATAATATGATACTGAAAAAATTTTTGTAATTGATATATTTGCTTCCACTGTTAGGTGGACACACGACTGCAATATGTTTTCCATCCATTGCCCCAAGACAGTGTGGGAAATTCCAACGATCTTCGAAATCCTTAGCAATTAGTTTCCACTGTTCTTCAGATGAAGGTATCTGAAAAATAATACTTTAATATAAAATCTTGTTGGAAAAAAAACAGACGAGTCGTAACCATAGGGGGTAGAGATAATATAAAATAACTCTGAGGAAAATATTGATTATTCAAACATTATTCTTTTATACTATATATATATATATATATATATATATATATATATATATATATATATATATATATATATATATATATATATATATATATATATATATATATATACTCTGCAATTAATGTAGGTACTACGCAGCAGTTATCATTTTTTATTTTTTCTAGATAACGGAGACTCTAGAAACTGAGATGTTGGAAATGAAAGATACAGCCGATTCCTTATATTTAACGGAATCTGTTCCAGCTTCTACTAACATTCCAAAAAAGAGGAAGAAGGCAAATGTTATCGATGATACCCTTGAAAAGGCAGTAAATATAATAAATAAAAGTGGAGAAAATAAAAATGACTCTTCTTGTTTCGGAGAATACGTTGCTAACAAGTTAGCAATATACGACAAATGCACTCGTTCTTATGTGGAATTTCAAATAAGTAAAATTTTATTTGAAGCAGATATGAAGATGTTAAACGGTAGTTCAAACAGCAATATTGCATCTCCAAGTTTACTAAACATGCAAAACATCTCCTATCCAGCATCGGTAGACAAAAATTGTATTGCTGGTTATTGGTCTCAATCTGCCGGTACTTCAAATAGTTTCTGTTCAGATGTCACTTCAACGCCCTCAAGACAGGCAAGTGTTACTCCCGAACCCGGTTATCAAACTGAGGATTGGCTCACAAATCCTACACTCACAAATTCACTCGCAAAAAACAACAGTCAAAGTCAATCGGAAAATTCAATTAAATCTACTACAGCTTACAAAAACCTTATCTTAAGTGTGTTTGAATAATATTGATTTGTATTAATTTTTACATGTAATAGAATACTTGACTGAAATTGAAAAACAAATTTTTTTAACTTCGGTCAAACATACATATTTGTACAAGACATTTAGAATACTGAATACCTTGTTTTTCTGAATATCATTTAAGTAATTTTTTGAATATTAAAAACTATGTTTAATACTAGGTACTTTTCTAATTTTTAATAAATAAATATGTTTTGACTTACTTGAATTAATTCTTTCAATCCTTGTATTAAAGCTGCACATACTTCCGGAAAAATGCGAGAAATTGAACAATCAGACACTCTGAATAAGTACATTAAAGACTTATAGGAGTCTCCAGTTGCCAAGAATCGTAATGTGATTGCCAATCTTGTCGTTATTGGTATTGGTTCTCGCATTACTGTCGACTGTTTTTGAATTTTAGGTCCAATTTTTTGAAGTAAGTATTCAAAGTCGCTTTTTGACATTCTAGTGAAGTTGTTGAATAAATAATTATCCAAAATTAATTCTTTGCTTAAATTTTGTAGCGTTTCTCTTTTGTTTAGGTAGGGTCGAATCCAGGTTCTTCTCTTTTTTAACTTCTTATAATTATTTAAAACTATACATGCAGCGCTAATTGACACTTCTTCAGAGTGGGCCATTATTGCCACGTTTACATGCAAAATTAACAGCAATACTGTGGCTGATAGATGCCGGGATATATTTGGCCACATGTTGCCCAGCAATAGTTGCTGGCAAATATTGCCGAAATGTGGCCGGGCCACAATGTTCAGCAATATTTCCAGCAATATTTAGCAATTTTATTGCTCGTTTACAAGCCTCTTAAAGGACACATTATGTATTTTGACACATAAGTAATAAAAATATCTTAGATAACTATGATTTTTAAATAAGTATTCTAAGAAAATTTTATAACATTAAATTTTTCAATAAAAATTTATAAGTATTAATTACATTACATTTAGATTGCATTCAAATATTAAATAGGTAATTATGTTGATAAATTTAATATGTAAATAAATCATTGATTTATAACAATTAAATTTAAAATATGAATATGGGAGAAATTTGAAAATTTGAATTGTTTTGTTCGTTTATACTGTTTACTCGAATTTGACACAGGGGCTTAGGTTATTTGAATTTTTGTTTATGGTGAATGACATAATAATTAAATGAAATAAATTTTTATTCAAATAAGGCAAATATGAGATTGAAAATAGTAGCAGCAAAGCATATTGTAATTGAAAAAAATGGTAAAATTTTGTCAAAAACTTGCTTCTGTAAAGCTATTACTGTACTGTTCTAGGTAAGGAAATAACTTAAAGAAACTGTATTAAGTAATATCTTTTCAATATTTTTTTTTAACAGAATTGATATTTTCAGATATAACATAAGTATGCTTTTCTGTACCGAAACTGTCAGATAGGCAGATAGTACGAATCTGCTAAAAATTGATTCAATGATGTTTGCAAAGTTCTTTGCATGTAACTCAGATTTCTGTTCTGCCGGATTCCGGAATGTTAAAATATCAATGTAAGTATTACTTGATGTGATGATGCTATTGGGTGCGTGGATGGTTGGATCTTCAAGCAAAGGTTGGATCTTCAATGAAAATAACAACCAAAAGTATTGATACAGTGACAAGTGTGGTGGAAGATTTTTTGACAGAATCAAAAAAAGAAAAATTACTACATGTCAGTACTTTAATACATGAAAATGATTTTATTTGCAAAAAAATTAATATGTTCTCATTACATTACCTATTGTATAGTAAAAAAAGCAATGATTGTGATGAATTTTTGAAACAAATACCGTAGAACGGGATAAATTGGGACAGGCGGGTGAATAGGGACGAAACAAAAAATGTTATTCTTGAACTTAATTTACAAATACTAAACGTAAATGCGAACATATATCTTACTTAAATTATAGTATAATTATTATTTTTTCGGGTAACAATAGTGACTAAGCTTGAAGTTGAATTAAAAATATTAAATTTGAGTTTCGATTGACGTCTTCAAACAGTACTATTTTTTGTTCCTTAAAATTTTATCTAAAAATTATATTTTTCGGTGCTCTAATGAATAAATTGTTGTTTAATCGTTAATTATTTTAGAACATATCTGAAAAAAGACTGCAGGCTTTTAGTTGTTTTTATTTTTTAAGAGGAAATAAAGAGGACTTGAGATTTGGGCTAAGTTGGAAGTTAATAGGCACGGAAAAGGTGTGAATAGGGACAGTATATAGGTTAATAGGGACGTTCAAGTATAAAGGGACGAATGTGGGGCGATTAGGGACGTATGAAGTATGTATTGAGACATAGAAGAGAGCACTTCAAGGTTATCAAGTCATTCGAAATTTTTATAAATACATTCAGCATAACATTTCTATACTTTATAAATTTTATTTTAGATTCTACGTTTATTTTTATAGAAAATCATCAAGTACCTATTATTTCTTTTTTTAATGTATAAATACAAAAAGTTCAAAATTATTTTATATTAGAATTTCAATTTTGATCGACCCTACGGGTTGTTCCCATTTTCTCTTTTCTCGTCTCTTTTGACCCCAATTTTTCATAGAGAAGAAATTATACGATTTTTATTAATTTTTCAAAAACCACCGATATTTTTAAATTTTTTTGGATACTGTGACAAAGTGACCAGCTTCGCGTAAATTTTTAATAAGTATATTAAAGATTAGGTACTCATAAAATAAATACAAAAAAATACGGTGTGAATTCTGCATGCGTCCCTATTCATCCTTGTCTACGGTAGCACATTTTTTTAATGACATAAATATTAGAAACGCAGGAAAAGAGACCAGGAATCAACAGAAGTGGATTATGGTACGATATATTTTCTGAAAAAAGTGCTTAGGACGAAAGTTATAGAGCTCAAAGTGATGCACTTCATGATGACTTTGAAGTCGACCTTGGGGTCAATTTCCAAAGTCATTTGAAAATCATTTAATATTTTTCAAAAGTAGTGTTATTTGTCAGAATGTTTTGCCGATCTAGTTTTTTCAATATTTCTTTGCTCGTTTTCAGAATTCATATTTTAATTTCTACGGACAAATAACTCATTTTTTTCTTCGATTTGAGTAACTTTTATTTGGTGATGTTGACCATTAATTGATAGAAATATATCAAATATTTTTCAATGATTTTTTTAGCGAATTTCGAAAATTTTGAAAATTTTTTCACCGTTAGTAAGTTAAAGTATTTGAATTCATTAAGTAATTAAATTATGTCCACAAGAACCTTTCGGACTACCATAAGTTATATGAGGTCCCTGGGACCCTTTTTTTACTGTTAGGATAAACTTTTTACTAAAATTATTTTAAATGAATAAAGGTTATGTTGTATGAGTCTCCCCAGGGTTTACTGATCCCATTATTGTAAAAAATAAACTAACCGACCGATTTTGAAAATTTTTTCACTGTTACAGAACTAAATTATTTTAGATGGATACAACTATGCTGCACAAAGTCCGTTTGGGTTCTTGGGTCCCAAAAATATCGAAAAATTAATTACCCAGCCGATTTTAAAAAATCTTTTACTCTTAGAAAGCTTAACTATTTTAAATAGGTACAGTTCTTAGATGAGATCCGCCAGTGCCTAATATTTGGAAATCCGCTATGTTATGCAGATGCTGCGACAGGGGTATTTTTTTATTTATCAAAAAATTTACTTATTAAATTAATAAGTATTTTTTAATTTTATTTTTATTTTTTACTAATTTATTTTTAAATTTAACTTATAAAAAGTAGTTTAAAGACATTTGTGTTAAAAATTCAGTAGAATATAATTTACAGCTTAAACATGGGAACACGGCTTAAACCAGGGATGGCCAACCCGCGGCTCGCCTTAATGTTTTTTTGGCCTGCGAGATTCATCACACTTATTCAAAATATAATGACCAAGGTAGTGAAAATCAATGTATTGAAAAAATACAAATAGTTTGTCTGAATCTAATATGGGAACACATAATTTTATATACGGCCCGCGGAGCTATGACGCGCCTCCAAAGTGGCCCGCAAAATCATTTGGCTTGGCCACTCCTGGCTTAAACATTGCACAATTTTTATCACTTTATCAACAAAAACTATATTATAAATATCTTCATATAAAAATTAATCTAATTAAATATTTAAAACTGATAATAAATAATAGCTAGGAAATAGAAATACCTACTGAAACATAAACTTTTTTAAAAAAGAGGGTACTTAAAGAAAAATTCAGTCAAAAAGAAAATGTTTATTATACATACAGGATTTTTCAAATAAATATTTATTAATTATAAAATTAAAATAAACTTTGCATATCATTTTGAACAAATATTATCAACACGAACTGTCACACAAAATTGTCAACAATTAAAAGCATCGTTTTTTCTTAAATTCAAATATGTGACGTAATTATGATGTCTACTTCTTTTGGTTTCATGTGTAGCGCGTACCTTTGGCTATCTACTTTACAATACATATTATACAAAGCTTGAAATAAATCATGCTCTTTTTCACAGAATATAGGACCGCGACTACTACCTCAATCGTGTAATGTGCAGTGTGCAGTTCTGAGCAAGTTAGGCTACTTAGTAATCACTCGTTCGATAGCAGTGGATGAGTGTAGTTCAATTGTTTTGATCACGTTTTAATTGTTATACTACCGCCGTACGAAGCCACATACATGCATATGTAGTATTATAAATATGTATTCGACACCATACAACATACCTAAGGTCACTAACACACAGAAGATAGATCACACAAATACATATTAAACCCAATGCACATATATAATATATTGGTGGGATATTTTCCATCTTTGTTTGATTACACTGGTTTCAGTAGTATAGAGAAAGCAATGCTGCCTCTGGTACTCTATATGCTTTTTAGCAGTCAATTGATAGTAGATGAAGATAGATAACAAAAAAAAACTACAAAACGAAAATAAAGTAACTTTTAAATTTTAATTTCGAAAAGAACAAAATACATAAATTGTAGTTGTACGCCTGCTTTTTCTCTGCAACTGCTACACTCACGACTTCATTCCACCATGGTAGGCGACGTTTGGATGTAATGCTAGACGACATTGGTATACTCTTATGTACTGCTTCAAGGACATTTGCTCCACATCATTTTCTACGATTCCAGTCAGCTCGGGTGTACGCCGGATCCCAGTTAGCCGGATGGAGACGGCATCTCGGCGAAAACGATTGTGGAGTCATCGGGGTGGTACTTTTTAAGACGATTGGTGTATGGTCACTACCGTATGAGTGTGACGCCAGCGTCCACTCAAAACGGTGTACCATGACCGGTGAGTCGAGTGATAAGTCGATAGCCGACAACTCACCGGTTGTTTCATTGATATAAGTACCTTCACCGGAATTCAACAAGACCGCTCCAGACTCATCTAAAAACCGTTCTATGAGTCTTCCACGGGCGTTTCTTGTGCCAAAGTCTCCTAGTATAATAGAGTTCCATTGTATAATAGCCTTTTTTGTTACCACTAGGGTTGCTGCCAATGAAGTGTGGCTACTTTCTAGGTTTCCCCGCCTTTTTTTCTTTTAGTGGTTCTTACCTCGACGTCCGAATTGTCGGACTCTGTGGCCGAGGTGTTCATGTATGCGTCGGACGTCGTGGGCTTAATACCTGAACGTACCGACGCTGTGGTACTTTCCGAGTCGTATTTCAGAGCGACTCGGGAAGGGGGCGACCGGGCGGGTTGGTGTGCCCAGTCGTGACGACTCCGCTGATGTTGCTTGTGGAGTCGCCAAGAGCTTTGGCGGCGGAAGAAATCCAGTCTCCGATTTTGAGGTTACATGTCCCTTTTTGGGGGACCTTGGTTTGGTCACCTCTTTTTCCTCCTCACTACTACGTCGTCCCTCGGGCGTGGTTTTATTAGGTGAGGACTCTTTCCCGGGGGAAGGTACCACATTCCTTACAATCGGTCCCTGACGTGTGGGTGCTATTACCCTTTCCTCCTCAGAGGCATTTCACCTGGCGCAACAGCGGCTGGTGTGGGTGCTGATACTGTTACACCCACTTTTTATTTCCTTTTAAATTTTCTTTTATTATTGTTTCTTTTTTATTTTTGGTTTTGTTTTGATTTCGTTTCTTCTGTGTTGTCCCAACTTTAAGTCATCTTCGGGACCCACACTAGCTCGTGTGTAGCTTAGCGGAGTTGCTTGGAAAAAGGGTTCCTGGTGACTGTGGGAAACCGTTACCTGCGGGTACAACACTTTGGCCCTCGCTTCAAGCATAGACCGTGGCTGCGGTTGTGCACCGGCCGCAGTAAATTCGAGCGCCTCGGGATCGTGCGTGTCACTGGGGCAATGGGCTTGTCCCTAGGGCCCCCCCCTGGCGTGGGAGTCCCACGTCCTTTATGAGGCTCCGTTGAGGGTGGGGAGCGGAGTGGAGGTTTTACTGTATTACGCTTCATGGGAGATAAAACATTTTGAACAGGGGCGAGTCCGGGCCCGATAATATGGACGCGGACGTCGCTTCGCCAATAACACCCGGCGAGAGCAATGATAGCAGGAAAAACCCTGCTACTACATCAAGCGTAACCCTACAGCCAGTTGGAAATGAGGTTACGAAGTCAACGGGGAGTAACCCTCCCCCAACAAGAAAACAAAAGGGTACCGTCGCGGGCTTCCATTTGAAGTGTACGCTCCAAGCGTGCAAGAGGTATATATTAATTTTCTCGTAATTAAACCGAAGGAAGGTGACTTCAGCAAGATCAATCCCTTCCAAGAAGTTAGTGAAAAGTGATATTGGACAGGTAAAAGATGCCAAACTATCGGGCAAAAGGTTGCTCGTGGAAGAATCCTCACCGGCACAGTCATCGAAAATTCAAAGTCTAGAGAAATTAGGACAATACGCGGTTGAGGTGACACCTCCTGGACTATTAAATTATTCCAGAGGGGTCATTATACAGCCTTCATTAGCGTACTGTACCCTGGAAGAGATAGTGTCGGAGATGTCTTCGACAGGGGGTAATAGAGGCCAAAAGGTTGAAATATAATAGGGGGAATAAACACCCAGAATCCTCCATCATACTGCTAACTTCCAACAAGACCACACTACCAAGAGAAGTGGTCATTGATCTCTTCAACAAAGTGGACGTGCGACCGTACATGCCGACACCTATAAGGTGTTAACACTGTTAACGGTGCGGACCCGTCTCACAGCGTTGTAATGTCGAACAACAGATATGCGTGTGTGGTAAGCCGTTACACTAGGGACAATCGTGCTGCGAACCAATAAAATGTGTAAAATGCGGGGGCTATCACTCGGCTAAGTCGAGGAATTGCCCCACTTTTAAACAATAGTCATCCATCCAAGAGCTGAGAGGGGCTGTTGCCATCTTAATCAAGGATGACGTCCCATTCCGGGACCACCCATTAAACACCCCCTATAAACTATTACAATACAATTTTTAACACCGCCACAATTGACAGTATTCTCGGTCTATTTACCAGATTTCGACTGGAATGTCGAATCCCTGACCGAGCTTACCTTACAGAATAGAATAGAATAGAATATATTTATTGTATCTCAAGCCGAAAGGCTTATTACAATTGGTTGGCAATTTACAGTTTTGAAATTGTTATAAATTATTATAAATTAGCGAGTAAATAAATATCTAACTAAATTAATATTTTAATTCGAAACATTTTGTGTTAGTAATGTAAAAGATAAAAATAAATAAACAAATAAATAAATAAATAAATAATACTAATAAATATAGGAATAATGGGTTAATAAAATAATACTAGTATTAACTGCAAATTTAGATGGAAGAGAATTAACACAATTAAAACAAAGGAATGCAAGTGATACACGTTGGTGCAATACATGTAGTTAGTGGTGGTTAATATTCTGTGTGGTGGTTGTTCGTCGAAGCACATCACATAAGTTGCTTATTCATTAATAATAATAAATGATCTAAGTTTCATTACACCATCGATATAAAAAAATAGATCATTCAATTGATAGATGTTAGCCACATTTAGCAATACTTTAGGGAATCGTTCTTCACTTATTGGGCACGAACACACTAAATATTTTTTTAAAAAAGTGTCTCTTAAGTGTCCGTAGATGGGGCACTCCAATAAAATGTGGTATAGTGTTTCAAGTTTGTTTAGGTTACAGATAGTGCACAGCTCATTCGGGTCTATTTTGTAACTATTTTTATTGACATAAAAATATATCATTCGGTTATTGGCTGTTCGCAATTGATATATAACCCGGAGTTTTCTTATAGGTACAGAGTATTCAAGTAAAGTAGCGCAGTTTAATTGTTTGAAAACTGAGATATAGTGTGAGCTTTCTAAGCGCGCAGAGTCTTCCCTTTCATAATATTGCGCTAGTTCATTTACAACATTATTAATATTGCGTTTGATCAGTGACGAGTTCTGACTTATTAATAAGTCGCCATGACCTATCAAAGATAAATATGATTTAAGTTGGGAGACCCAATTATATTTTACGACATTACTTGGAGTGCTATCTAGATACAGAAGTCGGTTGAAACATATTCGTGGTAATCTCCCATCACTCATAATTAACAGTTTACATAACCATCCCAGCAATCTTTTAACTACAAGTACAATTAATCTGTTTACTTTGAATTCTTTACGTATAACATATCCAGGGGTGGAGTTGTTCAAGCAGTAAAGGGATTTTAAGAATTTTACTTGAGTCTTCTCGATAACGCTGGGTAGTTTAAACTCCAGATTTCTGAAGCGTATAATAACACACTAACAATTGCTGCATTATATAAGTGCATTCGTGAGCCATGCGATTGAATTTTTGATTTAACCATTGCATTTCTAACGTTTGCTATAGCAGAGTTTGCCTTAGTGGACATGTGGTTTCTGGCATTTAAAAACAAACCTGACGAACTAAAAACAGTGCCTAAATATTCATATTGTTTTCCGATCTCCAATTCTGATCATTATATTGAAAATGCCAATGACGTTTAATACGGCCCGATCGATTGAATACTAATATTTTAGATTGGTCAATATTCACAGTTAATTTATTATTTTTACAATAATGTGAAAGTGCATTTAGAGATCGCTGTAATTTGTAAGGTGTTTCGGCTAGTAAAATTAAATCGTCTGCATAAAAAAGGGAGCATAAATTATGATATCCGTCAATATTTAGTCCTTCAATATTATGATTAGCAAAAAAATTATCAAAGTCAGATAAAAACAAAGAGAATAATAAAGGGCTCAGCGTGTCGTCTTGCAAGACGCCCTTCCTGACCGTAATTTCTTCCGAAACCAGATTGTTTAGCTGAATGATAAACTTAGCGTGACTGTAAAATTTACTTAATATTCTTAACAGTTTTCCACTTAAGCCAATATCGAATAATTTTTTCGAAAGAAGAGAGTGATCGACCGTATCAAAGGCTCGTTTAAAATCAATAAAACTACAATAAATATTTTTCTTCTTGAATCTTAGGTGACTACCAATTACAGAGGTAAGGGTGAATATATTGTTAATACACGATCTAACTTTGCGAAATCCGGATTGTGATTCTGGAAGGATATTATTGATTTCTGCCCAAAGTGTGATTCTGGCACATAGAATATAAGTGAATATTTTTGTTACAGAGTTAATAAGAGAGATGGCACGATAATTTTGCGGGGAGTTCGGATCACCTTTCTTATAGAATAGGCACAGTTTCATTTTTGACCAATCAGGTGGGATATTTTCGCTCTCAAGTATTTGGTTAAAAAGTTTCAGTAAGAATTGTTTACCTTGTGTTGGTAAGTTTTTAAAAAATTTATTAGGTACAGTATTCGGGCCCGGGGCTTTATCGTTTTTTACTTTGTTTAAGACCAAATCAAGTTCCTCCATGCTAATAACAAAGTCCAGATCCGGGTGTGTATCATAGCCTACTACTGGAAGAACAATAGTATTTTCCGCGTTAAACAATTCTAAAAAGTATGTTTGCCAAGTATTTATACTTATTGAGTTAACTGTTTTATTACTTGAGTAAAACTTTTTGATTGTACACCAAAAATCTTTGCTGTTATTAGTATTTATTAACTTATTCTGCAGTTCGACAAAATAGTTTTTCTTATTACAGTTTATGATTTTTTTATAGTTTGTTTTTGCTAATAAATAATCTTGCACACTTAAACTGGAGAAAGATTCTTGTTTAAATCTTTTAAATAGAATTTTCACATTTTGCTTAGCTTCTTTACAACTTTGGTTATACCATAGTTTATGAACCCTATCAAAAGATGAAAAGATTTTGATTTCTTTAGTCATAGACAGTTGTTTTGCTAGATCAGTAATACATTGATTTAGCAATTTGTATCTCTCTTTCGGTTCGTGATCGCAATTATCATTAAACAAGGTATGTTCAGAAAATTTATTTGAATAATCAAGACGTTTTTCATTGTCCCAAACTAATTTTTGAACTTTAGTAATTTCCTGATTGCTGCGCCTTACATTGCGTATATAGTTATTAGTTTTAAAGAGAACTTTGTAAGGAAGATGATCCGATAAAAACGTCCCATCAAACACAAAAGAGTCAATTACAGAGCTAAGAAACGGTAGGCTTACCCAGCATAAATCAATAGTCGACAATCCTGCATTACCCACAAAGGTATATCGTGCCGGAGTGTCACTCGGTGTACGGCCATTCAGTAGAAATAAACCATGGCCCTCCATAAAAGAAACTAATTTTTTACCTCTAGGGTTAACGAACATATCCAGTGTAGTTCGGCGGTGACTAACACTTGTATTAAAGCAAACTACAGTTTCTAGTGTGTTCATGATCCCAATTCGTGAATTAAAATCTCCTATCACTACTACATACTGGCATCTAAAACACATTGAAGATTTTCATTTAACATTTCCAACACTGGGTCAATACTTACCGATGGTGAAATGTAGACCAGTCCTAAAACGAACTTTGCATGACTCAAGTGAACTTCAACCAACAACCATATGTGATTACTTTCTATAAATTCGACTTTAATATCTTTTTTTATAAGCAAAATCAGTCCACCACTAGCACGCCCTTTCGATTTTTCTTTAACTGCAAGACTTTCAAATACATTGTATTGGTTTAAGGTTTCACTACTAAGTGTTGCTCGATCTATTAACCATGTTTCGGCGTCGCAAATAAAATCAAGTTCAGTCTCAGGGCCGGCACTTTCCAAAAGAGAAGTATATTTTACATCTGAAAATTCTTGACAATTCCAGTATATGCAGCTGATTCGGTTTAAAATTTGATGTATTACTAGTTTTTTGTTCGATGTATTCTTGGAGCACACTTCAACTTTTTTATTTCTTGTGTTATCCTCTCCTGGGACTGAGTAACGTTTGGCTCTTCCGGTGACTGTGGAATCGGTCGCTTTTTATTATTTGCATTGCGCGCTAATCGTTTTTCTCGGTTTCTTAGCCGATGTTCTAAAGGGAGGTCCTCATTCACAAATATATTTGAACCTTTCAACATTGTTCGACAATTAAAAATTTTGCATCTTAAACGGTAATCAAACAAAGAAACTTTTACTGGCCTGATTCTTTCACCTCTGTTTCCAAGTCGATGTATTTTGATTATGTCCGTTTGGTCTAATGTAATGTTCATTTTCCGAAGAATATTTTGTTCAAATAGGGTCCAAAGGTCTGTGTCGTCCTCTGGTAAACCAAGGATAATTAGATTGTTTCTATTGACTTCCTTAAGCAAAAAGTTGATAGTAGTTTGTTGGAATTTGACAGTTGACTCCATTTCATTATATTTTTGTTGGTTGGATAAACACAATTTTTTAATTTTTTCAATTTCGGTATTTGTTTTTTGTAATTCCTCCTTTAAGTTTAATTCAATTTCCGAAATTCCGCAAGCTCTGCGATTCTGTCAGACATCCGAAGATAGTGCATTCCTCATTTGTTCCGACTCGTTGAGCGCGATGCAAGCGATCTGCCACTCTCATACCATCGATCCGTGGCGTACTGCACTCCTGATGACATAGTGTCAGAGATGTCTTCACAGGAGGTTGTTGAAGCTAAGAGGCTTAAATATAACATATGCAAATATCCCAACTAGCCCCTGATACTACGAACTTTTAATAAGACCACCTTCCCAAGAGTGGTGATCTTGAGCCTCTTCAGCAAAATCGACGTTCGCCCGAGGAATTGCCGCAGTTTTAAACAAGAATCTGCGATTCAGGATTTGAGAGCCCTGGAGAGGTTAACTTACCCAGAGGCAAAACGGAAGCTTCTAGGCAGTACGCCTCGTCGCTCATCTGTTGAAGGATATGGACGCGCAATTGCGACCCCGCCCCTACAGCAGCTGAGAGAAATACTGAAAAAACGGCTGCAGCAAGGCATCAACGAAGTAGTGACTCCTGCAGAAGCACATGGTTTTCGATTTTCAACCCAAAAAACATCGGTGGTGCACTTCTGCAGAAGGCTCAGCGCACATCCGGATCCTGTCCTCACATTAAAAGGATCCAACCTTAAGTGCGTCGATAGCGTCAGTGTTCTAGGATTTATATTTGATATACAACTAATGTGGCGTTCACACCTCCAAGCCTCAGTTGCGAGTTAACAATAAACATGCTCAAGTGTTCGGCTGGTGCATCGCGGGGTGCGGGCCGGGAGTCTTTGCTTCGCCTGTATCAATCGCTAGTTCTGACTAGGATTGATTACGGCTGCACTGCTTACTCATCCCCTCGGACGTCTACACTCCTCCTAGATTCTGTTCGCCATGCAGGCATACGACTGGCTACGCGAGCATTTAGAACGAGCCTTTCGATGAGCCTCTGCGTAAAGTCGGGTCTTCCTCCGTTGCGACTGAGACGTGAGCGTCTCTTGCTCAATTATGCAGCGGGAGTATATGTAACACCTTCACATAAAAACCACTCGACTCTATTCAGATACCGTTTACAGGGGCACTATGGTCGACGTCCCACCATAAGTCGACCAGTAGCCGTTCGAACGCAGGAGTTATTAGAGAGTCTGCACTTGCAGTTCGCCCGGGTACTTCCCAAGCGTCCTGTGAAAGTTCCCCCTTGGCTGATCCCTAAAATAAGATGTCGTTTCGACCTGACTGGTCTCAACAAGGAGGAGACCAGTTCATTCGAATACCGATCCCGCTTCTACGAGATCATAAGCGAACTTGACTCTCTCTGTACAGATGGTTCCAAAACAGCTACGGGTGTGGGAAGTGCCATGGTCATTCGTGACTCCCCTCACGCTTGGTCACTTCCTCCCCAGGCCACTGTGTATACTGCGGAATTATTTGCTATTTTGCAAGCCCTGCGATTCTGTCAAACATCCGAAGACAGCGCATTCCTCATTTGTTCCGATTCGTTGAGCGCGTTGCAAGCGATTTGCCGCTCTCATACCATCATCCACTGGTGCAGAACATTTTGACGTATCTCTGCATGCTCCGCCAGAAGTCTATCACGTTCATCTGGATACCCGGACGTGTGGGGATACCTGGCAAGGAACTCGCCGACCAGGCAGCTCGTTATGCAGCCGAAGTCGGCGAGCCACAAAACATTGCCATACGCCCAGAGGACGGGAGAGTGTGCATTAGATCCGCGATCTAACATAAACGGCAACGTGAATGGAACAACCTCACGGCTAAGCTCAGACAGGTGAAACCTGAGGTCTGAAGAACTTCAGCAGCTGTAAATCTGAGCCGGCGAGAGAGTGTGGCCCTGACACGTTTACGCTTGGGCCACACGGCGTTAACACATCGTCATCTTCTCGCCGGTGAAGATCAGCCAAGGTGCGCCGCCTGCGAGACGGCGCTGACTGTAAGGCATATAGTTGAGGACTGTACAACCTTTGAGTCACTGCGCCAGAGGTTGCAGCTCCCGAATACTGTAGCCGAAGCTTTATCTTACGATGCTGTCTCTGAAAGAAAGATGCTTGAGTTTCTCCGAAATTCACATCTTCTTCAGAGACTGTAGGGGCTTTACATCTCTGAATTTTAAAACAAGCCATCTCTTGTTTCTGCCGCGACATATAATTTTATTACAGTCAATTTTAATTTTTGTGTTAAAGAAGTTTTTGTGATCGTCTTATTTATTAACCATACCCTCTTCCAGCTGGTCTGGCAGGGTACTTTTAGTCTTGTTTTTATGCCACTAAGGGCCTTTTACACCCTTAGTGGTATTTCGTTATTTATACATGTTTTGTTGTTTTTGTTATTGTTTTTTATCGATGTACCACCGAAGGCCTTTTACACCTGAGGTGGTACATCGCTTGTTTTTATTATCTGTGATATTTTGTTATGCCGCTGTAGGCCTGTTGCTATAGTTCTACAGCGGTATTGGTTTAACTCCTTATTGCTTCACTGGTCGGCTTGTGGCCTCCCAATGGCGCAATAAGTTTTTATTTGTGATAATACTGTGATATCTCTTTAGTCATATTTCGTGTGTTTCTAGTCGGTTCTCTCGATTCCGGGGCCTTTTGCACCTCGGGGCGACTCGCAGCGATGGTCTTCAGGCCGGACGTTCTGTCTAGTACTTATCGTACCGTCCGCTCTTTTTAAGCCCTAGGATGGCACAGCTCATCGCTGGATTTTTATTTGTGTATGTATGTCCGTTGTCTACTGCATTTATGTGTTTCTGTTTTGTGTATGTTTTTATTTTTACTGTTTATGGCGGCGCATGCCCTTGATACGCGATGCCGCTGAGCACTGCTGTCCGCGCCATCCACCGGCAGCAGTGCTCCAATTTTGATTAAAAATAAATAAATTAATTAATTAATAATAATAATAATAATAATAATAATAATAATAATAATAATGGTGGTGAGGACTTATAGCAGCTACCCTTGGCACCCGTGAGGGATATTTATCCCCCATTGGTGTCAAGGAGGCTAAGGGTCCCAGGGGTAGTTTATGCGCAATACAGTAATCTTCGGATTCCATTAGCCTCTGACTACCCAAGATCGGCACCATTCCTTCTCGAGGTACCACCGTTTTCACGAAATGTGCCGGATCTAGAGGTGTAAACCTCGATAGTTCTTTTTTTCGACGAGGACGAACGTCGTAGGATCGACAGAGGTTTCCACCGTATGTGAGAAATACCATCGTCTGCTTAATGCTTGTTAATCTCGCCCTGATGTCTGGCTGTAGCGTCGAATGTGTTTAGTATTCATATGTGTGTGAATACCGAAATCGTGACTCGAATTCGGATTAGTCGAATTGGTGATATTTAACTGTGATTTTTTTTTTGTCTCTTGTCTTTCCTAATTGTGATAGTTGTACTTCTGTTTTTAATTTTTTTTTTTGTCCTCTTGTTTTTATCTCTGTGTTCACTGGACGGTGCACCCCGGTGAGCACAACCGTGATATACCATCTGTGATATTTCGTTAATTTTTTGTCCCTGTGACTTCGACGGGTAGGAATGCGGTACTCGACGCACTCGTTCGCGTCATCCAGGCGTATGAGTCGACATCTGCCCGAACGGCTTGAGCGAGCTCGCTTAATAAGGAGATGTCGTCTTCCCTCATACGGATGCGAGCTTGAGCGTCATGAACTGCTTTTGCCCCGTCGGGGTCATAGGGACATAAGTCAGACATACTGTGATACTCTGTGGCATTGTCCCGTTCTCTGTAGCCTCGATTCGGACGAACGTGGCCTAGTCATCGTACCGGTCTCCCGTGTAAGTTGACCCCGACATCTGACAGAACGGCACATGTACCCAGTAATCGGTATCTGACAGAACAGTACATGTTGCTCAGTAATCAGATGTCACTGTCCCTACACGTGTGAGCTCCTAGGTGTTGACGAAGTCATTTCGGAATTGTCGAGACTATGGTGAGCGGAATCGTGTCACAGAGCAAGAAATATTGTGAAACTTGTGATATTGTTGTTTTTATTTTTTAATAAGATTGTTTTTAATATGTTTTGTTTTAACGATGTACCACTGAGGGCGTTTTCCACCCGAGGTGATACATCATCTTTTATTCTTATCTGTGATATTTTGTTGTGCCGCTGTGGGCTTGTTGTTTTGGCTCTTAAGCGGTACTGTTTTAACTACTTATTGCGGCACTGGTCGGCCTGTAGCTCCCCAGTGACGTAATAAGATTTTCATTTTTTTTTTTTTATAATATTATCTGGGATATTTCTAGTCAGTTTTCTCCACTCCGAGGCCCTTTACACCTCGGAATTTCATCGTTGGTTTTCAGACCTTGGTGACCGGACGCTCTGGCTAGCACTTAGCGTACCACCACCGGGGACTGTCCACTCTTTGTGAAGCCCTGGGATGGCAGGGTCCATCGTTGAATTTTATTATGTGTATGTTTGTCCTTTGTCTATTGCATTTATGTGTTCCTGTCTTTATGTGTTGTTTTTATCGTTTTTTCTCGTTTTGGTGGCGCATGCCCATAGATGGCGATGCCGCCGGGTGCTGCTGACCGCGCCATTCACCGGCAGCAGTACCCCAATTTTAAGTAAAAAAAAAAAAAAAAATAATAATAATAATAATAATAATAATAATAATAAACGCCCTGTGGGTGGGGGCTTCACTTTGCAGAATTTGCCCATAGTAAGTCCTGCTTGTCGTAAAAGGCGACTAAAAGGACAACCCATTAGGAAGGAGAGTAATAGGAAAAAAAAGCCTCGGAAAAATGCCGCTGCCGGTGGAGCGACCGAGCGCATCAGGGTCACCACTGAATGTGACAGTTTAGATCGCGGTGACGACAGGCTGGGTTCTAGGCAGCCACCTGTCAGCTGTAATAACACCTTCAGCCAAAATACTACTGCCCTACTTACAGAGCCACCAACACCTTTGGCTCAGCCGACTTTAAGTGTTTCCTGGGAGCATCCTTTGGGGACCACTAAAGCTGGTAAGAAGCGTGTGCGTATGCAATGGACAGATGAACTGAATGAATTCACCGTACGCACATACTTCCAAGTTACTAAACTTGAAACGGACAAAACTGGTTACCGTACGAAATTACATCAAGAGTTCGCGCGCACCTATCCTCACCTAAATCGCGTCACTGAACAGAGACTGGCAGACCAAAAGCGTGTCATTTTCACCAATAACCTTATACCTTCTTCCCTCATAAACACTATTAAAACACAAGACGCACATCAATTTGCTCAAAATGAAGAAAGTCAGACCGACGACGGCCCACCAGAAATGGGGAGCCCCACACAAAACGACACCCAACAACTTGTCCAGAATGAGCCTAACTACCATGAAACAGCAGTAAATGACACCCTACTGCAAGAGATTGAACTGGAATTTAACACAGCGCTTACTGAATTCGAAGGGACGGAACCCACACATCGGTACTTGTTGCCTAAACAACACACCTCACGTAGATTGGCTGAGATCGTTGAGATATTAAATAACATAATACTGCCTCAACACTTGCAAACTTGTGACAATTTTATCGAGTTGCACACAGCTATCTACTGTGGAGCCGTTGCAGCAATACGTTGTAACGGGACCGATGTAACACCAGCTGTAGCGCACAACTCGAAGAAACACAAAACCCCTGCTTGGGAAACACGATTGAATAAACGCATCAGCACCATCCGATGCAACCTCGGCAGGATCACCCAATACCAACAGGGTACGAGGTCCAAACGGCTCAACAAATATATACACGACATATTACACAAACACACAGTACACACACAATACGAGGAACCCAATAAAACACTCACAGAGATCAGAGACACGCTTCACCAAAAATTAACAGCACTAGCGAAGCGCTTACGAAGATATAAGACCAGTACTGAACGCAGACGACAAAACCAAGCGTTCAGCAGAAACGAGAGACGGTTTTATCAGTCTCTAACGAACACGGTAACTGACAGTAATGGTCTACCAGAGAAGAACGCACTCCATAGTTTCTGGGCGAATATATGGTCCAACACCATTGACCATAATGACAAAGCCAGCTGGATCGATACAGAGTGCAGGAATAACGAACATCTTCCGGAGATGCCCTATACGGACATTACTACAGAGGACGTCTCCAGAGCTTTACAGAGATCGCATAACTGGAAGGCACCTGGCATCGATAACATACAAAACTACTGGCTCAAACACTTTACATCAACACACAAGTATCTCGCTGAACAATTTACACTATTTATAAGAACACCAAACCTGACACCGAAATTCCTAACGCAGGGTATCACATACATGAAATCTAAAAACAGTGATACAAAAAATCCTGCGAATTATAGGCCTATCACCTGCTTGCCTACAGTATATAAGATTTTGACGTCCTTTCTGGTAGAAAAGATCAATGAGCATTGTCAGATTAACACCATACTGACAGAAGAATAAAAGGGATGTCGAAAGAGGTCACAGGGCTGCAAAGAGCAGCTTCTGATTGACTCCGTAGTACTGGAACAAGCGAAAGGGAGACAACGTAACCTGTATACAGCGTTTATTGATTACACAAAGGCATTTGATTCGGTCCCGCACTCCTGGTTACGGAGAGTATTGGAGCTGTACAAAATACACCCAAGTATCGTGAACTTCCTTGGAACGATCATGTCCGACTGGCGAACGACCTTACATTTGAGTATTGGTAATGAAAAAACAGCAAGCGACCTTATTCAAGTAAGACGCGGCATATTCCAAGGCGACTCATTGAGTCCATTATGGTTTTGTCTCGCAATGAACCCACTTTCTCGCCTGTTAAATGAAACCAAATACGGTTACAATGTAGGTACGCAAACGAATTCGCGCCATACCATCTCACATCTGATGTATATGGATGATATTAAGATCTATGCAGCTACTAAACATCAATTACAGCAGCTGCTGGGACTTTCCAACGAGGTTTCGCGAGACCTCTATATAGAGTTCGGAATCGATAAATGTCGAACACAATGTCGTTCTGGAGGAAAACGAGATGCGGTCGCATTCGAACTCGAACCAGAGTCTGTTATGCAGCCCATGGACGAGGGAGAGTCGTACCGGTATCTCGGATTCAATCAGGACGAACGTATAGATCACAGCGCTGTAAAACAACACCTGATGCAGCAATACCTAACGCGTGTACGGAGATTACTGAACACTCACCTTGATGGAAAAAAAACCATCAAAGCAATTAACACCTACGCAGTTCCGGTGCTAACGTACTCATTTGGGGTAATCAAATGGACGCCTACGGACTTGACAAACATCGAGATCAAGACCCGCGTCCTTATGACCAAATAACGAATTCATCATCCCAAAGCAGCGATAGAACGATTGACGCTGCCAAGAGCCGAAGGGGGTCGGGGTCTTATAGACATAAGGAACACGCATAATAAACAGGTTCATAACTTGCGAGAATACTTTTACACCAAAACACACACATCACACTTACACAATGCAATAATCCAAGCCGACAAGGCATACACACCATTAAACCTCTCACACACAGAAATGCCAGATAGTTTTTGCCCATTGGTCACGAAGGAGGACAAAATCCAGCAATGGATGCGCAAGCCTCTACATGGGAGACACCCACATGACCTTAACCAGAGTAACGTCGACAAAGCAGCGTCGCACGCCTGGTTGAGTCAAGGAAGTCTTTTCCCGGAGACTGAAGGATTCATGCTGGCTATACAGGATCAAGTAATTCATACAAAGAATTACTCAAAATACATACTTCGTGACTCGTCAATAACATCTGACTCATGCCGGAGATGCCATTCCAAACCCGAAACGATCCAACACATCACAGCTGCCTGTACTCAGCTCACTCAGTCCGAATATAAACACCGTCACGACCAGGTTGGCAAAATTATATATCAGAAACTAGCGGTTAAGCACCACCTTATAACCGATAAAACCCCTTACTACAAGCTCACACCAAAAGTAGTAGCGGAGAATGACTCCTGTAGACTTTACTGGGATCGGTCGATTATTACAGATAAGACCATAAATCATAATCGACAAGATATCACCTTCGTAATGAAACAAACTAAGACCACCTATCTGATCGACATTGCGGTTCCGAATACACATAACTTACAAAAAACACACGCAGTTAAATTGGAGAAATACACTGACCTCGCAGCCGAAATAAAACAACAATGGCGAATGGAACATGTCCACATTGTTCCAATAGTACTCAGTGCCACCGGGGTCATTCCACACACACTACACAATAGCTTGAGCCTCTTGGGTCTCCCAAAGTACACATATGTCACTATGCAAAAGGCAGTGATCATAAACACATGTCGTATAGTACGGAAGTTCCTCAGTAATACGAATCCGACTGCGATATGTGAAAGCACAAGATCTGCTTGTACTCCATCTGAGCCATCTACAGTGAGTGAACAACACACTGACACTCATCTTACAGACACACAACACACATACATAAACACACAATACGCTAACACTGAAACGCAAACACCTAACACACATACAGATCCAGATTCGTCTGATGGAGAGGGAGGATCGACCAACTGCCGCACTGTCACTGTTACCGCTCTGGTGCACAATCCTCCCCAACTCAATAACACACAAGGTCCGTCAACCTCTGTACCATCTAAACGCGCAATTCCAGGAACACCCGATCTTAATGAGCAATTTGATGAACCAGAACACATTTACACCAAGAAACGAAAAATAGAACGACACATCCACACACATACACGAACACACACACAAACACAAACAGTCCTTTCCCTTCCCTCTGTCCCTAATCCTACCTATTCTCTGAGGACACGAAAACGAACTAGGCATTCACAGCCGTCTGTCATTGAGCCAACATCTACGCTCCCACAAAAGTCTCGTCGTACGAACCAGTGTACACCAAAATAGACGCATAACACCTCGTTTCAAGCAACAACAACAACAATATAAGGAGTGATGTGACAAACCCGTCCGTGAATGTACTACGGTACTTTTACGGATTGGTTTGGCACATTACCCTTTCACAGAGCCTAATACCTTGCATAATGCCGGTATAGGTGAATGTTACCCAGTACTGTCCTACTGAGTAGTGAGCGCCAGGTTGGCGTAAAAGTAAATAATAATAATAATAATAATAATAATAAAGCTCGGGCTGGGCTAAAATCCAACCTCACGTCCCCGTTCGTGCTCGGCGGGCAACTGTTATCTTCGGCTAGCAGGCTGACGAGGCTCTGGTATTTTTTCGACGAGGACGAACGTCGTGAGATCGACTAGATGCTTGTTGTTCTCACCCTGATGTCTGGCTGTAGCGTCGAATGTGTTGAGTATCCATATGTGTGTGAATACCGAAATCGTGACTCGAATTCGAAGGAATCGAAAAAGTGATATCGTTTGTGATTTGTGGAAGTCTCGTCTATGATAGCCTTGTACCTGTGTTTTTATTTTATCTTTTTACTCTGCATCCACTGGTTGGTGCACACCGGTGGTGCATTTCTGTGATAAAGAGCCGTGTCTTGTTCTCATCATATCGATGGGTAGGAGCGCGGCCCTCGACGCACTGGTTCGCCTGTGTGAGCGACGTCTATCTGAACGGTTTGAGCATGCTCACCTAGTAAGCAGAAACGTTAAATTAAAGACAAAATTGCAGATAGAAAAAATCCGGCCGAATTTTGGCAAGTGATCCGATCTCTAAAACAAAATAATCCATCAGTTAATAATATAAACTTGAATATGTGGGAAAACTATTATAAAAAAATATTTACTAGTGAGGCTATAAATACTAACTTAGACCTTGAAAATAATTTTAATTAGAAATTAGATTTCGAAGTTTCATATGATGAATTAGATAATGTACTCAGTTTATATAAAAACAAAAAAGCACCTGGTTTAGACAGTTTATCCTATGAATTTTTAAAAATTTACCACTTATCGGTAAGATATGTTACTTAAATTGTATAACGAAGTATTTAGAAATGAACGTATGCCAGTATCCTGGTCAAAAATTAAACTCATTCTCCTACCAAAGAATGGGGATCTTTCTATAATGGATAATTACAGAGGTATTTCTCTTATAAATAACGTTACTAAATTTTTCACACAAATCATTACTCATCACATCACTGATTACGCAGAATTTAACAATATTATGCCAGAGTGCCAGTCGGGCTTTCGGAAAAATCGTAGTTGCATAGACAAAATTTCATTTTACCATCTGTTGTAGCTATACAATTAAGTCGTAAGTCAGGAAAACTTATTTGCGCTTTCATAGATTTTAAAAAAGCTTTTAACTCTATAATTCATCCAATTTTATAGTTCAAATTAAAGAAACTGGGAATTTTTGACAAGTTAACACGTATTAGGAGAAATCTATACAGTAATGCTAACATTAAAGTTCAAGCAAACGGTGAATATTCCAATGGAATCCCCATCCTAAAAGGTGTACTATAAGGCGACTGCCTTAGTCCACTGCTTTTTGCGTTATTTTTGGCAGATTTTTCAAATTTTCTTAAATCTCATGATGTTGAGGGCATTAACATTGATCATGTAAATGATACTGATGCTATCTTTTATGCAGACGACTTAGTTTTATTGGCTAGAAATAAATATCAACTACACAAAATACTAAATGTGTTGGAATTATATTGTGATGAGAACTTCTTACAAGTAAATGTAAAAAAGTCTAAAATTTTTATCTTTAGACGAGCAAGCAAACCTCCAGGTAACCCCGTATTTAAATTTAAATCGAATGTATTAGAAACTGTAAATAGCTACAACTACTTAGGGGTTGACTTTAGCTCTTCAAGCTTGTTCCTAAATGCAGCTAACACTCGAGCGACAAGGACTAATGCTGCTACATCCAGTATAAGATCTGTATTTTCTAAATCTAGAAGGGTTCTACATGGTTCATCTTTAAAAGATTTTTTCTTTCCGCAGGGGGCAGTAATATACCGGCACGTAATTACATAGTTTGCCGTGCATAAAATTAATTATAAATTAATAATATTAGTATACTGAGAGAATAATCTTGGTAACAGATAACAGAGAAAATTACATGATTTTGGATTGAAAATTGCATTATTATTTCTCGTACTAAATATCGATAAATACGGAGTCGCACGCACCATAATCATTATATATTATTAATTAAAGAAAAACTATTTTTAAAGAAAAACTAACGACTAGTTTTTATTTTTTTTTTTTTTTTGTTAATCCTTGATTTCTATTACAAAAATAATTCAATTTTAAATTATAAAAACTAAATATTTCTATTATATTACGTTTTTTCTATTGTTAAAATTTAATCATTTTAAAAAATGATAATTTTGTTAAAAGCCTTTGCAAATGATAAGCAAATATTCAAATAAACAAAATTCGCGGTTGACCTTCTGACGTGATAGAATTGTTTCTGAAGTAGTTGTTTAGAAATAAGATGTCCTTTTATGGGGACAACAATGCAAATTAACAGGGCAATAGAACAAGAGGTAAAACCCTTAATTTTTTTACGTTATATGCTGAAAGTTATACAAGTAATTTTTAATAAAGAATTCGTTACCTATTGATATGTTGAAACATTTAAACATTAAAGCTATTATATTTTTAAATAATAGCATGACGATACAATAGAAAATTTTGGAAATGTATTACATAAATGTAATACGTATGTTTTATTTATTTAATATTTTTAACATGAGCAGTTAATTAATATTAAATAAAATAAAATACATTATTTTTACATGAATTTCGTGGTTGTTATTATAATTCTTAATAATAATAATAATAAATAATAAATTTCCCAATTAAATATTTAATCTCCAAATGTTAATTTTGAAATAAGTAGTATTTTCTACCACCAGATGTCATGTTCAATTGGTTATTATTAAATCATTCTCATTGGCTGTTATATTTCTTAATGTGTTAAAAGCTACGACACACGTCTCATTACTTTATTAAGAAAATTATTTTTTGTATGAGTCATGCGTGAGTTTAACTGGGATAAATTATATATATATATATATATATATATATATATATATATATATATATATATATATATATATATATATATATATATATATATATATATATATATATATATATATAAATTTTAGTGAATATCATTTTCGTATTCTGGGGACCTCAAAATATATTTCTATTATAGTCTCGGCCTCAGATTGCGTCATGATAGCTGCTTTTAAATATTGATTGCTTAATTTAGGTTTTACAGATTCTAAAATATCTTACTGTTGAGAGGTTTACTTTGTGAAATTTCATTTTAAATATTAAAAATATTTAAAGTTTTAATTACTTTGTCAATTTCACTAGAATTGAGTAGAATTTACTAAACGCGTTTTCAATCTAGCCCACTCTTAGCTGAACTCTTTATGGATAACCTCGAAACTTCTATCTTACAAAACCCTATTTCTAAAAAACACATTCTTTTCTGGTTTCGCTACGTAGATGACATCCTAGTTGGTTTCAAAGGAACAGACCGACAGCTGGACAACTATTTAAAATATCTCAACAGCATCCACCCAAAAATCCAATTTACCAAAGAAATAGAAGAAAACCAATCCATAAATTTCCTTGATATAACCATCCTTAGAGACACCAATAAATTCATCTATAATATCTACCGTAAACCATCATTTTCAGATTTAACTATACCTGCTGACTCCTTTAGCTCCAGGTCCCACAAACTAGCTGCGTATCGTTCAATGATCCACAGAGCATTCGCTATTCCTCTTCTACCAAAAGACCGAGAAACTGAACTTAACACAATAAAACAAATCGCCCTCAACAACGCTTTTTCAACCCATTTAATAAATGAACTCATTCGTAAAAAACAACACAAAATCACCATTGAACAAATATATCCATCTATTACTGCTGGTCCAGATCCAAAACATTATGTATCACTCCCTTTCCTAGGTGTCATCTCACAAAAAATAGGCAATTTATTTTCAAAATATAATATATCACCCGCCTTCTGTTCATTTGGAAATCTCGGCCGTTCACTTTTTAACGCAAAAGAAAAAACTGATCCGCTAAAAAAGAGTGGAGTTTACCGCTTAGATTGTTCGCAGTGTAATGCTAAATACGTGGGACAGACGGGTCGCAGCTTCGAGACAAGGTATAAGGAACATGTTGGATCTCAAATTCATAGCTCAAATTTTGGTTTACACGTCTTAGAAACAGGTCATTTCCCCAATATAAATCACAAACCAAAAGTTCTACATATTTGTCAAAAGGGTACAAAACTGAATCTCTTGGAGGCTCTTGAAATTAATAGATTGAACAGTGACCCACAAGTGGAGGTTTTAAATGATCAAAACGACCTAAATAATTCACCTTTATTAAAACTGAACTTCTAAACGAAAAAAAAAAAAATATAATTTTCAGCAACTTTAACATTTTGGACACCCCTCCTTTATTCTTAAACATATTGGTTAAAAATTTTTACCTTACACAGATAAAAATAATTATCTCTATTATTCAAAACTGGTTTATCAGGTACGTTATGGTACAGCCTATTTCATATGAAATAGTATAATGACGGGTTTTTCCCAAATTCATTTTTAAGAGTATTTATTACACTCCCACATACATTTCTTCAATTACTCTGATGATTATCGCGAGATTGAAAACGCGTTTAGTAAATTCTACTCAATTCTAGTGAAATTGACAAAGTAATTAAAACTTGAAATATTTTTAATATCTAAAATATCTATTAATTTTATGGTTTCTTTTGTGTATATTCAGAACATTCTTTTCATGAAGCATTTTCCTCGATAAGGGAAAAAAAGCAATTCAAAAGGTTTTGTTTAAAAAAAAATCGTTATGATTTAGAAAGCAGTTTAAAAAAGGTAACTCCATCAAACTCATTTATCGTATTAATTTTAAATGGATATCCCTTCTATAAAACCTTGGAGATAAATCTAACACACTAATATTATGATTAATTTTTGCAAAATTTGACACAAAACATACACTTAACTTTTCCAAAACTCGCCTTTCATATATTTAGCATTAATAAGGATCCGACAGGGACCCGTATACCAAATTTCAAGTTTGTATGTATTATAGTTCCGGAGATTTCTTGATAGGTGAGTGAGTGAATGGTATTTGTTTTTTATATAATATATAGATTACGTCTTTATGTTTGACAAAACGGCCCTGATAATGATTTTCGATCATAAAAAAACAAGCATTTATAAAATCATCAGAGTAGGAATTTTTAGAAATAGAATTCACACTTATGCTTAGTAAGATATTCAGTAGCAGATTTTTGCGATAAACGTTTACAGCAAGGACAAATGTTCGTTTTACCATCATTGGCGTTATATTCCGCAATCACTATTCTTTATATTTTGTTATTAGTTTTCGACTTTTCAATTCTTTATTTTGTTTTATAATCTTAGTACAGGAAATTCGCCTAGCGATCGTATTACAAGACTGCTCTGTTATATACGATAGTTTTGAATTCAGGCGCTTCAATTCCGTAGCAATTTTATTCCGTTTCCGTTCTTTCAAGCTGACAGACTCATTTAGTTGAAATTTTCTTTTCCGCTCAGTATTATGTTGTTTAACTTCTTTTCGTGCGCTTAACACTTTTGGAAGTGTCGCTAGAATGGTCAAATGAACCATTTATTCAATTTGATAACAATTCACAGGATTGATTTAACAACATAAAACCCGAATTTTGAACATCGCTAACAATTTTTTCATTTATGCGTCGTTTTCTTTTCTTTTCTTTCCCAAATTTCTATTTTTATTTTGTTTCTCTTTTTCACGACGAGATGAAATTTTAAGAGCAAGAAAAGCTCTAATTGTTTTGTATTTATAATATCCATCAAATGAGGTTGCATGGAAAAATATTTATTGTTAGGTTTAATCCTAGCGCTATGGTCGCAGTAAACGTTGTTACATAAACGCCGCAATTAAATGCATTTGTTTGTCGTTGAATAATAGGAAATAGTTCAGGTGCGTTTTGAGGGAAAAGTTATAAAAATACCGTTCCTACGTCGGAAATAACTCGCTATGGAAACTATCATATACAACCAGTTGATCATTGCCATAATGAACACAAGTGCAGTTCAATCCAACACCGTCAAGTGGACGCTTTTTAGCAGCTTCTCAAAATATTATTTGTAGGCGACCTTCTCCCGGAGAAATTAATTAAATCAAGTGAAATGTCATTATTAAAAGTACGTCACACGGACGGTAGTTTGCACTTAGCGAAAGGATTTCATGAAATTCAGTCAGGCATTAATCTTCAATTTAAATAATGCTCGAAAGTATTATATTCAAGTATATATAAGAAAATTTTTGTTCTTGGCTAATAATTGTATTCCTGAAATAAAAGACGACAATTTTGATTTCGAAAGAATTGTATTAGGTTAGTTATGACACATGTAACCGATAGGAATAAACAACGATATATAGCAACCGACACAAAATATGTGTACTATCGGTTGTCTAATATGTTTAGTGTAACGCTAAATCAATGTTTAACGCCATCTCACTGACCCTACCCTAACAAGCTATAACATTTAGCATAGACATAACCGAGACGACAACAGCGTCAAGGAGAAGTAAGGTCGTCGCAGTCCCAGGGGAGTGGTATGGAACAACTATCGTATTATATACTAGCGGCTATCGGGGAGAAAGACAATTGGGGTTTAGTATGGAATGAGTAAAGTTCTCAGTTCCTTACATTTTTGTGGGCCCTAGTTCGATCTAACATTGATTGTTAACATATTGTAACAATGTTTATAATATACCACAACGGATTTTAATAAATTTTATTTTATTTACGTACTATCGAAATGTTGTTGTTTTATTTCATTATACCTTATTTCAAATGACTTTGGATTCGAAAACGGGACGTAACTTAAATATAACGGTCGTATGTTGTGGAAAACATTTATTTTGTATTAACAACAATGGAAACATAGTTTTATCCGTCAATAAACAACAAATAATTTAAGTGATAATTAACCGAACCCAAAATAGACGTTTACAAAACCAATACCCACCATAACAAATCCGTTATACACAGAAAAAACTTAATTTTTGAAATCGTCAGTACCTACCTACACCGATTGCGATCAAGCTGCTCTTCATTCTCCATTTTTGTATTGAATTGAGTGAAATAATATTTCCACAGAAATATCTTTTTAAACCATATTCTCATATCCTCGAAAAAGACAAAACACGAAAGAAAAGTCATATCATTGCAGGGTGACAGCATTTAATTCATTGTGAATTAGGTACAGTAAAATTACAAGGGTAAAAATAATAACTTACAGACGAATAATTTTCATTCTGTGTTAGAGGATGCTTATCTACATATATATATATATATATATATATATATATATATATATATATATATATATATATATATATATATATATATATATATATATATATATATATATATATATATATATATATATATACAGTATACTCCTGTTATAGCAAACTTGACAGGCCCGCAAAAATCGGATCGTTATAACGGAAGTTCGGTATAACCAGATAAGGATATTTTTTTTATTCGTATTGTATTTGTACCTTTCTATTTACCCATAACAACATTATTTTATTATAAAAATCGGTAGAAAATACCGTAACACATAATATATATGCAAACTGATTGAGAATTTTCATTCTCATATCCTCTGCATTCATTATGTGGACCACTAATTCATACATTCTAATGTTTACTGACAAATCAAGGTTTCATCAAGGTTATAATGTACTGATTTTTCTAATTTTTTTAAATTTTATACTTTTGTGTGCAAAATATTTAATTCAATTTCCCAAATTTGTTGAATTTCGGAAAATCAAATGACATTCAATTCACCCAAATTGCTAAATTTCAAAAAACCAAGCGATATTCGTTTTTCCCAAATTGTTAACATAGTTGATTTTATCAAATTAAATTAAATATTGTGGTGTTTCTTACCATTTTTTAAAATAATTATAGCTTCTACACCCTTAATATTAAATCATAAACAGTGTTGTCTTTTTATTTTTAATTTTATTTTATTTATTTATTTTTTTTTTTTTTTTTGAATGAAAACTACTTAAATCAGGCGAAACGAAACACAAAAAATGAATTAAAGACATGACATAACTGTAGTTATTTTTATTTGTTTTGGTTTTTAACTAACAATTTCCAGCAAGTTCGTTATTCGGTGCACTTCGGACAGGCTCAAATAGGTACGCTATAAACGGAAGTTCGCTGTAGCCGGGTTCACTATAACCGAATTTTTCTATTATTGCATCTTATGGAACAAAAAACGGGACTTTTTTCTAGATCGTTACAACCGGAAGTTCGTTATAACCGGGTTCGTTATAAAAGAAGTATACTATATATATATATATATATATATATATATATATATATATATATATATATATATATATATATATATATATATATTTATGTATGTATCTTGCTACATGTAAAATAAATGTTGATCTTGCTTATAATGTGGGCAATAAATTATTTAAAACAACGAAAGCTTCAGGAGACAGGGTAAATAGAAATTGTGCCATTGTCGGAATCTCTTAGATAGCGTAAATATATTTTCACCATTCATTTAAGAAATTATTAAATGAGGAATATAATTATTGCATTTTAAACCAATCATAAAGAAAGACTGCGACGCGACGCCTCGAAATTTTATATTTTAAAACGGTGAAAACGGGCGGGTAAAGATCGGCCATTTTTCACTCCTCATAATCGTGAAAATAGAAAACCCTTACATATTCAAGTAATAATTTTTTCTTACCTAGTTCAAACCTCTATCTTAACATGGTATTTATTTTAATGTAACATGGTATTTATTTTAATATTATTATTTCAAATTTCGTTCCTACAGTAGTTTAATTGTTTTCGACTATTTTCCATGGAAAAGAGTTTTAAATAACTCAAATAGTATCATCAGTTGGGGCGAATATGGACAGTAGGGGCGAATCTAGACAGAGCTGCCTCTCGATATTTCTTCGTCAGTGTTATGACCGTACAAGGTGATAGATCAATTTACGCTACTGAATTTTGTCAGTTATGAGTCAGTCATCAAAGAAAAGCGGTGAACGTGACATCTTTGTATTTTGATATTGTACAGGCGCATTGTTTATAATTTTTGAAGATAACGCGCGTTTTAAGATCTTATAAAGAAACTGCTGTACAAAAAAAACAGTTATATATATAGGGGAGAGTCTCCTATATTGGACCGGCTCCTAAATTGGACCGCGACAGTTTTAAGCAATTAAAAGACAGTTAGAGCCATCTAACAATATAAATATTAAACAACATTCGAATTTATTTCTTAGTACGAATTTAGGTAATTGTCAAGTAAGCAGTCTTTGAAAACTCGCAAATTTATGAAAAATTGTTAAGCCGATGTTAAATTTTCATTACTTACCGTTCGACTAAACACTTAACAGGTAGGTATAACTTTTTCTTTTTATATTTATATTTTATATATGTCATATGTAATTTATTATAATGACATAATCCTAAAAATATATACATGTATTAGATGTAGATAACGGTTTTTGTAGAAAAACATTATTAAGAACCAATCGGTCCAATTTAGGATACTAGTTTCCCAAATTGGACCAAATGACATAATTTTTTTTACCCACGATAGGGTCTTTTTAAAGTTCAACTAGAGACGAATTAACGTTTTCGTTTTATAGCATAAAGATTGATTAATCAGACAACCAAAAATGATGGCTCTATGTTAATTGGTTTCCTTGTTGCAAACAAAAATGGCAAAAGTGGTCCAATATATATATATATATATATATATATATATATATATATACATATATATATATATATATATGTATATATATATATATATATATATATATATATATATATATATATATATATATATATATATATATATATAAAGTAGGGACTGGCGACAAAATGTTTGGCGTTTTCTTGACATTATATGTACCAAAAATGAAAGCTGTATTATGCTTAATTTTTTTTTTATAAATTGATTAATAAAAAATTGTCTATAGGTGAGGCGAATTCAGACACCATGATGCGTCAATATAAAAAGAAAGTGGATATAAATTAGATAAAATGTAGTCTAGATAACATAAAACATAAACTTAGATAACATAAACTCTTTTCGACAGAGGCGCAACAACCGGGGAGGTCCAAGGAGTCCGGACCCCCTAAGATTACCTGGAAATTTTCCTTCAATTTATTTTATTTATATTAAAAAGTAAAATTTGCATGATAGACTCAAAGGCAAATCGAAATGAAATTCATTTAAATCCAAAATGTTTTATTCCACCCATCAAAAGTCATTCGCTGATGCAGTTATTTATCTTAGCGAATTTCCAGATTGGAAATTCAGCTATTTTTATCTTTTTATCTCCGATTTTATGCATATGCATGACTGAATGTGATTTATATTGCAAATAAAGCACTGTCCAGATTCGCCCCACACATAAGGGCGAATCTAGACACTATATAACCAAGAAAAAAAATATTGCAGTACCAGTTTTGATATTTTTCAACTGCCCTATATGCTCGTGATATTAAAGCATTTTAATTATTTTTTTTTTAAAATTTTTTAGATAAACTCTAAACAATTTATTGTCAGAAAACTGAAAAAGTCGTCCAGATTCGCCCCTACTGACGGTATGATTATGTCAACACAGTCACGCCCTAGTTAACTAACTACTCCTAGATTTAATATTAGAAAATTGAGCAAAAACAGATCGATTAGATACTTTTAATTTCAAATGTTATCGAGTGCCTGTGAAACATTATTGGTGTATGGCGGATTTTTATCCGTATTTTTAAACATCCGTATAAAACTGCGTCTCGCATTAGAGAGAGGTTGTGTTTGATTGATTACTGAATTGGAGTGGTACTCGAACAAGTGATCGGTGGCCTAGTTGGTAAGGCGCTTGCCTGGTAACCAAGAGATCCGGGTTCGAGTCCCAGCCGATCCAGTTTGGTAATTTTTCAAACACTATGTCAATTTTAATGGTCGATTAGATGTTTTTACGTATATTTAAAATCTGCAAACAAAATTCGAATATATTTAATTTTTAACCCCCTTTCGCAAAACTAATCTCCTCATTTTAACTCCCAACTACTCCTGTCGGTGTAATTTGAATTAATTGCATATCAATAAAAAGCTATTCAAAAAAAGAGCAATTTCGTCAATTTAAACTTTTACTCTTCTATCTCTTCTATCTTTTACCGTTTTCGAGATATTTGAAAAATTAAATTTTTACCTCCATTTTTGAAGAGGGATTTCACCCCTTCAAACCGTTTTTCCGCAGATAAAAAAAATACGTGTCGTTTATTTTTTAATGTTCTACAACTTATTCCAATTTCATCAAAATCGATAGGTCCGGTCTCGGGATCTTTACTTGTTAATAACATGTACTATACTTTATGTACCATATTTTCACACGTCTTAATTCAGAATAAAAATTATTTCAGTGTGATATCATTAGAATAACATCATGAAACTTTGTATACAACTTACCTAAGAGGCTGGGTATAACATATCTATTTTCAAAAAAATTAAAATTTCCGATTTTGGATGTTTTATAAAAATCAGCTTTTTGAATTGTGGAGAAAGGGTTAAATTTGAATTGCATTATCATATTATATGTCAAATTAAAGCCCTTTTAACTCTGAAATAATTGCTATCAGTTTCAGCCTCCTAGCCCAAATAATTTTTGAGCTACATGTGCTTAAATAATTCAAAGCGCTGCTAAAAATTGCGGTTTTTGGATTTTAAAAATTGAAATAAATAATTACAAAATTAATATTAATAAAAAGATAAAAATTTATATTCGTTATCTTCAAAGCAAGTACCTACAACCTTATAAAAAGTATTATAATGATTTGAAGACATAAGATCCCGACTAGAAAATAAATAGGGCTGGCCCTAAATCGGTCCGGCCCGGATCAGGCTTATCACTGGCATGCCCTATTAGGTTTACCGAATAATGCCCGGACCAGGGCCCGATCAGGAAAATTATATTAAGGATTGCCCTACTTGCCTGATTTGGCCCTGACTCCGTTTGCCTTATTAGGACCCTGTTATGGTTGAACTGATCCGGCCCTGATCTTATCTTTTTATTAGGGCCTTATAATGGTTTTCCCGATGCGGCCCTTATTTAATTTCCTTATTAGGGCCTTAATTAAACTTCCCTGATCCGGCACTGATTTTATATCCTTATTAGGGCCTTATTATGGTTTTCAGGATCTGGCCCTGATTTGATCTCCTTATTGAGATTTTATTATGGTTTTCCCGATCCGGCCCTGATTTCATTTCCTTATTAGGACCTTAATTAAACTTCCCTGATCTGACCCCGATTTGATCTTCTTATTAGAGCCTTATTATGATTTTCCCGATCTGGCCCTAATTTCATTTCCTTATTAGGGTTTAATTAAACTTCCCTGATCCGGCCCCGATTTTATCTTCTTATTAGGGCCTTATTATGGTTTTTCTGATCCGGCCCTGATTTTATTTGCTTATTAGGGCCTTAATTAAACTTCCCTGATCCGGCCATGATTTTATCTCCTAATTAGTCCTTAGCCCTTAAAAGTATTTCTAATAATACTTTTAAGGGCTTTTTAAATAACTAAATATTTAAATATAATTATATATTATTATTATTATTTAACAATGGCTAATACTAATTTCAGAATTGCATAAGAATTGCAATTCTGATGAACCAATTAGAAAATACACAAGGCCCAAAATTAATCATAGGAGACTTTAATAGTCAAATAGGACAAAGGGCATGTATTGATGAAAAATTTTCTATAGGTCCATATTGCTATGGGAAACGAAATAAAAGGGGATATAAACTGTTACGGTTTTGTCAATCTAATCAATTAAGAATTATGAATACGTTTTTCAAAAAACGTGCTGGTCGGAAATGGACTTGGATATCACCGAATCAGGAAGTTAAAAACGAAATTGACTATATAATAGCAGATAATAACATTAATGTAGTAGATGTTGACATAATAAGTAAATTTAATTTCAATGCAGATCATAGATTGTTACAAACAAAAATATCTTTCAAAAAAGTACGTCCTTTTAACTATAATAACTATCAATCAGTCGTCACATCCGTGTTAAATGAGTCAGATGTTATTAAATTCAAATCCATTCTCAATTCTGAATTGAGTTCACATTTAAAAACAGAACTAACAAAAATACAAATTTTAGAAGACCAAATTGAAAAATCATTAATAAATGCAGTTAAAAAGATTAACAAAATAACTAAAGATGATTCTATAATAAATAAAATTAGTGAAAAAACCAAAAAATTAATTGAGAAACGAGAAAAACTGAAATTAATGAAAAATAAATCAGCAACCAAAAAAATTGAATATACTGAATTATGTAAATTAACACAACGTCATATTCGCGATGATATTAGAAAATACAGAATATTATAGAATCATCTCGCTCTACCAAACAAGTAAAAAGAAAACTAGGTATAGGTAAAACATGGATTATAAAAATGAAAACCAAACAGAATTCTGAAGAATATAATAGGGAAACAATAATGAAAATAGCAACGGAATTCTTTAAAGAACTTTATAAACGCCTCGATCAAATCCAAACAAAGAACCTAATTATGAAACCCAATAATGAACTGTATATACCAGACATAATCCCGGATAAAATATCCTGTGCTATCTCTAAACTTAAAAACAATAAAGCACCCGGCGCTGATAATATAACTAATGAACTTTTAAAATATGGCAAGGACGAACTCATCAAACCCTTACTTAAACTATTTAATTTAGTATTACACAAAGGAGTTGTACCGAATGAGTGGCTAAAATCAGATATTGTTCTACTTTATAAAAAAGGTGATATTTCGAATATAAACAACTATAGACCCATTAGTTTATCTTCCACTTTATACAAACTATTTATGAGTATTTTGGGAAAAAGACTTATACTCCAATTAAATGAGCATATAAAATGTGAGTAAGCCGGTTTTCGGAAAAATTTCTCAACTATAGACCATTTACATGCCATCAATCAAATTATAGAAAAGCCAATTGAATATAACCTAAATGTTTATTTCGCATTTATCGATTTTACTAAAGCAATCGATGCGCTACCTCACCAATTTCTCTACGATGTGTTAAAAAAATACGGTTTAAATTCACAGTATGTAAATTTATTGGTATATATATATATATATATATATATATATATATATATATATATATATATATATATATATATATATATATATATATATATATATATCAGAATAGTAAAGCACGAATAATCTTAGAAAATAATAAGGGAGTAAAACAAGGAGACCCATTATCACCGATACTTTTTAATATATCGCTAGAATATATTTTTATTCAATTAGATTGACAGGAAAATGGTTTAAAAATTGATGGTAAATTTATTAGTAATATACGTTTTGCTGATGATATCGTACTAATATCAACATCATTGGCAGAATTAAGTAGCATGTTAAATGGTTTATATCTAGAATGTAAAAAAGCTGGTTTAAGCATTAATCATGCTAAAACTAAATTAATGACAAATTCTGACCAAGATGTTATTCAACTAAATAACATTTATCTAGAATGGGTGGAAGATTTTATCTACTTAGGACAATTAGTCTCATTTAAAAACAAACAACAAAAAGAGATAAACCGTCGTATCACCTTAACGTGGAATAAATACTGGTCACTAAAATTCGTAATGAAAAATGAACAACTACCTATATGTCTCAAGAAAAAGGTACATGAAAGCTGTATAGCGCCATGTCTAATGTATGGCTGTCAAACATGGTCCCTGTCTAAGAAACAAACTAAACAACTCCGAACTACTCAATACGCGATAGAAAGAAGTATGCCAGGTATAAAGCGTAAGGATCGCGTAAGAAATATTGACATGCGTAACATAACCAAATTAGTAGATATTGTTACAAGTATTAAGAAACAAAAATGGAATTGAGCAGGTCATATGTACAGACAAAACGACGACAGGTGGACAAAACGACTGACAGACTGGTACCCACGAGACATGAAAAGAAAGCGTGGTAGACAATTTATTAGACGGTCTGACGACATAAGAAAAACAGCAGGTATACTATGAACAAGACGCACTCAAAATAGGGTAGAATGGAAAAACCTGGGAGAGGCCTATATCCAGCAGTGGATGTAGTTTCAGCAGCCAAAGGAATGTTTATTTACTTTACTTACTAAGTATCTAGTATAGAATAATACAGTATTTTAATAGAATTAGAATTTTTATGTAATATTATTTCTATGTACATTATATATATATATATATATATATATATATATATATATATATATATATATATATATATATATATATATATATATATATATATATATATTGAGCGATATTCTAAAAGATGCTCATACTCATACCCATACTCTACTTGCTCATACTTACTTTGCTTCATTTGCTTACAATAATTTTCGTATACCTTTTCCAACAATTTTTGGGATGACTTTTCGAGAGGGTGTTATTAGCGACCATAAACTTTCAAGATGTTAAATTATTTTATTGCTTACAAATACCACCCTATGTTCACTCCACTTGTATTTAAATTTGTTACCTGTTTCACAGGCAACGGTTTCTTTTTGCATTCATACAGATAAGTAGGTAACATGCGGCGAACAATACTGCTGATTATTGCCGTACTTTAAAAGTCATCTCATTTGAATATTGAAAAACTATACTTACGTACATAAATTATATACCTACATTTTTTCAAAGTCTGCGTTGAAATGTATTCACAATTATTGTCAATAGTTTTATGAAGGGTCATCTTTTGTTATATTTTTTACAACTTGGACTAGTGAAGGTACATATTTGTACAGATTAATTTCTTTTATTTAATAAAAACAGGTAAATTTTTAAGAAATTGTTCTAAATAGATATTTATGATAATTGTTATTTTCTTATTTTTAATATGAATTTATATAAATATAAAATCCTTATATAGAGTCTATGTCAGACTAAACTTTTTTAGTTAGACTAAAGTTATATAATATTATGATAATAATTATTCATTCAATCATTTGTTCAAACGTCTATCATTATGTGTGTGGAAATATTTGGATAACTAGTAACTTTTCCTATAAATTAAAATATACCAAAGAATGGACAGATTTTTATTTTATCTGTATTAATTATTTTGAGTTTAAGAAATATTACCCAAAGTTTTATTTTTGTAAAATATTGCATTAATTTTGACATCGAAATTTGTATGTTTGACTGTATTGCATATTTATATGAAATTTTTCTAATGCATAATCGTCGATTGTTAACTACCGAAAAATTTTCCAATGTTATTTATGGAAAAGCTTGTTGGATGAAGTGGCCTGGGGAGGAAGTGTCCAAGCGTGAGGATCGTCACGAATGACGATAGCACTTCCAACACCCGTAGCTGTTTTGGAACCATCTGTGTATATGCAGAGAGAGTCAAGTTCGCTAATGATCTCATAAAAGCGGGATCGATATTCGAATGAACTGGTCTCCTCCTTGTTGAGACCAGTCAGGTCGAAACGACACCTTACGTTAGGGATCAGCCAAGGAGGTACTTCCATAGGACGTTTGGGAAGTACCTTGGCGAACTGTAAGTGCAGACTCTCTAATAACTCCTGCGTTCGAACGGCCACTGGTCGACTTATGGTGGGACGTCGACCATAGAGCCCCTGTAAACGGTATCTGAATAGAGTCGGGTGGTTTATATGTGAAGGTGTTGCATATATCCCCGCCGCATAATTGAGCAAGAGACGCTCACGTCTCAGTCGCAGCGGAGGAAGACCCGACTCTACGCAGAGGCTCATAGAAGGGCTCGTTCGAAATGCTCCCGTAGCCAGTCGTATGCCTGCATGGTGAACAGGATCTAGGAAAAGAAGCGCAGACGCCCGGGCGGAGGAGTAAGTAATGCTGCCGTAATCAATCCTAGTCAGAACTAGCGATTGATACAGGCGAAGCAACGACTCCCGGCCCGCACTCCACGATGCACCAGCCAAGCACATACGCATGTTTATTGTCCTGCGACAACTCGCAGCTAAGGCTTGGAGGTGTGGACGCCACGTAAGTTGTTTATCAAATATGAGTCCTAGAAACCTGACGCTATCGACGCACTGAAGGTTGGATCCTTTCAATGTGAGAACAGGATCCGGATGTGCGTTGCGCTTTCTGCAGAAGTGTACCACCGATGTCTTTTGGGGTGAAAATCGAAAACCAAGAGCTTTGCAGAAGTCACCACTTCGTTGATGCCTTGTTGCAGCCGTTCTTGGATATCCTCGATGGAGTCGGCTGCATAAAAAATGGTGAGATCATCAACGTACAAGCAACGACGAATTGGGGCTGAAGCTGCAATATAACTGACTGCGATGGAAAACAAGGTGACACTAATGGTGGAGCCTTGAGGAACACCATTCTCCTGGGAGTGGCCCTCAGACTCAGTGTCACCTACCCGGACACGAAAAGAACGGTCAGTCAGAAAACTTTTTACGAACTGAGGGAGGTTACCTCTTAGACCCCAGTCGTGCAGCTTCTTGAGAATGCCATACCTCCAGGTCATATAATAAGCTTTCTCCAAATCGAAAAACACAGCCACAAGGTGTTTTCGTTGGAGAAAGGCGTCTTGAATGGCATTCTCGAGGCGAACAAGATGGTCCGTAGTCGAATGGTATCGGCGGAACCCACATTGATGTTTAGGAATGAGATTGTGGGATTCCAGCCACCAGACGAGACGGTTGTTCACCATTTTTTCCAATACCTTGCTGAAACAGCAAGTCAAGGATATTGGACGGTAGCTAGATAGTTGCGATGAATCTTTATTCTCTTTTAGCAGCGGAATGATGGTAGCTTCCCGCCACTGCGGAGGGTAAACACCTTGCTTAAAAATTTCGTTATACAGATCCAGTAACCTACACTTACCAGGATAAGGCAGGTTCCGGATCATGGCGTAGGGGATCTCATCAGGTCCAGGGGATGTGTCCCCAGATCCCCGAAGCGCCTCCAGTAACTCTTGCATAGAAAACGGTTGGTTATACTGGAGGGATTCATCCGAGAAAAAATCAAGATCGTTTTGTTCGTGTTCGATCTTGATCCGCAGGAAGTCCGGGTCATAATTCTGGGAGCCACTGACGCGCTCAAAGTGCTTAGCTAAGCAATTAGCTATTTCTGCGCGTTCAGTGATGTTTCGACCGTCGACGACGAGAAGGGAGGGCATAGGTGAACGGGAATATTTGACGACTTCGGTATACTCGTATATGCTGCTTCATTGACACTGGAGGACATTTTCTCCACATCATATTCTACGTCTCCAGTCAGCTCGGGTGTACGGAATGAATTAGCGTTCATTTCCCAATCGGCTTGACGGAGACGCCATCTCGGCGAAGACGAATGTGGAGTCATCGGCATGGTACTATTTAAAATAATAGGTATATGGTCGCTACCGTATGAGTCTGACGCCAGCGTCCATTCATAACGGTGGGCCATAACCGGTGAGCAAAGTGACAAGTCGATAGCCGACAACTCACCGGTCCTTGCATTAATAAAAGTACCTTCACCGGCATTCAACAAGACCGTTTCAGATTCATCTAGAAAACGTTCGATGAGTCTTCCACGGGCGTCTCTTGTGCTACAACCCCACATGGGGCTCTGAGCATTAAAATCTCCTAGTAACAAAAATGGACGTAGTAACTGTAAGGTAAGCTCGGTCAAATCTTCGACGTTCCAGTCGAAGTCTGGTAGATAGACCGAGCATACTATGAACTGGGGCGGTTTCATAAAACGAACTGCGATGGCTTGTAGGGGAGTGTTTAGTGGGTGGTCCCGGAAAGGGACGCCATCTTTGATGATGATGGCAACACCCCCCCTCGCACATAGGCGTGTGCTCAGCCAGAAGCCTCTGCAATTCACAGTGATGATGTTTTACACCATTACAGTTCCATTGTATGATCGCCATTTTTGCTACTACATCGGGTTGCTCCCTAGGAAGTGTGGCTACTTCCTAGGTTTCCCCTTAGGCCAGCCTTTTTTTCTTTTAACTACTTGCACCTCGGCATCGGAGTTATCAGACTCCGTGGCCGAGGTGTTGATGTACGCGTCGGTCGTAGGGCATTTGACGCCCGTCCGCACCGACGCGGTCGACATGTCCGAGTCGCTCACTTGTGTTGTTGTGGAGCGACTCGGGAGGGGGTGACCGGGCGTTCGGGTGTGCCCGGTCAGGACGGTGCCGTTGGTCGTTGTGGCAGTGGCACCGTCGATTGTGGAGGCAGCATTGTTTCTGCCTCCGAGGTGGTTGTGGAGGGTCCCTTTTTTGGGGACCTTGGTTTTACCACCTCCTTCTCCCCCTCGCTGTGACGTCTTCTGCCTGACGATTTTTTGGCGAAGTCTTCTTTTTAGGAGAAGACGTCACATTTCTTACTACAGGTCCCTGAAGGGTGGTTGTTATAACCCTTTTCGTCTCAGGGACCGTGGTTGGCACTGCGGCTGATGTGGGAGTAGGGCTAGCTACACCCACAGAGCGCATGAGACATTCTTGCATTTTTTGCATATTTACTTGCATCTGTCTCATGGCTTCTTTTATTTCCTTAATTTCGCTGTTTTTCTCAGCCACTGTAGGGGCGGGGGCTGCAACAGTGCGTGCGTAGCCATCCAAAGCAGAGCGTCGGGGCATACTGCCCAGAAGTTTCCGACGCGCCTCTGGATAAGATAATTTCTCCAGGGCTCTCAGCTCTTGGATGGCTGATTCTTGCTTGAAAATGGGGCAATTTCTTGATTTTGGTGAGTGATTGCCACCACAGTTTACACATTTTACCGGTTCGCCGCACGGTTGTCCATCGTGTAACGGCTTACCGCACACGCATATCTGTTGCTCGACGTTATATTTCTGGGATACATGTCCGTACCTTTGGCAATTATAGCACCTCATTGGTGCCGGAATGTACGGACGTACGTCGATTTTTTCGAAAAGGCCTAAGACCACCTCTCTTGGTAAGGTGGTCTTGTTAAAAGTAAGAAGAATTAAAAGGGGAATTTGGATATTTATTCCCCCTGTTGAATTTAAGCCTTTTCGCTTCTATAACCCCCTGCGAAGACATCTCCGACACTATCTCCTCGGGGTCGCAGTACGCTAGTGATGGGTGCATGATCACGCCCCGGGAGTAATTTAGTACTCCATGGGGGCTCACCTCCACCGCGTACTGACCGAGATTCTTTAAATTCATGATTTTCTCGGATTGTGCCGCTGAGAATGCCTCCACGAGCAACCCTTTGCCCGACAGTTTAGCATTCTCAACATGCCCAATAAATTCTTTCACCAATTTTGCCAACTGGAAGAGACTAATCTTACTGAAGTCTCCTTCCGTTGGTTTTACAACTAAAAACCTCACAAAGCTTTCTACTTGCTCTCTTGGGGCGTCAAGTGGAAATTGACGCCCACCACGATTCCCTTTTTTGTGGGGAGGGTTACCCCTTTTGGACACTGTACTCGCCCCGCTAGTTTGCGGTGCGGGTACATTGGATGCGGTAGCGGGACGTGTCTCGCTACCAGATCTCACACCAGATGACGGTGGTGGAGCCGAGTTCGCGTCCGATTTGGAGGGCCGGGACTCGCCCTGTTTATTTAAGTTTTCGTCTCCCATAAACGTAACACAATAAAACCCCCACCCTGCTCCCCACCCTCCACGGAGCCTCATAAGGGACGTGGGACTCCCACGCCAGGGATACGGGAATGAGGGGCCCTAGGGACGAACCCCATTGCCCCAGTGACACGCACGACCCCGGGGCGCTCGAATTTACTGCGGCCGGTGCATAACCGCAGCAACGGTCTATGCCTGAAGCCAGGACCGAAGTGACGTGTTGTTCCGCCGTACTCTCAAGTAACGGCTTCCCTCAGTCACCAGGATCCCCTTTTCCAGGCAACGCCGCTAAGCCACACACGAGCTAGTGTGGGTCCCGAAGATGACTTGAAGTTGGGACAACATTGAAAAAACGAAAACAAAACAAAACCAAAAACAAAAAAGAAACAAATGATAAAAGAAGACCTGAAACAAAAAGAAATAAAAATAACGAAAACAAAAAAAGAATAAAAACGAAACGAAATAAAAACGAAGGTTGAAGAAATGAACATTCGAGGATTACTCCTCTAGATCCGGCATCTTTTGTGAAAACAGTGGTACCTCGAGAAGGAAAGGTGCCGATCTTGGGTAGTCAGAGGCTAATGGAATCCGAAGATTACTGTATTGCGCATAAACTACTCCTGGAACCCTTAGCCTCCTTGACACCAATGGAGGATAAATATCCCTCACGGGTGCCAAGGGCAGCTGCTATAGGTGTCCTCACCACCTATAGGCTTATTTATTTATTTTTTTTTTGATTATAATTGGGGTACTGCTGCCAGTGGATGGCGCGGTCAGCAGCACCCGGCAGCATCGCCTACTAAGGGCATGCGCCGCCGAAACGAAAAATATAAATAAAAACAACACGTAAAGACAGGGACACATAAATGCACTAGACAACGGACAAAGAAACACATATAAAATCCAACGATGAGCCCTGCCATCCCAGAGCTTAAAAGCGCGGACAGTCCTTGGTGACGGTACGATAAGTACTAGACAGAGCGTCCGGTCACCAAGGACTGAAAACCATCGTTGAGACTCCCCCCAAGGTATAAATGGCCTCGGGGTAGAGAAACCTGACTAGAGACACTCAAAACAAAACAAGACTAGAAGAGAATCACAGTGTTATCACAGATAAAACTTATTGCGTCACTAGGCAGCCACTGGCCGACCAGTGACGCAATAAGGGATTAAAACAATACCGCTGTAGAGCCATAACAACAGGCCTACAGCGGCATAACAAAATATCACAGATAAAAGAAACAAATGATGTACCACCTCGGGTGTAAAGAGCCTTCGGTGGTACATCGTTAAAAAGCAATAACAAAAACAAAATAACATGTATAAATAACAAAGTACCACTAAGAGTGTAAAGGCCCTAGGTGGCATAAAAACAAGACTAAAAGTACCCTGCCAGACCAGCTGGAACAGGGTATCGTTAATAAATAAATAAATTAGGACGCTCACAAAATCATTTTAACACATAAATTAAAAAAACGCTGAAAATAAAATTCACTGTCGGGGGAGATAAAACGAGACGACTTGTAAAATCTGAGATGTAAAGCCCCTACAGTCTCTGAAGAAGGTTTGAATTTCTGAGAAATTCGATCATCCTTCTTTCAGAGACTGCATCATAACTTAAAGCGTTGGCTACATCATTCGGGAGCTGCAGCCTTTGGCGCAATGGCTCAAGGGCTACACATTCCTCAACTATATGCCTCACGGTCAGCGCCGTCCCGCAGGCGGCGCACCTTGGCTGATCCTCACCGGCGAGAAGATGACGATGTGTTAACGCCGTGTGGCCCAAGCGTAAACGCGTCAGGGCCACACTCTCTCGCCGGCTCAGATTTACAGGTGCCGGAGTTCTTCGGACCTCAGGTTTCACCTGTCTGAGCTTCGCCGTGAGGTTGTTCCACTCACGTTGCCATTTCTGATCAATCGCGGATCGTATGCTCACTCTCAGATCCTCTGGGCGTATGGCAATGTCCTGTGGCTCACCGACTTCGGCTGCATGACGTGCTGCCTGGTCGGCGAGTTCATTGCCAGGTATCCCTACATGTCCGGGAACCCAAAAGAAGGTGATAGACTTTTGACGGAGCATGTAGAGACACGTTCGGATGTTCTGCACCAGTGGATCGATGGTATGAGAGTGGCATATCGCTTGCAACGCGCTCAACGAGTCGGAACAAATGAGGAATGCGCTGTCTTCAGATGTTTGACAGAATCGCAGGGCTTGCAAAATCGCGAATAATTCTGCAGTATACACAGTGGCCTTGGGAGGAAGTGTCCAGGCGTGAGGATCGTCACGAATGACGATGGCACTTCCCACACCCGTAGCTGTTTTGGAACCATCTGTGTATATGCAGAGAGAGTCAAGTTCGCTAATGATCTCATAAAAGCGGGATCGATATTCGAATGGACTGGTCTCCTCCTTGTTGAGACCAGTCAGGTCGAAACGACACCTTACGTTAGGGATCAGCCAAGGAGGTACTTCCATAGGACGTTTGGGAAGTACCTTGGCGAACTGTAAGTGGAGACTCTCTAATAACTCCTGCGTTCGAACGGCCGCTGGTCGACTTATGGTGGGACGTCGACCATAGAGCCCCTGTAAACGATATCTGAATAGAGTCGGGTGATTAATATGCGTAGGTGTTGCATATACCCCCGCTGCATAATTGAGCAAGAGACGCTCACGTCTCAATCGCAGCGGAGGAAGACCCGACTCTACGCAGAGGCTCATAGAAGGACTCGTTCGAAATGCTCCCGTAGCCAGTCGTATGCCTGCATGGTGAACAGGATCTAGGAGTAGAAGCGCAGACGCCCGGGCGGAGGAGTAAGCAATGCTGCCGTAATCAATCCTGGTCAGAACCAGCGATTGATACAGGCGAAGCAACGACTCCCGGCCCGCACCCCACGATGCACCAGCCAAGCACTTAAGCATGTTTATTGTCCTACGACAACTCGCAGCTAAGGCTTGGAGGTGTGGGCGCCACGTAAGTTGTTTATCGAAAATAAGTCCTAGAAACCTGACGCTATCAACGCACTGAAGGTTGGATCCTTTTAAAGTGAGGACAGGATCCGGATGTGCGTTGCGCTTTCTGCAGAAGTGAACCACCGATGTTTTTGTGGAGAGAAGCGAAAACCAAGAGCTTCTGCAGAAGTCACCACTTCGTTGATGCCTTGTTGCAGCCGTTGTTGAATATCCTCAATCGAATCGGCTGCGTAAAATATGGTGAGGTCATCAACGTACAAGCAACGACGAATTGGGGCTGAAGCTGCAATATGACTGACTGCGATGGAAAATAAGGTGACACTAATGGTGGAGCCTTGAGGAACACCATTCTCCTGGGAGTGGGCCTCAGACTCAGTGTCACCTACCCGGACACGAAAAGAACGGTCAGTCAGAAAACTTTTTACGAACTGAGGGAGGTTACCTCTTAAACCCCAGTCGTGCAGCTTCTTGAGAATGCCATACCTCCAGGTCATATCATAAGCTTTCTCCAAATCGAAAAACACGGCCACAAGGTGTTTTCGTTGGAGAAAGGCGTCTTGAATGGCATTCTCAAGGCGAACAAGATGGTCCGTAGTCGAATGGTATCGGCGGAACCCACATTGATGTTTAGGTATGAGGTTGTGGGATTCCAGCCACCAGACGAGACGGTTGTTCACCATTTTTTCCAATACCTTGCTGAAACAGCAAGTCAAGGATATTGGACGGTAGCTAGATAGTTGCGATGAATCTTTACCCTCTTTTAGTAGCGGAATGATGGTAGCTTCCCGCCACTGCGGAGGGTAAACGCCTTGCCTAAAAATTTCGTTGTAAAAATCCAGTAATCTACACTTACCAGGATAAGGCAGGTTCCGAATCATGGCGTAGGGGATCTCATCAGGTCCAGGGGAGGTGTCCCCAGATCCCCGAAGCGCCTCCAGTAATTCTTGCATAGAAAACGGTTGATTATACTGGAGGGATTCATCTGAGAAAAAATCAAGATCGTTTTGTTCGTGTTCGATCTTGATCCGCAGGAAGTCCGGGTCATAGTTTTGGCAGCCACTGACGCGCTCAAAGTGTTTAGCTAAACAATTAGCTATTTCTGCGCGTCCAGTGATGTTCCGACCGTCGACGACGAGAAGGGAGGGCATTGGTGAACGGGTGGATTTCCCTGTAATGGCCCTCACTCTTCTCCATACCTCTGATGTTGTAGTGGAGGTATTAATGGCCGAAACATATTGCTCCCATGATAGCCTCCTCTGTTCTTTTATAGTGCGTTTACAGCGTGCTTGCGCACGCTTGTAGGCTATCACATTTTCCTGCGTGGGGCGACGTCTGAGTTCGTTGTACGCCCGCTTTTTCTCTGCAACTGCTACACTCACGACTTCATTCCACCATGGTACATGACGTTTAGGTGGAATGCTGGACGACTTTGGTATACTCTGATATGCTGCTTCAATGACACTGGAGGAAATTTTCTCCACATCATCTTCTACGGCTCCAGTCAGCTGGGGTGTACGGAATGAATTAGCGTACATTTCCCAATCAGCTTGACGGAGACGCCATCTCGGCGAAGATGATTGTGGAGTCATCGGCGTGGTACTGTTCAATATAATGGGAATATGGTCACTACCGTATGAATCAGACGCCAGCGTCCATTCATAACGGTGTGCCATGACCGGTGAGCCAAGTGATAAGTCGATAGCCGACAGCTCACCGGTTCTTGCATTGATGAAAGTACCTTGACCGGTATTCAACAAGACCGTTTCAGACTCGTCTAGAAACCGTTCTATGAGTCTTCCACGGGCGTCTCTTGTGCTACAGCCCCACATGGGGTTGTGAGCATTAAAATCTCCTAGTAACAAAAATGGACGTGGTAACTGTAAGGTAAGCTCGGTCAGGGTTTCGACATTCCAGTCGAAATCTGGTAAGTAGACCGAGCATACTGTGAACTGTGGCGGTTTTAATATTTGTATTGCAATAGCTTGTAGGGGGGTGTTTAATGGATGGTCCCGGAATGGGACGCCATCTTTAATGATGATGGCAACACCCCCCCTCGCCCGGATGTCTGGCTGTACATTGTGCCGGCGGATGTGGTAGTTTCTTATTGAAAATTGTTCCGCCGGCTTTAAGTGTGTTTCCTGTAAGCACACGCACATGGGCGTGTGCTCAGCCAGAAGCATCTGCAATTCACAGTAATGATGTTTTACACCATTACAGTTCCATTGTATGATCGCCATTTTTGCTACTACTTAGGGTTGCTTCCTAGGAAGTGTGGCTACTTCCTAGGTTTCCCCTTGGGCCAGCCTTTCTTTTTCTTTGTCGAGCGCACCTCGGCATCGGATTGGTCCGAGTCGGTTGCCGAGGTGTTTGTGTATGCGTCGGTCGTAGGGCGTTTAACGCCCGTCCGCACTGACGCGGTCGACATGTCCGAGTCGCTCACTTGTGTTGTTGTGGAGCGACTCGGGAGGGGGGTGACCGGGCGTGTTGGTGTGCCCGGTCTGGACGGCGCCTGTTGTCGTTGGGGCAGTGGCGCCGTCGTTTGTGGAGGCAGCATTGACTCTGCCTCCGATGTTGAGGTGGTCGGTCCCTTTTTCGGGGACCGTTGTTGTGCCACCTCCTTTTCCCCCTCACTGCGACGTCTTCTACCTAACGGTGATTTTCGCGGTGACGAAGCCTTCTTTGGAGAAGACGTCACAGTTCTAATGACAGGTCCCTGAGGGGTGGTCGTAATCACCCTCTTGGCCTCAGGGGCCTTGGCTGGCACAACAGCGGCTAAGGTGGGTGTAGATAAAGGTACACCCACTGAGCGCAATAGGCTCTCTTGCATTGATTGCATACACTCTTGCATCTTTCGCATTGTCTCCTTTATTTCTTTAATTTCGTGGTGTTCTTTAGCCGCTGTAGGGGCGGGGGCCGCAGCAGCGCGTGCATAGCCATCCAAGGCGGAACGACGAGGCATATTGCCGAGCAATTTTCGCCGTGCCTTTGGATATGATAGTCGTTCCAGGGCTCTCAGCTCTTGGATGGCTGACTCTTGTTTGAATATGGGGCAATTCCTCGATTTTGCCGAGTGATTGCCACCACAATTGACGCACTTAATCGGTTCGCCGCACGGTCGTCCTTCGTGTAACGGCTTACCGCACACGCAGACCTGCTGTTCAACACTGCAACGCTGTGAAACGTGCCCGTATCTCTGACAGTGGTAGCACCTCATTGGTGCGGGGATATACGGGCGAACGTCCACTTTGTTGAAGAGGCCGATGACAACTTGCTTGAGCAGACTGGTACTGTTAAATGTTAGTAATATTAAGGGGGACTCTGGGTGTTTGTTCCCCCTATTGTACTTCAGCCTTCTGGCCTCAATGACCCCCTGTGGAGACATCTCCGACACTATCTCATCTAGGGAGCAGTACGCTAGGGAGGGGTGCATTATTACTCCCCTGGAGTAATTTAAGACACCGTGAGGTGTGACTTCCACAGCGTACTGCCCTAACTTTTCTAAGCCTTGTATTTTATTCGACTGTGCCGGTGAGAGTGCCTGCACGAGCAACCCTTTGCCCGAGATTTTGGCATCTTTAACTTGGCCGATATCGCTGTTCACTAATTTTGCCAGAAGGAAGGGGCTGATTTTGCTAAAATCACCTTCCTTTGGCTTAATAACAATGTATTTAATAAAAGACGCTTGCATTCTTGGGGCGTCAATTAAAACTTGACGCCCACGACGATTCCCTTTTTTAGGGGGAGGGTTACCCCGTTTAGAGTTTGTACTCACTCCACTGGATTGCGGAGCGGGTACAATAGACGCAGTAGCGGGACCAGCCTCGCTACTTTGGCTCACGCCAGATGACGGCGGCGGAGCTTGGTTCGCGTCCGGTTTGGAGGGCCCGGACCCGCCCTTTTTAATTAGGTTTACGTCTTCCATAAAATTTTATATAAAAAATCCCCCACCCTCCACGGAGCCTCATAAGGGACGTGGGACTCCCACGCCAGGGATACGGGAATGAGGGGCCCTAGGGACGAAGCCCATTGCCCCAGTGACACGCACGACCCCGGGGCGCTCGAATTTACTGCGGTCGGTGCATAACCGCAGCCACGGTCTATGCTTGAAGCCAGGGCCGAAGTGAAGTGTTGTTCCACCGTACTCGCAAGTACGGCTTCCCTCAGTCACCAGGATCCCCTTTTCCAAACAACGCCGCTAAGCCACACACGAGCTAGTGTGGGTCCCGAAGATGACTTGAAGTTGGGACAACAAAGAAGAACGAAAACAAAACAAAACCAAGAAACAAAAAAGAAACAAAAGATAAAAGAAAACCTGAAACAAAAAGAAATAAAAATAACGAAAACAAAAAAACAATAAAAACGAAACGAAATAATAAAATAGGATAATAAATGAACTTTCGAGGATTTCTCCTCTAGATCCGGCATCTTTTGTGAAAACGGTGGTACCTCGAGAAGGAACGGTGCCGATCTTGGGTAGTCAGAGGCTAATGGAATCCGAAGATTACTGTATTGCGCAGAAACTACCCCTGGAACCCTTAGCCTCCTTGACACCAATGGGGGATAAATATCCCTCACGGGTGCCAAGGGCAGCTGCTATAGGTGTCCTCACCACCATAGGCTTATTATTATTATTATTATTATTATAATACTAATTTAAGCTATTAATTAATTCCATCTATTATAGTTACATGATAAAGCCCTTAAAAGTATTATTAGAAATACTTTTAAGGGCTTTTTAAATTCCCAGTGAAAACCATAAAAGGACAACACTGTACAATACGAATAAAAATATCCTTATCCGGTTATACCGAACTTCTGTTATAACGATCCGATTTTTGCGGGCCTGTCAAGTTCGCTATAACCGGAGTATACTGTACTATAAATTCATAAATTGCTAGGTACACATATGAAGGGGTAGTTTCAACCCCTAAAAATTTATAGATGCAAAAAATAATGTTATATTTATTACTAGAGCTATATAGTATATATATATATATATATATATATATATATATATATATATATATATATATCTTAAAAGATAAAAAAAATATATAGAGTGATACATTTTGTAAAATTTACGAATATATATGGTGTACCATAATTGTAAATGGAAATTTTATATATACATCAAGTTTAAGGTATAATATCAAAAATTAGTTTGATTTCTATTTAGGGGATCGGTGTAAATCAAAAGATCGGTTTTTTTCTTTAAATTTTTTTTAATTAAGTATAGTTTTTAAAAAAAATAGGTATACAATGATCACTTTTTAACTAGTAAAATTTATAATTATATTAAAAATTTGTGCATATGCAAGAAAGTGCTCTGTGAGGAATCAAAGATCATCAATTGAATCGATTGGTCGACTTGTGTATTAAAATAGTGAAAAATTATCCAACAAACACCATTGAATCTATAGAGGTGGTTTGTAGACTTTTCAAGCGCAATTATAGACGAAATGTCGAAAATATTGAGATAACGGAATATTTCTGTTGTATGGAATTTACGGATCATTACATCAATTTTCTTCAATGTTCTAACGCAGAATTAAGAGAACTAAGTAAAACGAAACGTCGAGAGGAAATTATTAAACAACTCGTTGAAAACTCTGAAATACTATGTGATGAATACGAATGATTTTCATAATACATGGATTCCATTGTTGGCAATAATTAATTGTTAACACTACAATTGAAAATTTATAAATTTCAAGAAGATCCAACGTTTTGAATTGCGATTTCAAGAAGATCCAATGTTTTTTTGAATTCCAGTTTATGAGTAAGTCCAATGGGTCTATTATTCATAATACCCAGTTTTGGATTGCTTTGCAACCATGCCAGCATCTGCTCGTTCAAATTGTCAAATCTCGCCGGCAATGATATGTATGCAGTAATGGATTCCATTGTTGGCAATAATTAACTCTTAACACAACAATTGAAAATTCACAACAATAAGATTTAATGTTTTTTCACTAAAGTTTCGAACAACATTGCGATTGAAGGAAATCTGTCGCGGTCTTTTATAGCAGAAAAATAGCCTGATGACGTCAGCTATCACACTTTATGTAGCATGCAGGTTAAAACCTGTATTCAGATAAAAATATACAATCATATGATAAAATTCATTTTTGCATATTAGACAGAAATCTTCGCTATTAATATGATGTGTTTAATGACATCAGCTAACAGTTTAAACCTGTTTTCAGATAAAAATATGATAAACTTATGAAAGCATCGCCATCTTTCCGTGGAATTTTGAATCTAGGTACAGAGTTCGCGATGGTTCAGACTAGCAAGGCCATCTTTTAATGGCTAGTTTAACTATTAAAAAGGATTTTCAGCACCATCTATTGATAATTTTTCAAATTTGCGCATAGGGTTCACTAGTATCCAGACTAGCAACGCTATCAAAGGTGACTGCGCCATCTATTAGGGGAATTTTCAAACTTACGCACAGGGATCGCTATTATCCAAACTACGAGAGCCATCTAGCAGTGAATTTACAAGGCTCGAAAGTGGTTGCGCCATCTGTTAGGGAATTTTTCAGTTCTAAGGTTAGAAAAAATTTTGTTAGGTTAAACCAAATTTTGTTGGGTTCTGTTAAGTTAGAAAAAAATTCACTAGATATCGTTAGGTTGGAAACCAAATTTTGCTTCACTCACCGCCGGAGGCTTCTAGAACCGCCTCGGTAGTTTTGCGTCCTGCCGAGGTCACTCAAAAAGTCGGCAGGAGGGAAGGAGGGCTCCAAACTGTCCAAAAACTACTACTTACACTTATGAAGGGGTGGTTTCAACCCCTAAAAATTTGTAGATGCAAAAAATAATGTTATATTTATTATTAGAGCTATGTATAGTATATATATATATATATATATATATATATATATATATATATATATATATATATATATACATATATATATATATATATATATATATATATATATATATATATATATATATATATATATATACCATGTGAGTTTTTCGGGAGTTGCCATTTTTATTACAGCCAAACCGTTGATTTAATCGAAAAATTGTTCAAATAAAAGTTGTAGATATCGACGGGGGCAACCGATTGCTATAGACAGGAGCTTTATAGCTCTTATGATTTTCGAGGTATGATACAAACTTATAGTTTTTTAAATGAGACTATATGTTAATTTTTCGATAAAACTGTTCTAATACATCAATTAAAAATATAAATGAAGAAAAAAAATTTTTTTGCCCATGTTTATTTTTTGAATTTTTCTTTAATTTAGCAATTAAGCGGTAGAAATATGCATATGTATTTGAGGCTCTTTCAACCGACAGAGTTTTAACGACTAAAATTTCTATTATATCCAAGAAAAGAACCTTTTCCAATATCATTCTCTATAATACAACATTGAATACTGAATGGCAGTAATTCAGATTTTGGAGTATAGATGTCGGACTCTATTTCAAGTTTTTAACATTTTTGCATAAAAAATCAAATTATTTTAAAAAATTAGTATTTAAAGTAACTTAATTTAAAAATAATTTGATGTATTTCATTAATTTACTGAAAATTATATTTATTTTTTACTATTTATTTTATTTTTCCCAATGACAGGTGGCAAGTGAAATAAATGACTCTAATATACACATTCAATACAAATCAAGATGACATTGGCGTTTCTTAATAGTAGCAAAGTGAGGTTAATTGGGAACGAAAATATTATTAATAAATGTACTCAAATAGTGTAAAAATATTTGAAATTCGATAGTATTTTCTTTTTATTACAAACCAAATTAAAAAGGAGAAGTTTTTTCACAAAAAACTTTCCATTTCCTTTAAAAAGTACTTGCTACAAAAATATGTTTAGACGCCTATGTATCTGTCAAACAGTAACATTTCAGAAAAATAAGTTTTTATTTTATTTCCTTATTGTACTTAGTTATCATTTTTATATGATAATTTAATCTATTTAATAATTTTAATTTTCGATGGAAAACGTAATAATCGTTTAATTTTTCGTTATTACATTGTCAAAAATGGCAACCATATTGAGTCAAAATCTTTTAAAATTACGTAAAATCCTAATCGTTTGCAAGTACTTGAGTACGAAATTTAAAAGTGTCGTTTTTAAAACGTAATTACTCAAAAATATGAGATAAAACAATAAGAGTTTGAGTGTTTCTGGTAGTTTTGAATCACAAACAAATTTTTGAAAGACTTTTAAACATACGTTTCCATTTAAAAAACTATAAGTTTGTATCATAACACGAAAACCATAAGAGCTATAAAGCTCCTGACTATACCAATCGGTTGCCCCCGTCGATATCTACAACTCTTATTTGAACAATTTTTCGATTAAATCAACGGTTTGGCTGTAATCAAAATGGCAACTCCCGAAAAACTCACATGGTATATATATATATGTATGTATATAAGCAAAATATCATCAATTTTAGAATTTTTAAGTATACAGTTGAGGGGTCGTTTCAACCCTTAAAAATATCTAAATGCAAAAAATAATGTTATATTTGTTACTAGAACTTTACGTACGTATAAACAAAATTTCATCGAATTTTAAATTGTGTTCCAACTTTGAGGGGGTGGTTTCGACTTCTTGCCCTAGTATAATACTTAGTATAATTTTCGACTTCTTGCCCTTTCCTTGTAAGTACTATCTACTTATAAGCCATGTTTTACGTAGAGCTAGCTGTTCGAAATTCTTTACTTGACACACGACTCTATTGTTAATTCACCGTATAGCCCGTTTCAAATTTATCTCGCGAAATTTAAAATGATTATATATTATTTTTTTTTAATTCTATAATATTTCTATTTCTATCTAGGGTAAAAGCCCCCTTTGTGGAACGGTATCTAATACTGGAACAGTTTTGACATTTACATATTTATTTCTTTAATTAAGTAAGGAAACATTAAATGCGAGGTGAATTTAAATTGAAAAACAATCATTCTATTGATAATAATTTTTGTTATCAGACGTTTCTTTTAGAAATAACTTCATTAATATGTAAATGTTCATAATTAGATACCGTTCCACAAAGGGGGCGTTTACCCTATCTGTAAATCTATAATATTTTGTAAACAACAAACATTTTGTAAAAACTAAATTATTCTCATTATATGAATGAGAGTTATGAGAGTTCAGAGTTATCATTGTGAGAGTTCTGAATGGCGTTCAGAGTTCTATAGAAAAATCTTATGACTTATTACAGAAAAGTCTTATGACTTATAGGTAATTAAGTATTAACACCATTTTCATTAAAAAAAATTATATTTTGCATACAAAATTTTTCTTCTGGCTTTAATTTTCTTTCTATTTTTTTAAAATACTTTAAGTTTTCTTTATAGAACTGACATCCTTATGAATTGTTACAGAATTCCCACATTTTAAAGTTCAAAGAATCAAATTTTTCAAATACCGTTACTTTTAATTCAAAAATTGATTGTTGCACTTCTCTGTAGACAATTATTTTGGACAATAGTATACCAAAGTTTTACTAATCCTGATTAATTTAATGAGAGATCTGAATGTGAATCAAAAAGTTCTACAAAATAATCTTATGCCACTTTCCCGTAAAAGAATTACTTTTCAAATTAACATAATTTTTAAGTTTAAAAAAGAAAAAATGGTTTTTAAGTAAAAGATTTTTGTTTCGTGAGTTCTGAGGGATCTGATAAGAATTTTTTATAACACACCAAGAGTTCTGTAGAAAAGTCCTGTATTGTTTTCCTGTAAAATAATTACTTTTTGCTAAGGCTATTTTTAACATTTCGAATCGAACGGTCTGTAAAGTTTTGACATACCGAATGTCAGAACTTTAAATTTTGTTTAGAAAACTGACATAGTTACAGAGTTCCTGTATTTTAAATTGTATTGATAATAAAGTCTAAAAAATCAAATCTTTTAAATACCGGTACTAAAATTAATTGTTAGAGTTTTCTGTAAACAATGAATTTTGAAAAATAGTGTACTTAAATTTTACGTAAAAAGGTTTATTTAGTACCCTTGGTTAATTTAATGAGAGATCTGAATGTCAATAAAAAAGTTCTACAAAAAAATCTTATGCTTCTTTCCCGAAGAAGAATTACTTTTCAAAAAACATCATTTTTAAGTTTAAAAAAGGAAAAATTTCTTTTTAAGTAAAAAATTTTTGTTTGGTGAATTCTGACGGATCTGATAAGAATTTTTTGTAACACACCAAGAGTTCTGTAGAAAAGTCGTGTATTGTTTTTCTGTAAAATAATTACTTTTTGCTAAGCCTATTTTTAACATTTAGAATTAAACGGTCTGTAAAGTTTTGACATACCGAATGTCAGAACTTTAAATTTTGTTTAGAAAACTGACATCCGTATGAATAACTACAGAGTTCCTGTATTTTAAATTGTATCGATAAACCTAGAATCATACGTACACGTCAAAACGACGTACGAACTTCTCTACCTGCTCCAATACTTCAACTTGTTGTTACTTGTTTGTTGTGAGATTTCTGTTATCTAATTTATTTGTTATTATAACACACCACATATATTTATTTTGTTTATAGTCATTGTCGTTTTGTTTGTATTGAAATAGTGTCCGTCAAAAGGACGTCGATGTATGATTAACGTATGTTTTTTTTGAAGATTTTGTACACTACATATAAAAGTTTTCCTATTTTTTTTTTAACTCGGCAATTCCCAGTGTTACCTGTAGGTGACAGACATTTTTAATAGTAAACTGTATTAATTTGTTTGTTTAACTTATAGTATAGAGTTGTCACAAGAAAGAAATATAAAGTCATCTATTAGCCTTCTAATGGTGGTAACAGAACGTAAAGATTTAATTATCTTATCGTTGAAAAAAATTAAAAACATCTGTCACCTCCAAATAACTCTGGGAATTGTCTGGGAATTTATTAAAGATATGGATGTTATAATTAATTTATTCAATGATTATGATAATGTGAAAGATGATTACAGCTGTTTGACTTATAGAGACGACATAATACTGAAGTTTTAATATATTGAATCGAAAACTAAAGAATGCATTTCGAATGACCTAATAAAAGATTAACAATTTATTTTGTGGAAAATATTTTAATTTTTATTATTTTTTGAGATCTTATTCGAAAAATTACTAACAAATTTTAGAAAATTTACAAATGTGCCTAATGGGGAAATAACTACATATCTATAGGAATATCTATGACTGAGAAATTTCGCGTTCTGTAAAATCACACATGGTCCACTGACTCATAATAGTTCATAAATTAATTATTACAATCGATGTATTTATCTATTTTTTAATTTTTATAATGAAAATATGCTTTGATAAAAAAATTAAAAAAATTAATAAATATTTACATTAAGAAATTTTTCCAAATCCAATTTTTAGTCGAATTTTTCCTTGAAAAAATTAGACTTATACAGTCTATACGACCAGAACGGCGAGAGTAGGGGCGCTATCCGTTTTCGGACTCGTAGAACACGAATATGTAGAAAAAAAATGTCTGATATATATATATATATATATATATATATATATATATATATATATATATATATCGCCACCTTTTAATTTGTGTAGAGCCCCCCTATGGAAGTTAAGAGATAAAATTTGGTAAGTCGGGCTCATTTTCGAGGCACCTCGTACTATTAAAGTGGGGTCAAATTTTGGGAAAATTTTTGATCCGACCCAACTTTTAAGGGGGTGGCGGGGGGCGGTAAAACAATAGGACTTTTCCAAACCGGTTGGAAATAATGTTTCGTTGAATTTTCTACAACATATCCAAAATTCAGCTTCCTAAGATGATTTGGAGGGAGTACAGGGGGAAAAACGATTTTAGCTGGATCTAACAGGCCCCCAGCCCCCCAGAATTAACGTAGAGGGTTGAAATTTGGTGTGTTGATAAAGTTCGTACCTAGGTTGTGCTTTTTGGAGGTTTTAATATTTTACTCCCACCCCCCTCATTTTTAAGCTACAATTTCATGCATTTTCGACGTTTTCGAGGTTTGTACCACTCGCACAGGTCACCCAAATAAACCTAGACTGCTAAAATTTTCTATTTGGATTGAGTTAGTATTAAGAGGGTGCCTTTTGGGGGTCTCGACTTTTAACCCCTACCCCCACCATTTTTATATCCAAAAGAACATGATTTTTCTTGTTTTTTAACAGTTTCGTTCGAGTCAAAATCTCCCCAAATAAACCTAGAGGGCTGAAATTTTGTGTACAGGTTAAGCTAATAGCCAGACACTGTTTT